>JAWNPI010000109.1:6552500-6762500 GCA_035047625.1 Drosophila mettleri | reverse complement strand
TTTGGCACGACGACTGCTGCCACAGCGACAACAAAAGAAAACTCTTCCTTTTCGTTTCGATTTTATTTTCTTCTAAGTTTTCATTTTTTCCCAGCCTCGTTGCGTTCAACTTTGAACCAGCGGCCAGATCTTGTCCAGGTTTTTGTCTGCTGCCAAAAAAATAAAATAAAATAAAAAAAAAAAGAAAATAAAATAGAAGCAAAAAAAAAAAAATAAAAAAGACAAAAGATTTTCGCATACTCTGGACAGTGAAGCGGCTGCTGCTGCGACTTTTTCACATTTACTTTCTCTCGCTCTGCCAGACTGCGATTCGAACCCGGAGCCAGACGGCAAAGCTCGACATTTCAGCATTGGTCGAGGTCAAGATTAACAACAACAGCCGGCATTGGCTCTGGCTCTGGCTCTAGCTCTGGCTTTGGTTCCGTCTTCAGCTCCGGCTGCCGCATCATTAGCTGTCGCATTAGCAGCGGCAGCACCGGCAGCGGCAGCGGCAGCTGCTCACGACTTTTTGTTTTTGTCGCTGGGCATTTTGCGCATTGCCCGTCGCCAAAATGGAAAACTTGGCACACATTTCTATTAACGCAGGCGCTAACAGTTTTCCGCCCCTCCCCTCTCTTCACAGCCTCCCCCCCCCTGCCACCAGCTACCAGCTACCAGCCACCTGCCACCCCACTTGGCTTTAACTACGACGCGTTCTATCGCATTGCGGAACCGGCTCACGCGCATCTCAAAATCTGAAAAGCGAAATGTAGCCCCTGCCCAACTCTGCATGCCACCACCCAGTGCTGTCCAGCTGCCGCAACTCTTCCTCTTTGTTATTCATAGCCATCGCCCATGGAGTGCTCCAAATCACGTTCAAGCCGCGCACTTGGCATGCAAAAATCTTCTTTTTCTCATTTTATTTTTTGATATTTTTAGAATTTGTTTTCGGAACTCGTTTGCCAATTTATCTCAGTGTATGTGTGCATGTGTCTGTGTGTGTGTGTGTGTGTGTCGTCTGCCGAATGGGCATCATCACTTTCTACCTTAAACAGGATTGGCACAGGATGCCACGTCGCGCTGATTATGTTACATCCCCATTGCAAGCTGCTCACTGCGGCTGGGTGAAAGTTGTTTTGGGCCCGCGGCACAGTTTGGACCAAAGAAAATGCTTGGGTCTGGGCCAGCTGGCCACATAGACCGTCTCGTCTGCCACCTGTCTATCTGCCTATCTCTCTCTATCTCTATCTCTCTCTCTATTTCTTTCTCTCTGTCTCTCTCACTATCTCGGTGTGTGTCCGCATTGATTCACTTGAGCGTCCAAAAGTGAAAAAAATGCACAATAAAAATATGTTGAAGAATATTTTCATTTAAGTTTATAAAAGTCAAAAGAAAGTTGAAAAACTTTATTGAAATTTGAAACTTTTTTTTATCATATTGAATTTTTTAAATTTTTATTTAAATTCCATTATTTTTTAAATCTTGTTGTTGTTTTTATTATTTGTAGAAAAACTTAAGTCTCATGGCTTTATTGTAATATTTTTTAGAGCTGTTATATGATATGTAAAATGGGCATAGAACTTATATATATTTATGTATATATATATATATATATATAAAAAAAAATATATATATATATGTATATATATATATATATATATACATATATATATATATATTTTTTTTTTTTTTGTTTTATATATATATTTCCTATTTCTAATACTGATATATCTTTCATCTCAATATATTTTATTTTTTATTTTTAAGATATTTTTATACATTGATCTGGTATTCATTCTTGATATTCTAATTCCAAGCCAAGCCCCATAAGGCCAGTTCCCCTTAGAGAAAATTAATTTAGGTCGGCATATATAATACTATATATAAATATTGAACAATTATATATATATATATATAAATAAATAAAGGATTTTGGGGCCCATAAAATTATATATAAATACTGAAAATAGTTTCGAGTTAGGATTAATAAAAATTATTCATATTCAGTTCATATGCGGATCCAGAGATCTTTTAGTCCAGGTAAACTTAATCACATAATCTTTTCAAAATTCCTATAAAATTCTGTAGAAGAAAACTTAAATAAAATGTTGACTTGGCTTAGTTTTAGTTACTTAAGATAATCCTAAGACTAAGACTGGGTTCAGTTGCTGAACTGCGAATTGACATAGATTTCAATAGAACTTTAGAGTCTCAAGCAATAATTTTGATTTGTGGGCCATGTTGAGTAGATGAGCTGGGCGAAAATCAAAATAATATGTTTGGCTGATTGGCTTAGCATAGAATCTAGAGTTCTGGTAGAATCTGTGAGTAATTAGCGGCGCTGGATGACTTACGTGCTGTGCAAAAGTATTTGAAAATTGCGATCTCAGTTCATCCGGTTCCCGTTTTCTAGCCTTGACATCGTTTTTGGCCAAGACGGATTTGCCGGGTGGGCCAATTGGGTCGCTGGAGATGGCTAATAAGAAGAACGAATAAAAGAAAGAGAGAAAGACAGAAAAAAAAGTGAAATTTGTTACACTTGGCGCAGTTTTCTTTTGTTGCTGTTGCTTGTTTGTTGGTTTTCCTTATGCAATTGAATCGCTAGTCGCATCCGCCATCCGCCATTCGCCAGTCGCCAGCAGCAGCAGCAACAACAGTTGCCAATTGGCAATTGGCATGCGACATGTGACTCTGCTCCCATTGTACTTAGTTGAAATTCTTGGCGAGACTCTTTGTGTGTCTCATTAAAGCGAGCGACATGGCTGCTTCTTCTTCTGCTGGTGACCCATTTTCATGTTTCTTTTTTTTTATTGCTCGCTTTGCAGCTCGCCTTGATACGCGCGGATGAGGTCGAAGTGGTGAAGGCAATCGCTGGCGGCGGCGGCAACGATGAGATCTCCCTGGGCCTGAGCGAGCAAGACAATGAGGTGGATCAAATGGCGCTCGAATCGGAACAGGAATTGCAGCAGCAGCAGCATCAGCAGCAGCAGCAGCAACAACAACAACAACAGCAGCAGCAGCAGCAACAACAACAACAACAACAGCAGCAACATCAGCAATCGGTTTCCATGCCCAAGGTGCAGGTGCATTACCCCCACAATGGTCTGCCGCAGGCGCCACCCGGCCTCAGCCTGAGCCTCGGCCTGGGCCCAGCCAGAAGTAAGTTGTCGCCCCTAAGGCACGCATCGTCTGTCCGAAACTCAAATCGCTTTTCGTTTCAACCAGGCAACAATCATCAGAATATACCGATGAGCTTTGGCCAGCCCTTTGGACCGCCACCGCCGCCTGGAGCACAATTCTATAAGGGACCGCCACCGCCGGCACCGCAGCGACCGCTGGCACTACCCCCGCCGCAGCAGCAGCAACAGCAACAGCAGCAGCTGCAGCAGCAACAGGTGCAACAGGTGCAGGTGCAGCAGGTGCCATCGCTGGCAGATCTGAGTGTGGGCGCCTCCAGCAACAATGAGATCTGGGCCTCGCCCGTCCAGGACATGCCCAAGATCGTCTCGCTGGACGTGAAGTGCGAGAAGAATGGCATGAAGGTGTTTGTCCAGTTCGATAAGCCCTTCAATGGCATCGTCTTCTCGAAGGGCCACTACAGCAACATGAACTGCGTGCATCTGCCCTCCGGCCTGGGCCGCAGCTCGGCCAGCTTTGATATTGGACTGCACGAGTGCGGCACGGCTGGCAATACGGACAACTACAATCAGGGCTATGGCCACGATGCTGGCGGCAGTGCCGGCGCTGGCACCTATTTCGAGAACATCATTGTCATCCAGTACGATCCGCAGGTGCAGGAGGTCTGGGATCAGGCGCGCAAGCTGCGCTGCACCTGGCACGATCAGTACGAGAAGAGCGTCACGTTCCGGCCCTTCCCCGTCGACATGCTCGATGTGGTGCGTGCCGATTTCGCTGGCGACAATGTCGGCTGCTGGATGCAAATCCAAGTGGGCAAGGGTCCATGGGCATCGGAAGTCTCTGGCCTGGTCAAAATTGGACAGACCATGACCATGGTGCTGGCCATCAAGGACGACGACTCCAAGTTCGATATGCTCGTGCGCAACTGTGTTGCCCACGACGGCAAGCGGGCGCCCATTCAGCTGGTGGATCAGCGTGGCTGCGTCACCCGTCCGAAGCTAATGTCGCGCTTCACCAAGATCAAGAACTTTGGCGCCTCCGCCTCGGTGCTGTCGTACGCCCACTTCCAGGCCTTCAAGTTTCCCGATTCGATGGAGGTGCACTTCCAGTGCACCATACAGATCTGTCGCTACCATTGCCCGGATCAGTGCAGTGCCGAGACCAATCTGCAGGATGTTCACCACTTGCAGGTGGGACCCGAGTCCCAGTATGGACCGCCACCCCAGCTCCATGGCGATACGTATCATGTGGCCAGTGCGATTGGCAAGCGACGCGACGAGCGACGCGTTCAGCGGCGCGCACGTGCCGTGGCCGAGTCCACGGAGCAAGTGGGTCTCAATCGCATCATCAAGGTGGTATCCTCCGGCGATCTGACCTTTGCCATTGACGAACAGGGCATAGCCGGCGGCGGCGGCGGCGTCGGCGGCAACAGCAGCAACGGCGGCACTACCCTGCCACAGACAATGGTCTTTCCGCTGCGCGAGGAGGGGCTCATTTGCATGACAACGCCGGGCTTTGCCATTACGCTGATCGTGCTGCTTGGCATTTTGGTGACATCGTGCCTCATCTCCGCCGTGCTCTACGTACGGCTGCGACCCTTCTCCAGCATCGCGGCCAAGGAGCGCGCCGTCGCCTTTACGAATCCACAGCTGGCCGCCGGCCCACTGCCCGTCATCCATTTGCCATCGCCGGCAGAGGCACTGGCGGGCACGCTCTCCAAGAAGCGATCGCTCTCATGAGCGAGCCGAGTGCTGCGTTTGCCCCAAAAAACCACTTTCAGATTGCACTAGCTTAGGCCATGCAAACTTAGCTAATGCTAATGTCTAATGTATTAGTTAATGCCGTTAACTGGGCTCGCGCCCGCCTCTGCCCACACCAGGTCTCTCACGCTCACAATCTCTGACTATAACATGTGCACACTTACCATTTCTCTCTCTCTCTCCCTCTCTCTCTCTCTATCTATCTATCTCTCTCCCTCTCTCTGTTTGGTGGTAGTCAATTTAATGAAAAACAAAAACAAAGCAAAAAAAAAAAAATAAGAGAAAACACAATTTAAACACAATTTAAAATATATGCTCTAGTTTAAGCCTAGGTTCTACTTGAAATCGGTGCTAAGCCAATGTTCACAGTTCAAATATTTATGGCCAGTCTGGCAACACATTCTCTCTCTCTCTCTCTCTCTCTCTCTTGTCTTGTTTCGCTTAGAGTTAACATCAGGTCTGGCAACGCTGTCGAGCTGCCTGTTAACTCTAACATTATAGTGTACTCTCTCTAGGACTATTCTTAACATTTATGCTTACAATATGCTTATATCTATATATACACACACACACACACACACACATACATACATGGCGGTGTGTGCGTGTGCGTGTGTGTGTGTATTTCAATTAGTCACTAAATATTTTAAGTGCTTTAAACTTAGTCTAAGCTCCGAACTCGATTCGATTTTTTAACTCCATAGATCCTGCGATCCTTCGATTCCCGAATGCATCTTGTTAATTTAAAATATATATATATATATTTATATTTATTCTTATTTATTGAATTATTTATTGATTTTATTTATTGATTTATCCATTGATTTAGTTGTCTCCCGCATTTGCTTATGATGAGTATTGTTTTTTTTTTTTTTTTTTTTTTTTTATTGTTTACTTTTACGTTAATTGTAGAGAAGGAATTAAGCTAACAAAAAAAAAAAAAAAGTGTTCAATAACAAAAATATGACAAACTTAATCGAATTCCTTAGTTGAATAACACAAATGCCGGAGTGTACGAGCACTTACATAACCTTCATATCAAATTATCTATTTACTTACATACGAAATGTACGAATTACAAATACAGCTTTGCATCTATATACGAGCAAGACCAATAAACGACAATTATAAAAAAAAAAAAAAAAAAAACACAAAAAATAAATAAATACATGAATTTAGTATATTTATTATTATTATTATTATTGCTTAATTGCAAATTTTACAAAGCTGCGGATTTGAATGTAGAATAAATATTCTCTTCACCTCAAATTGCTATATATGTATTTTAAGTGTGCACTTGAGATCAGCTAATAATGTAATAACATCTCATAATACAGATCTGCAGGAACGACTCTTCAGCTCGAGCTGCTTTATGACATCTCTCACTCTATCTTTCTCTCTCTCTCACTCTCTCTCTTGGCTTCTCTCTAACATAAGCCATATGCTTCGCTAACAATAAATCTTTTTTAGCATTTCTCAGTTTGTTGACTAATAAAAATTATAAAATATATAAACTTTTTAATCATCAATAAACAATAATAAAAATTGCTCATTCTATCTCATTCTTTTTAGCATTCAAAGTGAGTATCCGATGAGTATCCCCAAGCTGTAATACCTTTTCGACTTAAGCGATTCAGTTATTTTCTTAATGTAGAATCTGTTTGATTGATCAATAGAAAGATAGACAAGATATTTGTACATAGAGCTTTATAGATATATGAAGCATAATAGACAGATAAATAGGTATAGATATTTCAAACGATCAATGGATCTCAGATCCAGGAACTTATGATAAATATCAGCAGATCATTAATACATCAAGAGATCAGAAGACGCCCATTGGCTTATGAAAAGGGTGCGGTTCAATCATACTGAATCCAGGATGAAATAACTTCGGGATGAAATAAAGCGGGAATTCCGCTTATTTATTTTAAGCAACTTTCATTACAAGCAATTAGCGCACATAGCATACATATGGAGAGTAATTAAAATGAAACCAATCATGAGGTGAGCGATCACAGATACAGTAATCAGCGTTAGAGCGATCAGGTATAGAGCGATCACAGGGTGACCGACCATAGGGTGAGCGATCATAGGGAGAGCGATCACAGGGAGAGCGGTCATAGGGAGAGCGATCATAGGGAGAGCGATCATAGGAGGAGCAATCACAGGGAGAGCGATCACAGGGAGAGCGATCACAGGGAGAGCGGTCATAAGGAGAGCGATCATAGGGAGAGCGAACATAGGGAGAACGATCACAGGGAGAGCGATCACAGGGAGAGCGGTCATAAGGAGAGCGATCGTAGGGAGAGCGATCACAGGGAGAGCGATCACAGGGAGAGCGATCATAGGAGGAGCAATCACAGGGAGAGCGATCATAGGGAGAGCGATCATAGGGAGACACTCACACTCCCACTCACACAGCGTTAACTCCAACTACTGCTATTTATAATGATAATTGCTCAATATAGACAAACATACAATATCACTTCATTATTTGAAGTGCCCTAACAAACATTAAGCACAAAGGAATTACGCCGATGGATGAATTGATTGCATGATTGAAAAAAATTGACAAACGTGGACATGGATAAAAAGAGAGGGAGAGAGATAGAAGGGTAGATAAAAACATACATAAATACATAGAAATCCACAGAGATAGATCAAATATAGATAAATAGGGGGAGAGATATAAGTTTAAATACAAATATATATTCATAAAGAATTGCATAGAAAGGCAGTCATGATAGATAGATGAATCCCTCAATGAGAGCTATAAGTAAAATATATCGACCTGTAGCCGATAAAAGAAAATAAATAAATATAATTGAACGCAGGCAGAGTGAAAGAAGCCTAGATATATTATATATACATAAGCTCAATCAGACTCCATCGATACGCATCAGCAAACTATGAAAGTTTGACACATATTAAATTCAGAGAAATAAAAACACGCCGTGATATATCATATTTATAGTATATTTAAGCTTAACTACAATTTAATATATTTTTGCCTTTAGTTCATTACAATTTTCAGAGTGTTTCTGTTCATCTCTTTACGCTTTACGAGTATTAATAAAAAAGGTAATTGTATAAAGATTGTATAAATTATTTGGCCTTGACAACCGATTTGCTTTGTTGTTTTGTTTTTTTTTGTCCATTTCTCTAATAATAATTTTCTAGCTGTTTTAATAGTTAATAAATACATGAGGCCAAATTCACATAGATCAGCTATACGGAATTGGGAATCAAACATATATATATATATATATAGAAAATATGCCAAAAAGTAAGCTATATCTATCTCTTACATATGCCCTATAGCTGCTCTACGTGAATTTGGATGCATAGAAAAAAAGTTTTCGTTAAAAATTTCAACTACAATTTTTGTTCGCATAAAATTTGCCAATTTGACTTTTTGAGTGAAAATTTGAAATATTTCCGAATTGTTTTCACAAATTTTACGCAATTCTCTCAATGGTTTAGTGTATATCATTTATATATATATATAGATATAGATCCTTATACAGATAAGATAAGTTAAATAAATAAATAAGTGTCCCCTAACATTAAGCTTGTGCGTCGATCTATTTAGAAATAAGATTACATCGGGCAGAAAACTCTATTTTTATTGCAGATTTTACGACTAAATGCACCCAATAAAAAAAAAAACACATAAATAAATAAATATTTTATGCAGCACCAAAAAAAAAATATATTTATATATATGTGAAGATCGGAACAAAGAATGCGTCTCCAGATTGGCTTTAGTGTTGCCTAGCTGTGAGATGAGAGCGACGAGTGTTCCATTCCATATTGTTTCTTCAGCCGGTTTCATATCATTCGAATCCAGTCGTAATCCAATTATTCATTTCATTCCATTTCGTTTCGCTCAGAATTTTCCTATGGAAATTAACTATTTCTTTGTCATCTCTCTCTTTCATGGTGGCAATGCAAGTGGTAATGAAGTCATTTATGTTCCATTCCATTTTCTTGATTGACAATGAAACATGCCATTCTGTCTGTAAATGACATGTTCCATTCCACTTGTTTTCACCCCAATGCATTTGTTTCAAAGTAACGTAAGCGTAAGTCAATGCAACCGATTGTGAGATTTTAAGGGCATGTTCCATTCCACATTATTCATACGCTCTTTGTATTAACAACTGAATTGTTAATCGCAATTTGTGTGAACGAACGTTTGTTTCGACTGTTGTTCCATTCCATTCTGTTTCTTTTTGCTAAATTTGTGGCTAATTTCTCTTTCTTTTCTTCCATGTGTGCTGAGTTTCGATATGCGAAACGTATTTGAATTCGATTTAGGCGCAGGTGCAAAACCTGCCAGTCGATTGGACATTTTTCTTTGTGTTTACACAAAAAAAAAAACTTAAAAAAAAATCCAATTAATTAATTACGTTGGCAGGATACGATCTAGGGAATAGGAAGGAAGGGAGGGTGGTCGGGAGGTAGGAGGTAGGACCTGGGCAAGTTAGAGAGCTGAACGCAATGGGCTCACTGCACCGTTTCATGGCCAGCAACGGGAGTGGGCAACTGTGGAGGCTGCTGCTGCTGCTGCTGCTGTTGCTGCTGCTGCTGCTGCTGCTGTTGTTGTTGCTGCTGTTGCAGGTGTCGCAAGCGGAAGAGTCGCAACGTCATCCAGGAGGCCAGGGTACCCGGCACCGGCATGGGCGTCTGCTTCTCGAACGCCTCCTTCTGCAGCTGATAGCGATAGAGCAGCGAGCCGGCAATCAGCGCCGAGACAATGGTCGCCGAGATGACCACGATGAAGAGTATGCTGAAGCCGGGCACTGGCATGCAGATGCCGTAGACAACCTCCTCGCTGATCTTGCCCTGGAATACGGTCACCGCCTCCTGCTTGGAGTCCGGCGAAAAGGCCAGATCCGCCTCAGAGATGACATCGTACAGACCGCTGACTCCCACATCGGCGCTGCGCACCTTACGATCGGCTATGACCAGTGATCGACGACGCCGGCGAGTGCCTGACGGTGACTCCGTCGTTGTGGAGTTGTCCGCGGAATTGTTCGCATTCGGCTCGTCCAGATCGATGTGATCCTCACGCGATTTCTTCAGCGCCTCGGCTTGCGGCCGATAAACGGGACGCGGCACATCGTCCAGATCCGATTTTGGTTCCAGGGAGCGTGGTCCCGCCATGGGTACGCCCATGCGCTTCTGCGCCTCCAGCTGACGTGGTCCGTGCGGGAATTTGCCGCTCTTCTTCAGGCCCAAATAGCGTTCGCCATCGCCATCCATGTCGCTCAGATCATCGTCGCCAAACAAATCGGACAGATCCACCTCCTCATCGGGATCTTCGTGCACGGGCCGTGGCTGCAGATTGCCGCTCTTCTCCTCGTACAGATCGGGACCGGGACCGGGACCGCCCATGGTCTGCTTGTGATCGTGTATGATATCATCGTAGAAGATGTCGTGATCCATGCCCATGCCCAGACCATGATGTATCTGACTCTGCGATCCATGGCCCATGTTAGCCGGCGGCATGGCCAGATCCCGATGCAGATCATTGTTGCTGCTGCTGCCCATCGCGTCGCCAATGTGCACATCCTTGCGCTCATGAGCATTGCTGATGGCCGGGCCCAGTCCATCGCCACCAGCAGTGTTCTGGCAGTGATCCAGGCAGCCATGCCGGCAGATCTCCACCTTGCACTTGATGTGCACGCTGAGCGCATCCGGAAACTTGAAGGCATGGAAGAAGGCGTAGGTAATGACCGTTGCCCGCTCATCGGGTGCGCGTGCCTTGAGGAAACGTGAAATCATCTTGGGACGCAGCACACAGCCGAACTCATCCGACAAATTTATCACATGTCCCGATCCGTCCGAGGCGACGCAAGACTTGACCCGCATATCGAACTCGCCTGCAGAGCGAGCGAGCGAGAGTTTAGCCAATTGATTCAATGATTGAATGATGCATTGCACTTACCGCGATAGTCGTTGATGGCCACGACCAGGGTGAGCGTTGATCCTAGCGGCACTATTCCGCTCACCGGTGGCGCCCACGGTCCCTTGCCATGCTGTATCTCCATCCAGCAATCAACATTATCGCCTGAGGAGTCGGAAGAGAGCAAAGCAACAAGAAATGTTATATACTTATTATTATTACTCATTTTTGGGGTCAGCTAATTGAAAAAGGAAAGCTTAGACGATAGTGCACGATGAGCAGATACTCTGTAATACCAAGACAGACATAGATATTTGATATAGAATAAAAATAGGAGCAACTTGAGCTGAGATTCTTGCAGCTTTTATATAACTCTCATGGCTTTCAATATGTTTCAATAACTTGATATTTATATTTATCGATAATTCATATAATGAGGGGTATTTAATATATATGAATATCTATGTCATATATACAATAATTTTTGTTGTTCATAATATATCCATATATATATATAACTTTACTCTTTTCTATTTAATATTTTATGCTTCGATATTTATCGATAATAAGCACATATTGGGATATCTATATTTTAATATCCCGAATCCATTGAAAATGGAAAATTAGGGTATAATGGATTTTAAGCTTAAAACAGCTTTTGATTGAATTTGAATCTTTTGAATCGATAATTATCGATCTAAGTCTAAGTCTAAGAATCGAAAGCAATTGTAAAAGCATAGCTCTAGACACACATATACACATTCGTCAAATCAGTATACCCCACATATAACCACATGTAGCGAATGCTGGCAGTAAGAAATAAGAAGAGAAAAGTGGAGAAAAGAGTAGAAAATAAAAGAAAAGCAAAGGGCCAAGGGCCCACGCTACTTACCGCGAAAGTCAAGCTGTATTACATCCAAATCGGCAATTACCATTGGGGGCTTGGAGGCGGTCTTCTCATAGTCGTTGAACCACTCGCAGCGCAAGCGCTTCGCCTCGTCCCAGACCTCCAGCAGATCCTTGTCATACTGCACGACTACCTGCGGTCACAATATGCCATTTAGCGGTTAGCGATTTAGTGGGTTAAGTAAATGGCCCAAGTGCCAGGGCCCCCGAGCAGGTGAATGCCCAGCACGCTGGGACGTGGGAAAGCGTTCAACGTTTAGCGATCAGCGATTGGTGATCAGCGATCGGTGATCGGTGTTCGGTGATCGGTTATGCAGCCCAGCTCAATGATGAATGCCCCCATGGGCTTGCTATGCTATCTGTGTGATCATTCACTTTCTGGCTCCATGGGAATATTCATTAAGGAGCTCTGTTTGCTGATCGCCGATCACAATTAATGCCCTTTGCTCATCTAAATGCTGGCCATTTATGTCAGCCCTGCCAGCCATGCCAGCACGGTCTGCATACTCTCTCAATAATGCATGAAGGCAGTGATCAGTTTCTGGTATTTTGCCGATCTTATAAGCGCCTTCTGCACACAAACTGCCTGAATACAGTCAACAGTATTAGTATGCTCATTCAGGTCTAGTACTTCTTTAATGATCATTGTAGATGGCAAACATGATCCATGCTAGGAGTGATCATATATCACGATCTCTCACTACATTAAACAGTCTTCTCTCAATGTGATTATTGAGCAATTTGACTTTGATCACCCTTTCCTGATCGCTTTCGTATGCCCATTCCGCCAAGTTGCTGCATTCAATGCGAGGCGACGTTCCACTTACCGTATTCTCATAGAACTGGCCGTTGAGATCCGGTTTGGTGCCGCAGCGTGAGTACGAGATGCGGAACGAGAAGAACGTCTTGCCCGTCGACGGTGGCACATAGACGCAACGTGGATCACTGTGTTGTCCTGTGCGATATAGATAAGATAACGTTAAATTAAAGCAACATTCGCTTGGCTCATCGCTTACGCACCTTTGGAGCTGACAATGCCTTCGAAGGGATTGGAGAATGTCAAGTGAACATCCATGTGATCCTTACCGCACATGACCTCCAGTGAAACTATGTTTGGCATACCATCTGGCCGATCCATGGGCCACAGTTCATTACCAGCTATGACTAAACTAAACTGTAAATGGTAGAAGAGATCCGAGATTAGTTTTGAATAACCCATCAATAGCTATTCGTCTATGGCCAGAGACTCGTATTAAATTGGCTCACAAACAGCTGAAGGCTAACACATTAACTTTGATAGAGTCGTGAGCAAGTCACAATTAAAAGCGCATGTCAAAGTTGATGTTAAAATTAATGTTGGATTTAATGTTAAAGATAATGTTAAAGTTAATGTTAAATATAATATATATTATATTATATTACATATATGTAATATACAAAATGTTAAGCTTTAAGTTAAACTTAATGTTAAGCTAAATGAATTATTAAATTTGCTTTCAGCTTAAGCCAAGAATTAACATATTATATAAAGCTTTTAAGCTCAGTTTATAGCAAATGCTGATAGCTAAGCCTAAATACTATCGTTAATTAAGTTAGGTGAGATCAAAAAAAGCCTTGAGCTTGTATAAAGTTATTACAGAATAGCTTGCTTATATTCTAGCTATAAATAGTCATCATTAGAGCTTGGCCAATTTACATTACTTTCACATGTATTAAGTCTTGAGCCAATTTAAGTACTTGCAACATTTTAATATAAATATTTCAGTAGATTTAAACTGATTGTCAAAGTTTGTCACTTTGACCTGAGCATATAAAAAACTTCAAGAAAAATCGGCTTCGGCTTCGGCTTCGGCTTTGTTTTAGAACTTATCTACAGAAGTGTTGAGCAAGCAAAACATATCAAACTTATTGCTGCTTTAACGAGTTATTTTCAATCACATTATAAATTTAAGCTCTGCTTAAAGTCCTTATAACGACATGATCTCCCACCTTCCAGTAGTCCTAAGTCAACTCACATAGATTTATTAAAATCTAGATTAATTTCTAGAGTGAAGTCCCTAATCGCTTTGCATTGTAACTTTAGCCCCTGACCAAGGCTACAGTCAGGAGGGTTTCTAATGAGCTGCAAAGCCGCAAACTCAAAGCCCAGATTAGGGCTATATTTAACTGTGACCGAGTGCTATGTTAATGGAGTCTGCCCCAAAAGTCGGCTGTGCTTGCCAAGGGCACCGTTGGTGGAGAGTGAGAAATTGTAGTTATTTCTTAACTGGTTTCGCTTTGCTACACACTTAGCCAAGTGTGAGAATTGTTATCAGAGCCTTAAAATAGCTTTGCAACAGTTCGCGGCGTGTTAATTGACTTTTCTGGATGTAATTTATTATTATTATTATTTTTCTACTTCTGCTTCGTCTTCTGCGCTTCTCTTCTTCTTCGTCTGGCTTTTTTTTCTTTTTTTTTTTTTTTTGAGAAATTTTCTATGTTCGTGCATTTGTAGATCTTAACTGATGAGACTGACAACCAGATATGTGGACCGTTATAATTTCTAATTAACGCGATTCCCACTGGCAAAACTTGACACCTGTTGCTGCTGCCACCTGCCTGCAACAGGTAACTTGCAGCCAGTGGCCAGCAACTTGCAACTTGCAACTTGCAACTGAAACTGGAATGGCTGTGGCATGGCATTCGCCGTTGAGTCCGCTTAGCGCTTGGCTTTGCCACTGGCGATTTTCGAGGGCGTTAACCCGCCCCTCGCCAGGCGACGGCCTTGCAAATCAATCGATTTATTGTCATTCATATGGCCCGATCCATATGGCATATATTTATTTTTAATTACATCCCGCCAAACATGTTGCCAATAAAAACGAAATGCAGCGAGCCCAGTTTCCGCTGCACATTGGGAAAGCAAATTCCAGCAGAAGCAGCAGCAGCCGCAGCAGCTGCCGCGTCTCTGCCTATATTTGCATACTTGCCCCAAGCGCCTGCCAGCCAGCCAGCCTGCCACACGACGTGGCCAGTGCTTGGCTCGTCTTGGCTTTAATTGAACGGCAAATGGAATTTCTAGCTGCGCTTGCAGTAAAAGTTGATCCCCACACACACAGCAGCAGCATCAGCAGCCGCAGCCGCAGCCACGCCTCCCTTTGTGGGCAGCCTGACTGACAGCTGTGCCTGGCCAAAGCCGGTGCCGAATTGTCTGCAGCACAGCCACGCTGCACAACATGAATTCTGTGTGTGCAGTCACACTGGCTACCGCTCCCACCCCCACCTCCACTCCCCAACACACCGAGACGAGCATCCAGTTTCAATTAGTTTCTCGACTCTTTGTCCATGTGCTCGAAATGCATTTGAAAACATTCTCCAAAAATTCCATAGCAATTTGCGTAGGCTGTTGTCCAAGAAGAGCTCGGACAAATGTACATATATATATATATATATATATATATATATATATATATATATATATATATATATATATATATATGTGTGTGTTTGCGTCTGAATCAATTTCTAAAAATATTTTTTTTTGTTTGCCAAGCTTTCAGCTAGTTAACTATGAATATACCCTGTAAATGATGAGACACTTAGTTTAATAAGAGACTTTGAATGATGAAACATTAATGTATGTAAATTAAAGAGCAAGAGAGCGAGAAAGAGAAAGAGAAAGAGAGAAGGAGAGAGAGCAATTCTGACAGAGACAAGAAAACAGAAATAGAGGCAGAAATAGAGAAAGCAAGAAAGAAGAAAGGGGAGAGAGAGAAAAAAGAGAAGTAGAGAGAGAAATAAAGCGAACTAAGGAGAAAGACAAATAAATAGAGAGAAGAAATATGAAGAGGAAGAAATGTGAAGGGGGAACAGAGAGAGAGAGAGAGAGAGTAAAGAAAAGAACACGAAAATTTAGACAAAGATAGAATAGAGTTATGGAAAGAGAGAAATAAATATAACAAAAGGGAATAAAAGAAAAAATTGAAAGAGAAGTTAAAAGAAGAAAGGAAAAGAGTAAAATAACGACTCTGCCGCTGCAGCGCTGCGCACTTACAAGCGACGTCGCTGCCGACGCCGACAACACCAGATCTCCACTTCTTAGGATTATATATATATATATATATATATATATATATATATATATATATATATATATATATATATATATATATATATTCATATAAGAGCATAAGGCAACAAAAATATTCATTTTCTTGAACACATTCTATTTATAAGCCAATATACCCCATAGAAACAATGCTAGGGTATATGCAAAAGCTTATTTGGCATGAAAAACATGTTCCCACAGTGTGCGTGTCGCGCAGTATTCAAATGCTGCTGGGGTTAATTCCATTTTAATTACATAAAATTAGAATGCGCAATAAGCGATAAGACAGATTTTTAGTTTTCGATGCGCATGATAAGCAAACATGAATTCCAAAACAATGCCTGGTGGGGTGTTAGCGACTGCGTGATGCGCGCGCAGGCAGTCAAGCAAGTCTATGGAGAGTTGCCGATGTTGTCTATCGCTCAATGAAATAATTTGTTGTTATTTTCTTTAAATGCCTAATACGATATCGAGTTATGTGCATGCCAATATGCTCAGTGTAAATATGTGAGCGAGTATGCAAACAATCATAGATATTATGTAAATTATATTTAAATATTGACATGAAATGAGTGAATGAAGCAATGAAAGTCGCCGCTTCGATGCTCTATGTGATGATATATGTATATCAATTTATATATATATATATATATATATATAGGCTCAAGAGGCCCAAAATATGATTTTGCTGTTCAGTTGCTCAGAGCCTTAAAAAATATTTAATTATATATGTCTACAAATTAGATAACAGTCTATTTATCAAAGCTCTTCAATCCACAGACGTGAATGACATTCATCTATATATAAATTCAATCAAAATTCAGTTTTCTCTTGTCTGTCCTAACGTGCTCAGGCAGAATATGGCGAAATTCGTTTTGATCGCAATGATAAAGCTGAGAGAGAGAGAGAGAGAGAGAGAAGGAAAATGCTGAGATAGTGACATCGAGAGAGAAAGTAAATTTTCTGATAAGCTCAAACATTTCCCTACCTCCCACTTCATTCCCTCTCCCTCTCCCTCTCCCTCTCTCTCTCTCTCTGTCTGTCTATCCACGTTATATCATGAATGACTAAAAATCGCTTCAAGGTTACAAAATGCCGACTGGATAACATCTTATAGAATATCAGCATGACACGACTTTTTCGTAGCGCCAAACATCGGGTATGTATGTATGTATGTATGTATGTATGTCTATATGTCGCAGCTGTCGGCCGGCAGTCTATAAAAGCGCGACCGCTGCAGTGTTTGGGGCTCAGTCGTAGCATTAAAAGCTCAGCGGCGTCACCTGATAAATATACGTGATATCAATATGGATCGTTGGTCGAATCGTGTGGCCGTCGTAACCGGCGCCAGCTCGGGCATTGGAGCCGCCAGTGCCAAAGATTTGGTGGCCAAGGGCATGATCGTCGTGGCGTTGGCCCGGCGCGAGAATCGACTGCAGGAGCTGAAGGCACAGTTGCCCGCGGATCAGGCCAGTCGCTTCCACTATCGCGTCTGCGACGTGGCCGTCGAGCAGCAAGTGATCGACACATTTGCCTGGATCGACAAGGAGCTGGGCGGCGCCGATGTGCTGGTGAACAATGCCGGCATCGTCCGTTACAATACGTTCCTCGTGGACCAGGGCAACGGCGATGCGTTGCGCGCGATTCTCGATACCAACGTGCTGGGCGTCAGCTGGTGCACACGCGAAGCCTTCCAATCGCTGCAGCGCCGCAAGGTCGACGATGGCCACATTGTGATCGTGAACAGCATTGTGGGTCATCATGTGCCCATCATGCCGGCTATGAGCCTCAACATGTATCCGGCATCGAAGCATGCGGTCACCGCCCTGACCGAGAGCCTGCGCCAAGAGTTCATTGCCAAGGGCAGCAAGACAAAGATCACGGTGAGTGGCACTTGAAATACCCCAAATAAGCTATCTATCTATTAATCTATCCATCTCTCTTCCACAGAGCGTCAGTCCCGGCGCTGTAGACACTGAAATTATTGACAAGAACCATCTGCCCACCGAGGGCGCATTCCCCATGCTGCGCTCCGAGGACGTCGCCGACGCGATCTCCTATTGCATTCAGACACCAGCAAATGTCCAGATACACGAGCTGACGATCAAGCCTGTTGGCGAGATGTTCTAAGCTCCGTCTATCCATATCTAACCAAGTTTAGCTCTATTTATTTTCCATCTTTTTTTTTTTTTTTTGCAAATTAAATTTTTGAAATTCTTTCAACAACTCGAACAACTTTTAATTATTTTTTTGTTAAAGATAAGAATTAGATTTAATAAATATACAAGCATAAACATGGGGTAAACAAGCACAGAGTAGAACAAATGTTTCTCTGTCTATCTAATTCTCTTCCTCTCCCTCTCTCTCTCACGTTCTGTCTCTATCTCTCCGTCTGTTATTTTCATTTGAAGTAAGTAAACAATCAACATTCGTATGCCATATCTTATTAGTAATATAAACAATATTGTTTGCGAGCTCTAAGTATGTCTATATATATATGTATATATATATATATATATATATGTATATGTACATATACATATACATAAAAGCAATTACTTGAGCTCAAGCTATCTTGATCTATACACAATGCCCTGAACTCATTGAAAATATAAGTATGCGAGGATATGATGATTTTGTGAATTTATATGTATCAGACGGAGGAAGGGTTGACAAACTCTATAAACTATATATATATACTTGATCACAGTGACGAACAAAGTCGATCTTGCCCTGTGCAGCGGCATTGTGTGAGGTCAAGTACTATTGACTTGAACTATTTTAGTTATTAATATCTTATAATACTTAATTATTATAATATCTATGCAATATATATGTATAGTTAGATAATTTAGCTAATCTATGTATCTATTAAGAATATCTTCAAGCTATATACACTTAATTCAAATACCTCTTGAACTTAGCAATTGCCTCTATCTACCAATATCTTACTTCTCGACCATAAATTTATGTCCTAAACCTGGAAAAATACTAATAAAAGATCGCCAAAAAATGCGACTCACGATGAGAATCATAAAACTAACCGCTTATAGGGTAATAAAACCATTCAAATTATCTTTGAAAACAATTCAAGCTTCCAGAACACTCTCAGCGCGTAAGAAGCAGAATTTCAATCACGATCAATGCGTAGGTGTGCGAGCGGGATAGAGTTAGAGATTGCTTTGATACTGTTCTGTCCCTCCCTCTCTCTCTCGCTATATAAATATATATATATATCTCTGCCGACGAGCAAGCGATCAATTTTGATAAAAGCCAAGCTGACTAGAAGCTTATCATATTCATATTACTCGAGTGCTACCTGAATGATAATGAAGACGTTAAGTAGCGAGAGCTAGTGTGTAAATGAGGCGCTTCAAGGTCGAAATATTTCAATCGAAATGAATCGCAATAAATCCTTGATCCAACTGTGTGGCCAATGTGGAGCGATTGAGTGCTTTCTCTCTCTTTCTATTTATATATATTTTATATATATTTCTCGTCTACTTGAGATCTATCTTCGTCTTTTCTATTCTCTCTCTCTCTCTCGTTGTCTTCCTCTTTCGTTGTCTTTCTCTCTCTCCCTTTCATTATGTGTTTCTCTTCTCTCTCTCTCTCTCTTCCTCTCTCTCCCTCTCTCTAAATTTCAATATCTTCCTCTAAATCTAGTTCTTTCAATCATTCTCCCTCTCTCTTTCATTATTTCTTTCTCGTTTATTATATTTCTTATTCATTATTTGGGCTTCTCACTTTTTTTTCTTCACAGCATTCTTAGCTCCCACTCCAACTCGCTCTCTCTCTCTATTTCTTTCTCGCATGCTCAAAGTCGTTGACTTTCTTCGTATCTTCCGTAACATCTTAAATCCAATAATTCTTTATATATGGTAAATCTATATGTAATATTCATTATCTATATATATATATCTTCCACTTACCATTAAATGTAAAATAAATATACAGCTACTAAGTCTAAGGTCCCACAGCCGTGTAGGACCTTTTTGTGGGCTCCACATGCTGGCGATGTGGGCGCTGCGGCTATATCTGCAAAGAAAAGTAGACGAAGAAGAAAACGTGAATAAATATTAAAGCTAACGGCACATGCACAAGAGCGTCATAGGAGTGGAGCTTGACAAGTGCCTGTGCGTCAAGTGTGGCAGCTGTGCACAGTGGTGCCAGACCTATGAAATGTGTAATGTTTGCTTTCTATAGATCGATCGTACTTAAAAGTGCATTCCGTTGTTCTCTCCAATGGCATTTGCTTGCTACAAAAACTGGAAATATAATATCTGCTGCTGCGCAGGTTATCGCACTTGAGTTTATGTCATTAAACTGACCAGCCCCAAGGCAAATAATATGAGTCGACTGTGATACGGAAAGTAATAAACACTTCTACCGTTGGACGCAACCGGGACTATAAAAATTGAAATGAATGTGATACGAATAGGTATACATAGAGCGTGATGGGTCAATGGAGGCATAGGTATATAGGTCGAAAGTATTTGGTTAAGTCTTACAACTTATTTCGACAAGCGAACTGAAGTCAACTCAATCTTCTCGCTCGCTTTATTTCTTTCTCTCTGTATTTATTTCTAACTCACTCTCATTTTCGCTGTTTTTTTATATCTCACTCAGTCTGTTTCCCTCTCCCACTCCCTCTCTCACTCTCATTGTCATTCTCTATTCAACTTTCCGACTCAACTGACAAATCCAACTGACAACTTTCCGCCTAAACTCTCATTCGTTCATTTGTCTTGATATTTGTGCACATTGCTCCACTGTGCGCTGCGCTCGCAAGTGCCACTTTGCTGTCGGCGAGAGCTGGCGTGAGTGGGTGGCATAGCGAATGCGGCTAATGAAAAGAAATTGCCCAATTGCGAAAATCTCACTGGGAGAGCTTGACGAATGCCAACTCGAATACAAATGCCAAGTGCGAAGTATGTTTGGCCTTCTCTCAGGCTTGGTCTAGTTTCCGACAACCCACAAAGAGAGGAAAATTAGTTGAGCTCTGCAGCTGCAGCTCTTCTGTGTTTATCAATAGACGATAGGCAGCATATGAATGATTACAAATACTACGGATTATAGAAAGTAGTAGACTTGATTTTTCAAGTATTCAATTATAATTATTGCCAAAAACGAATACAAATTTGACTTAACAAAGTTTTCCTTGGTTGAAAATATAAATCTAATCTATAGATATGTAATATATCGACATTATCGATAGTTATCGTAAGCTCAGTTTTGGTAATTTAGATTTAATGCATATACTAAAACTGTTATTTATATCCAATTAGTTATCGATAACTATATGTAGTTCTCAGTAATGAGATTAAAGTGTTACAGCTTTAAGTCTCCATTTACGTACACGTATTTCCAGCTGTGGGGAAATTTCCCATTCTCAAAGCTCAATTCAGTTTCAGATCGCACTTAACCCGAGCGGCAAGCGACAAGGTGGTTGAGGCCCGTTGAGTCGCTGCTTTCTTTCACTGTGTAACAACCCGCTCCCCCCCTCCATTCACATAAAGGCCAGGGGCCACAGTCCCATTGTCCGCTGTGAAAAAAAAACCCGAGCCGCAAATTATGTTAACGCCCCAACAGTCAAAGCAATTTGCTTTATGATATTGCGGGGCTATAATTTAAAGCAACTCCAATTTGATGAGCTTAAAATATATATATATATATATAAACAAAGAGGAAAAAACTTGAAATTGTGGAGGCAGAGAGAGAGAGAGAGGGAGAGTGAAAGGAGGATAGAGAGAAAAGCAACATATATAGGGAGTGAGTATATCAATTTTGATGATAACAAATCGAAAGCCAAGCGAGGCGAATTGAGCTTGTTCTAAATGACTTGAAATTTAACTGATATGCGTTCAATCTTATTATCATGAATTTATGAAGAGTTATTTTAGAGAATTAGGTCTAAGCCTTATGTTCTCTAAGTAATTAGTAAAGGTCACAGTATGTGTGCATATGACAATAGACAAATTTTGAGCGAAGCCTAATCGATTTCATATATATTCTTTATGAGGATTAACAATGCACTGAGTGCAGAACTTTGCGTCATTCTCTCTAACTGTGTATATGGCTGCTAAGTCATTGGAAATAATGAAATTAAATTGCAAGTTATTACATCAAATAAGTATGTGTTAAGCGATTAGCAGTGTAAAGCGCAGCAACTGAAGTTGGAGCTGTGTGAGCGGGAGCGGGAGCGTCGCTCTCCCTGTGATTTTACTCACTATAATAGCTCACTCAATTGTCTCTCTCATTATAATCTCCCTAAGATTTCTCTCTTTATAATCGCTCTCCCTATGATCGCTCTCGCTATGATCTCCCTACGATCACTCGCTTTAAGATCGCTTATGATTACTAAGGTTTCTCTCTCGCTCTATTTATGATCGTCCTCCTGCTCTCCCTATGGCTCTCCCTATGCTCTCTCTCTCTCTCTCTCTCTCTCACGATCTCTCTCTCCAAGATCGCTCTCCCTATGATCACCGTCCCTATACTCTTTTCTCTATTTCTATGATCGTCCTTCTAGCTGCTAGCTGTCCAGCTAGGCTAGCAGCTTGCAGAAAAAGTTGCACAAAATGTAATCTAGTGTAGTGAGCTGCTCTCTGGCTGTTTGAGTCCGGAAATTGTTTTTATCCTGGACTCAGCTAGTACTGTACAGAATCCCTTTTATAGGACAAAAGCAATAGCGACAACTTCGAAAATTGCAGTTTAAAATTCCTGTGAAAGCAGAGATCGACAGCGAAAAGAGCTAATCATATTTGATAAATAAATATGAATTCTCTTCAGTTAAGCACAAATATCATTGGCCCTACTCTGCACAACTAAGCTCTTTGGCTCTTCGGCTCTTTGGATACTCATTAAGATATCAATTTCCAATTGGGCATGCCCTGAGTCCGTTGTTAGCTTGGGGCTAAGAAACTCAACGAATTCCTAGAGCGTGACAACAACAACTGTAATAAAAAAAAAACTTATTCAACTAAAAATTTGACAATTTCACAAAGAAACTTTTGAGAGTTCTCAAAGTGATTTTTATTAAGGCAAAAGCTGCTTTTGGCACTTTCACTAAGACTTTGGGTATGAAAGACAATTTGCCGCTTTTGAGAGCGGCCATGAATCATGCGAACAATCAGTTAGTCAGTCAAGCAGTCAATCAAGTGAGTCAAATGGACCAGCCCACAATGATAATAAAAGCAAAGCAAAACAGTAGATGAAGAAGAAGAAGAAGTAGAAGGCGCAGATTATGCCTGGCTATTTGCGCACTTTTACCCAACCAAGCGGGCTGGGGCGGGGAGCTGTCTCAGGTGAGCAAACAACAGGTGAAAATGAAATCGAAATTGTGTTGAGCTGCTTTCAATCGATTTGTGAGTTACAGCCTGAACAAAAGGCACACACACACACACACACACGCACACACAGAAGCCAGCTGCTGTCTGCATGCCAAAGATACATTGAGACAAAGAGCTACAAAGTGCAGATACAGATACAGATACAGATACAGATACAGTTGGCTAACTCCACTGGCCGCCTGAATTCAAGCGCAAAAATGCGGTCAGAATCGCGCGCAGAACTGTAAATTGTACAACAAAATACAAGCTGAGGAAGAAGATGAATAAGTGGCAGACGAAACAAAACAAATATAAATAATACAAAAAATGAAAAAAAAAAAAAAAAAAACAAAAACAAAATGAAAAAAAGCCAACGACAAGTGAATCAATAGAAATGCGATTCGACAACGGTAAATTGTCTGCTTACAAAGTCTAAACATCTGCTTGATTTTTTATTTATTTGTGTGTGCTTCTTGTTGAGTCTTCCTCTTCTGCTTATTGTCTTTAATTTGCGCCCAATTAATTTCTCTTTTTTGGGCAGCGCATTTTCACTCTTTTAACTTGGCTAATTGGCCGACGCGTCGCACCGCCACACGATCAGCGTCGACGATGCCCAGATCACATTAACCAACTACTCTTCCTCTACTTCGCTCGCCCGCTCGCCCCCTTTGTTCTCTTGCCTAACTGTTCTTCCGTTAAGCAGAGATTAGAAAATCTTGTAAGTCAGAAACTTAACCAGCAACATTTTCACATCCACAGAGAACAACAAAAATATTTCATGAACTCCAATTCGAACTTCCTGCTCCGCATTGGTTTTTTGAAGCTGGCGTTATATAGTCATTAACAGTTATGTATGACAACTACATAGAGCTCTATTGCCATCTAATGTAGTCCAAGTGCATATCGAAGTTGTTGATTGTGTGGAGAGAGATCTATATTGATGTCATTAAGATCGTTAATCGTGTACAAAGATCAATAGCGATTTCATGAAGATTATTTATCGGCTAGAAATATCAATATATCGATATTATTAAGAACTTTAATCGTGTAGAGATCCATTACGATATCATTAAGATGATGTAGAGATCAGTATTAATATCATCAAGATGGGGAATCTTATAGAAAGATATAGAGAGATCAATATCGGTATGATCAAAATCGTTAATCGGTTAGGAGTATTAACATCGATATCATCAAGATCGTTAATTGGTTAGAAATATCTATATCGATATTATGAAGTTCGGAAATCGTGTAGAGAGCTCAAGTTGACAAATTTAATTGCTCCGAGGATTGCATAATATCTGAAAGGGATTACTTTGAAGCGGGCAAACATGGGTATGACTAATATAGAATTTTTAAGGAAAAATATATCCAAGAGCATATATTTATATACAGTCGAAGGCATAAATACTGAAAATGTCAAAATATTTATTACTACCTTATATCTTAGAACTTCGATTTATTTTTCTATCGTTAATCCCTATTTCAGGAAAATGCCTTGGGATAAATATAAAATAGATAATCATATATAATTAATTAATTTTTTTTTTTTTCATTTATTTTCATTTAAAAAAGTTATTTTTGTCAAAATACTTATGCCGTCGACTGTTTATAGAATAAACTTGATAAGCTTTAGCTCAGAGAAATAGTAGAAAGAATTTCTCTGTGCTGATATAATGCTCCTTATATCATATCTCCGAGCTATAAATGCAATTTCCATCATGTTCCCTTGATTGATTCATAAGATAAGTTCCCCGAGCACACAGCGTTGCAGATGCGAATTTGCATGTGGCAGCTACCTGGCTGCCTCGCTACCTGGCTGCCTCGCTACCTCGCTGCTGGTGGCACTCCCCCACAGCCAGCGCCACTGCCGCAACTCTCAACGCTGCTACCAAACACTGTGGCGCCCAATTAAGTGCGCCTGGCCTGCTCTTGGGATGCATTTGAGCCAAGAGTTGGCGCGCCTAAATATGTAAGCCAAAGAAAGTGGCAGGCGAGCAGACGCGTAAGGGGGTGGGAGGGGGAGAGTGGGGAGAGTGTTGTGGGGGGCGGGCACGTTGCACGCTCCGCTAACGCTTAATTAATGTTAATGCTGGCTGCCACAGTTGCTGCCACACAGCCAGCTCCAATTAACAGAGCCGCATTTCCACTCGACGCGGCCAGTTGCCAGGGGCGGCTAGTGGCAGGTGGGCGTGGCTGATATGCTTATTGGGGCATATGCCAAATAATAATGCATTAACGCATCGCAACGATGCGGAATGGAACGAAATCAAATGAAATGGAAAACCCAATTGTCGTCCACTTTTCACTTTTCTTTCATGCAGCTCGCTTAGAGCGGCGCATTTTGGTTTTTCTCATTTGGAATCAGCCAACATCAGAAGCGGGCGGCGGCCTTTTCGGAAAAAGACCACTTTCCAATCGAAGCGGAATTTTCACACAGACACACACACACAAGCACGGCAAGTATTTAACGGTAAATCACCGAACAAAAACGCAGTTAGTCGTAAATGTTTATGAAACTTTTTTCTTTCTTTATTTTTGATTCTCTCTCGCTCACGTATGGTGTCTATCGCGCGCGCTCTCTCGCTCTTCTCTCTCTCTCTCTGTCTCTCTCTCTCTGCCTCTTTCTGTCTTCTTTCATGAAAATATTTATGAGCACAATGAAAATTTTTTGCACAATAAGCACAATTAATATTAATTATAAGTCCGATATATCCGATATATATATATATATATATATATATATATATATATATATATATATACATATATATATATATTTATATGAAAATGGTTCACTTTCTTTTGCACCTGATTTTAATTAAACTGGTTTCTGGCGCCCGAACGGGTCTAGTTGGTAATTGTTAATGGGCATCGCTGGCCTCTGGGCGCTGCACACACAGTCATGGTCAAAATAATAGGCACACTTACAATAAAAATGAAAATAAAAATAAAAAAAAACTACTTAACAAAACGTTGAGCCGTAAAAACTTTAAATTACACTTTACTTTTATGTGTAACTTTAATTATATATATAAAATATATTTAAATATAATAAACTGTTTTGTTTCTGTATAAAAAGTATTACTCTCATCTAAAATCCATCTCTCATAAGAAATAATAATATATGAAAAGAAAAAAAGACCTGCTATATTATTAATCTCAATATCTATATATATGGATATATGTATAAATATTAATAATATTTAATAAATAAATAACTCATATATAAAAATATGCATATAAGCTTGATATATGCTATTTTTTAATATAATCGAGATTGTGAGAGATTATATATATATATATATATATATATATATATATATATATATATATATATATATATATATTTTTATATATATATATATATATTTATATATATATATATATATATTTATAACACATATTATTTGTATTATTATTTATTATTATTATTTTTGTGTTTTTTTCTGCACGACTTCTTCTTAATCATGACAATATCGAGCTGCTCCTCTGTGTTTCCTTTTTTTCTATATATTAAATCTAAATAAACAAAATTTATATAGATTAAATTTTTTTAAGCAATTTTATGCATAAATTAAATTAATATTGCTTAAATCTTTACGTTTTTTTTTTCTTTAAATTTATTCTAATTTTCTTATAATGTTTTCTCAAATAAATTGTTTTAAGATGGTTTCAAGCACAAACTTTCAGTAGCTTCTCAAGCTGTGACTGTTTAGTTCAAATTCTTTCTTTAAGTCTGATTTGGAAAGCGAAAAAAAATTGATTTAACAGCAATTTCTTAAAGCATTTCGAGCGACTTGACTGTCTGCGATTGGAATTGGAATTGGAATTGGGCAAGTGCCAAGTTTTCGGGTTGCGCAGCTGTGCTTGCCACAAGATGCAAATTATTTGGCCAGGCAGAGAGGCGGGGAGAGGAGCGAGACCAGTGGCGAGAGGCGGAGGCTAGAGATAAGTTTTCTCTCTTGAGCTTTGCCGTTGTCATTTCTAATGTTTGGCTGCGCTGCGCTGCGCTGTTCCAAGGAACGACAACGTGTCAAATGTCCCAACTACAATAAGTAGTGGAAGCAGCGAGAGCAGCAGGAGACGAAGGGCTGGCAAATAGTTGGCACAAGTTTGCCTTTGGGCATTGCAGCTGGCAAAGCGCCTTTGTTTTGCTCCCAAATGCACCAGCTGCTCTTTATCAGCGCTTGCCACATGCCACATGCCACGTGCCACCGCGTGGCAAGTAACTCATTTGATGACAATATGCAAACGATTCGCAGACTTCACTCAAATTCACTGACTTTTCCACTGCTTAAATTTGAGGAAGACAGAGAGAGAGAGAGAGAGAGAGAGAGAGAGAGAGAGAGAGAGGGGGGGTAGAGAGAGAGATAGGCAGATGCAGCTGCATTGACTGACATCGTCTGTTTTTAGCGTATGCAGCATATCTGAGCTGCCTACAGTTGAGCAGTTAGTGTCAAATTTGTCTTGTAGTCAACTGAAGCTGCTGCAGGCAAATCAAAATTAAAGCGAGTTCATATCTGGGCTCATGTTAAATTAAACATGTAGTTAACTAATGTTTCTAGAATCAACTCATAGATCCACTTTGCAGTTATTTAAGACATGAGCCTCAAGTTAAATTTAATATGCACTTTAACATCTACTTATCGAATACTTCATTAAATCTGTTCGAGTACTGAACAAATAGCAGCTTTGAGAGTCAAATCAGCAAAATATCAAAGCCAAACAGATCCAATCTATATCATGTACTGCCTTACACTTCATGTCAAATTTGACACGCATTTTAGCAACATTTTAGATAGAAACAAAAATAGTTGGAAAACAAATTCTGACAAAAAGTATAATCAATTTAAAAAGCTCATGTTAAACATGCAGATCAAAATTGCTAAGCATCACTGATGCCAAATTAAAGTAATAGCAAAAAAGGTTAACTATAATTATGCCACTAGATTGATTCTATATCTTAAAGAAATACCAAAATTATGTTGGTATTTATTGTAGTATTTAAAATGTTGTTATGAAATAACCAACTCTCAATAACTCTCTAGAAAAAGTCTCTGCGAAGTTGAAGATTTTGCTCTTTTTAGTATATACTTAGTATATATTATAAAATACTAAAAAATACCAAATGCTTAGAGAAAAGCATTAGCAATTGAGTGTTGAATAGTTTACTACTTAAATATGCCTATTTTGGGCTGGTAACAAATGCTTCTTCTTTCGCATTTACAGTTGGGGCTGAGCTTAATGTGTGAGTTCTTTTGACCTCAGCTTGGGCTGCGACTGCGACTGCGGCTGCGGCTTCGGCTTCACTCTCCCTTTTCATTCATTTGGGCTTATCGAGATGCAAAACTGATTTCCATTTCATTCATCATTCAAATGAGGGGCAGGAGAGGAAGTGTTGGAGCACGTAGAAAGGCAAAGAACAGTTAGACGCTAGCAACACCAATCGAGAAGAAGCAGATGATGAAGAGATCGAGAAATTGTTGAAAGAGAATAAAATAACAAAATAGAAGAAAAAAAAACTTGTAACGCTGCGAATTAACATTTTATGAGGCAGGGCTTGGGCCAAACTGTAAATGTATCTGTGTATCTGTATTTGTCGCTGGACACAAGTGTGTGTGTGTGTGTGTGTGTGTGTTCGCACAGTTCTTATGCTGCTGGCCAAAATCCAATTGACTTGGCCAACAGCTCATAAATTATGCGCCATCAAAGTTCGGACAAGGTTCGGACATGTTCAGCTTGCCGAGCCGCGCTGAGCTCAATGAGTAAGTGTGAATTGAATTCAAATGCCCATCGAGCAGCCAGATGCAAAATGATCTATGGCGCTACGAAGCTAAGAAATTGTAGAAAGTTCTGGATTTTCATGTTCCAAGAAACTCACTTGAACTACAATGATTTTTTGAGCGATTGCAGACTTAATTTCGCTCAGAACTTAACACTCAATCAATCAATCAATCACGAGTTCTATTTATAGTTTATGCAATTTTAAAAGTATTCTCATAATCTTGTATCTGACGAGAGATTCCTAACTAGATCATAGAGTTTTCATGGATCTTCAAGCTGAACAAATTTGTAGCGATAAGCCAAGTTTTTTTTGATAAGCAACCTTTTAAGGACAGAGAGAGGCAGAGAGGGAAATTGTCGTATTAAAGACATAACTAGTCCTTAGATCAAACAGTTGTTCGAGTGACATGAACGATGCATTGCAGGGCATTGCAAGGCTTCAGAGCCAAATGATTTCAGGCCATGAAGAGATACAGAGAAAAAGAGAGAGGTAGAGAAGGAGAGGGAGAGATACAGATACAGATACAGGTGTAGTTGAGCTACGCTAGCCAACTTGCAACAGATGCGACAACAGCAACTTGGCAAATGGCAAAGCTGTTGCCTTGCATTTATGGCCAAGTCGCGTGTTTCTTACCTGTCTCTCTTAATGTTGTATTGCTGTCTGTGTCTGTGTGTGTGTGTGTGTAGAATTGAGTTTATTGTGCCACCGCGCGGCGTTCTTTGGTTTGTCGCATCAGCTTGATTAGAATTCGAAGTAGTTAACGGTGCATTTAATGCGCTCCAAGACGGATCAAATGCATTTAGCACCGATCTTTTCGCTCAGTGTGTGCATTGTTTGCTAAGCGACTTAATGCGATTTGAATTGATTTGATTTGATTTGATTTTACTTGATTGATATATGAACTCATTAGATGCGCATTAAAGTCACATTATAGGCCATATACATAATGTAAGCTCTCAATATCTACATGCATTTATAAATATACTTCGTGAGAAATATTTGAACTTGTATGCATTAAAAAATATTCAAATATAAAAACTAAAATTTTTTTAGAGGTAACAAAAAAATCTCTCAAGCAATAATAACAACTACAAATAGGTATATATAGAAGATAAAAAAAAAGGCTAAAATATTAAATGATCAACTTTTGACTCATTGACCCGAAGAACGCACAACTTTTCGAGCGACGCTCGCTATTATCACTGTACGTACAATTGATATAACGGTTAATATTGGCATTATCATATTTGACTAGCGCTGCCAACGCGAGCTGCTGACGCTGCTGGCGACGCTGCCAGGAGAGCGCTATATACGCAAACATATGCATGCTAATGGCTCTTATACGTGTAGACTTATACTTAGTCTTATACTATTTGGCACTTACCGTTGAAAAGCAAATGTCCTCGTTTTTAACTCTCTTGCGCGCACGCACTTGCCACTAGCTCCTTGAAAGCTGCGCTCACTGAGAGCTTTCTGTTTGATATGTCTGCGTATGTGTGTCTGTGGGTGTGCGTGTGTGTGTGTATGTGTGTCGCACTAAATTCTGAAGCGAGTGCATAAAATGTATCAAAAAATGAATAAGAAGACGAAATAAAAGTAAATCAAATAAATAACGAGCTGTCGTTGTTGTAGTCGTAGTGTTAGTAGTTATAGAAGAAGAAGAAGAAGAACATGCAAGTACGCTGAAGAAGAAGAAGAAGAAGAAGCTGAAGTGAAATCGACACAGCACGTAAAACGTAAACGTAAATAGGAACCAGCCAAGCAGCCAGAGAATACAGCATACTGCTTAACCAGCCAAGCAACTCAGGTGAAATGCGGGGTATTTGTGAATTGTGGGGAGGGGGAAGGGGAAGGTACGCGGGGCTGACATATCATATAGTGTTTTTCACATTGAAAAGTTGAAAAGTCCAATGATGATGCCAACTGATTAGTGATTAGTTGCCATTTGACACATAAGCTCGCTCGCTCGCTCGCTCACACATAAACTCCCCTCGCACCCTTACTCATTGCCGCTCAGTCTCATTCTATCTCTCTTTTTTTTGTCTACTCTCTCAGTGTCTTTTCGCTTGGTATGTGGATCGCAGACGAAGTGAGCAAAAGGAACAGCAGCAATACACATGCAGGTGCAGGCGCATCTGTATGCATGTGTGTGTGTGTGTGTGTTTGTGTGAATGGAGAATGTGAATGGCATTGGGTAAATTGTCAATAAGTAACGAGAATATGGGAATTTTTGGGAAAGGTGCGGGAAGGGGGTGAACGCGCACACGATGATAACCCACTTTTTGTGGGTCGTTTTGATATATGTATGTGCGCGTAATGATTTTTATAATATTTGTGGAAACTGTGAAAAACTTTGAATTCGGTAGATTTTTTTTCTTTTTGTTCGATTCTTTCGATTCTCGATTGAGCGAGCGAGATGGCTTTTGTGCTAATTGGAAAAAATTAGAAAGCATGAAATGTCGAATCCGTTTGCACCGCAACAGAAGCCTCAATTTCCTAATCCCCTTCCCCTGCCCAAGCCCCAGCCAGCCGGCCAGGCTGTGCAGCGGTATTTAATGCAACTTCTTCTTCTTCTGCATTCGGCTTTTGTCCTATTTTGGTCTGATTGGTGTCCAATTGGCATCCTTGCACGCACACATTTCTTGTTTCTGACATTTTTTTGTTGCACAGTAAATGAAATGTAAAAAAAAAAGAAAAAAAATGTTAACACAAAAAAAAATCGTTTTTTAGTTTACGAGTTTTTTTTTTCCTATGCAGTTGTGTTTTTTTTTTAGTGCTTAATTACCCACTCAGGGTTAACTTATGTGTGTCTGACAGGAACAACAACAACAACAATAACAATAACACTCACTTCACTGTGTGATCTCCGCTAAGTCTCTCTGTGTTTTTCTGTGTGTGTGTGCGTGTATTTGAATAACGGTAATTGCGAAAAGAACAACAGCAAGATACAAAATACAAAAAAAAAGAATTTTATACACTGGCACTGGCACTCGGCGTCTGCAGCTAGAGAGCACGAGACAAAAAACGAGACTCGTTCACGATCCGAGCGGAATTCGGATTTGGTTTCGGGGACTCAGAATCGACTGTTCGGATTCTGTGTTAGATGCGCCAAGCGAGCCAAAGACGTGTGAACTCGTCGAGCGACGAACGCGAAATACACGCGAGCCAACCAAGATACTTTCTTTGGCCTCGTAATGTAACTGTCGGGAACAGAAGAAGAAATTCAAGACAAGACAAGACAGCACACACACACACACACACACAAACATTGAGTCGCATACACAAACAGACGAACGCTCGCGCACATAGCAAAATCTGCGGCAGAGTAGAAGCAGCCGCCTGTGACTGGCTGCGCCGGCGCTCTCAACAATATATCGTCGCTCTGCCGCCGTTGCTGGCATCGACAGCGACGCAAACTGCACAAATGAGCACAGCAGAGCAGCCGACGCGTCGCCAGCATAGAACTAGCAATCCATAGGCTCAATTAGCACTAGTTGCTCCACAGCTCGTCTAATAGGTTACACCAATATTGTTGAATCATTTGCTAATAGACCGATACAAAAGGTTACAACGGCAACTTAAGTTTTGCCAGGATCATTTGTGAAGCAGTTCACTCGAAGCGAACGCGCACTTGAACTTGAACTTACGGCGCTCAGTGTTCATTACGAGCTAACGGCAAAGGCGGTCAGCAACAGCTAATTTGTTGTTGTCGCTAACAGAGTTGCCAAATTGAAAAATAAGTGCAAAAGGATTTTTATCAGTTTGTGCTTAAATTTATTTCTAAATATCACTGATGATTATATTAACACTTAATTTAGATACTTTCATATATTTCTAAATATCTATTGCTCTCTCGTTTAACTCAACGCCATTGGCAACTCTACTGACGGCAGTCGCTGTGTGCATGTGTGTGCGTGCGCTACTAGTGCTGTGCTTTGCTTTGCGTTGTGCGCATGTGTGTGTGTGTTTGATTCAAAGCGGTTGTTGCCGCTGCTGCTGCCGCTGCTTCTGTTGCGCTTTTGCTTGTGCTTTTCTCCATATTTGTTGTTAGAGACAGTGCAGTCGCTGCCACTGGCGCTGCCTCTGCTTCAGTCTGCGGTGATGCTGCCTCTCTTTTGCACACAGACACACTGAGCGGCAACTGGGCGCATTTCAACGGTAAACATCATGAATGCATTTGGAAAGTGGCTCGTGGTGTTTGCATTTTGCATTTCTTCGCATTCTTTTATGTTTATGTGTGGCTGTGGCTTTTGCTTTGCCTGCGGACTGCCAGCCATCGCACAATTGTGCCAGCAACAACAACAGCAATAACAACAACAACAACAGGCGATGCCGAAGACGGCGTTTTCATTTCTCAGAATTGATTGGCCGTCGCGTTCGCATACTACACACGCCAGCTTTTATTTCTTGCTGCATTTTTTTAAGCAGTCACTGCCGCTGCCGCTGCCGCTGCCTCTGCCTCTGTCGCTGTTGCAGTTGCAGTTGATGCTGCCGCTGCTGTCGTTGACGCTGCCAGGCACCTGTTGTTGTTATGCTGCAGACGCTGCTGAGACGTCTGCTGGCCAGTTATTTTTTTTCGCTCTGTGTCTGTGCCTTTGCCTTTGCGATTCTGATTAAATAACGTTTGACTTGGCGGGCGTCGACGTCGCTGTCTACGTTGTCTACGCTTTCGTCTTTGTCTGCTGCGTCCTCGTCACCTACCATATTTATGCGACACACACACGCACGCACGCACGCACACACATTTGTATGGATGAGCCGCATGCATGCATATGTACATAGAGCGCAATATCCCTCTATGCAACAGGCAGTGCCCGTTATGAACTGCCAGATAACAACTGTCATTTTATATGAGTCTTCTCTGCTTCTGCTTCTTCTTCTTTTCTGTTTGTTTATGCTTGGTTAGGTGGCAGCACTTGTCGCCGCATTCACATGGAAATGGCGTCTGTCTGCCTTTATTGATCTATTTAAGCTCGAATTTGAACAAATTACAAATTAAAGAAATGAAAATCTTGTATATATTATAGATAATAAGAAAGTTTAGCTTTGATATTTGATTTAATAGCTGTTGGCCCATAAATGTGACATCATATGCATAACGGTACTTACTAAAGCTATAAAAAAAACTTTGCCTGTTGTTTGCTGTAATAGATTCATCTGATAGATTAGCTATAATGAAATTATTACAATAAAGTTCAAATGAGTCCGAAAGATTGATATTTGAAAGTTTTTTTTTTTTAAACTGTAGAAGTCTTGGAGACATGTTAACATATTAATAGAACAAGGCTGCCAGACTTAATAAAAACTGAAGGAAAAAAAGATTTTCTAATTAAGTAACACACATACATCAAGAGAGATGAATAGAGTTGCCATAGAGTTGCCATAGAGTTGCCATACTGTCATTAAAAATCCAGAAAATTAAGTGTAATTTATATACAAATAAAATTCTTGATGTATATAAACGTCCTAACGGTCATATATGCATATAAATCTATATGTAGCCCAACAGAGTAGCCAGACCGCATTTAAGATCTTGAAGTAGGCTTATTTGATGAAGGTTTTATGGTATGAGTATAATAAGCATATATTTATAAGAGCTCATTTCAAAATAGCGTTGCCACATTATATTTAATTGTAAAAGCTCTAAAAGCTCTCCACAAATATTAGATCAAGTTATTATATACAAAAATGTCAATCTACTGTAGATTAGCATTATATAAGTAAGAAAAATAATATATATGTCTAAACAGCATTGCCATACTGTGAGATAATGAGCGCAATATTGACGGCTGTTTAATTGTGTTCTATAAATGATGTAAATATTATTTAAATACCCGAGATGAACTGTTAGGTTCATCAAGGGAGAGCACCGTTGCCATGTCGTAAGAAAGTGGAACTTGATTAAAGTTTGATGGAGTAATTACATATGAAAGGCATAGAAATCGTTGCTACAGGCGATTATTAATTGAACTCATTTAGTATGTGGACTGAGGAGATATGAATGAAAGTATATAGGTGCTCATGCATGGCTGAACAGTGTTGCCACACAGCTAAAGTGGCGTAAATGCGGCGTCAAAACGCTGCATCCGTTCGCTTCATTAGCTGTACATGGGCGCGCCATGCCACACGGGGGCAAACTGGGCAACAATGTTGCTGCTGCTGCTGCTGCTGCTGCTGCTGCAACATGGGCAACAGTTGTCGCTGCGCGCATTGGTCATCAACGGGCAACAGTTTTGCTCGTTCAGCTCGTTCTTGTTCTTCTGTTTGATTCTGTGCTCATTCTCAGTCCCAGTCTCAGTCCCAGTCCCAGTCCCAGTCCCAGTCTCAGTCTCAGTCCCAGTCGCACTCCCAGTCTCAGTCGCAGTCCCCGTCTCTGTCCCATTCTCATTCCCATTCCACGCATGCGCAGTCTACTTTTCAATTTGGCATCATCAGCAACAGTTGCCGCTGCTGTTGCCGCTGCTGTTGTTGTCTTTCATTTCTTGTCTTGTTTCAGCTGGCGTGTAAATCTATTAACGTCGCCTCGTTCTATGACTGGCAACGCATCATTGTAATTCCTCAGCTCACTTGCTGCTCCTGCTGCCAGTTGGCAGCAACTGTTGCCAGTTTCGAAGTTGGCATTGCGATCGCCTCGTGCCAATTTGCCTAAGTCGTCTGTTTAACTATTTTTGCCATTTGCCATTTGCCGTTTGCCGTTTGCCGTGTTGCCACTCGCCTCTTGGCCAGTTGATGCTGCTCCATTTGGACGTGAGACTTTTATCTCCGATATTTTATTTCATGGCACGTCGCTTGTGGGGCGTCCTCATCCACATGTTGCTCGATTGTTGGCTGTTCCTGTTGTTGTGCTTGTTGCCCAGTTAGCAGTCAGTCAACGTAGACGAGCGCCACCTGCTTCCCCAATTGCTGTCGCTTCAATCTATTTGCATAGCAGCCACAAAAACACTCACACACACACACACACACACACACACACACAGACTGCGTCTAATTCGTGCCCATTGTGGGTCAACAGACGCGAACCTCAATAGACGAGCGCCTTTTGCATGGCCCATGATTGATGAACGACAGCTCGTCGTCTCTTAATTGCCGCGACATTAGGCCCACGCCGGACCCACCGTTTGCCACGCCCCAAAAAATAGAGAAAAAGTGAGGAAAGGTGCGCAAAGGGCCGAGCTGGCATGTGGAGCAGTCTATTAAGTATAGATTAGATACAAATGTATTTAGATTGATGAGGCCAAGATCCGCAGATAAACGAGCGCTGAGATAAGAAAGTTGAGAAACTAAAGCTAAATGCTAGTTAGATAAAAGTTAGTTAAGACAATCTAAGATAAATGCCAGCCAGATGCGAAGATAGCTGACAAAAATCAAAGCCAAATGGAGTTGGATTAAAGTTAGTTAAGAGTTGAGCTTAAGACAAGATAAGGCTAAAGATAGTTGAGAAAATCTACGATAAATGCCAGTTATATATTAAGATAGTCAACAGAGATTAAAGGAAAAAAATAAGAGTAAAGCTTAAGGAAGGATTTCGTTGAGTTTAAGAGAGTCGAGAAAATCTGCGATAAATCCCGGATACTAAGATAGTTAACAATAATCAAAATTAGATTAAAGTTAGTTGGAATTTGTTGCTCCTAAGATAAGTGAGAGCTAAAAATATCTAAGAAAATCTATGATGCCAGTTAGATACTAAGATAGTTAGTAAAAATAGAAGTAAATACAAGTTAGCTTAAAGATAGTAAGAAATTATTGAGCTTAGAACAAGTTAGAGTTAAAAAATCAAAGATAAATGCCAGTTGGATACTTAGATAGTTAACAAATACCAAAAGCAAAGAGTTTAAAAATAGTTAAAATTGGTTGTGCCTAAAACAAGTCAGAGGTAAAAATAGTTAAGAAAATATACGATAAAGACAAATTAACTTCTAAGTTGAAGATGAATATAAAATATTATACATAATAAATATATATGATATTATTAAAAATTATTAGCGTAATCAAAAATAAATATAATCTTAACTTAAAAATATTTTTTTTTATATTTCTTGACTCAATTCTAGTCCTAAATAGGGAAATTAAAGAAAAAATTTATCAATTGGAATTTAAGATAAGAATAAATAATAAAATAATAAATAATTAAATAGAAATTAAAATTTTATATTCTTGGCACATTTTAAATAATTATTGAGTTTCAGCTGTCTTGTCTTGTCTTGCGCCCACTGTGCGACTCGAATGGCTCCACTGTGCGCAGTGAGCAATGGTAATGGCACTGAGACTTGGTCTGGGAGTGGGACTTGGACTGGGGCTTCGACTGGGACTTGGACTGGGACTTGGTCTGGGACTGGGGACTGGGGACTGGGGACTTGGTCTGGCAGAGTTGTTATTTGGTTATCTGTCCGCGCCATATAAGTCGACAAATGCGCAGTTAGGCTGTGGTCCATGGCCAATAGCTGATGGCTGATGGCTGATGGCTGATGCCACAGCGCTGCGACGCTCGATGGCAATGACAACGTGTGTGTTACGTACTTGCATTTATGATTGGCAGCTGCGGCCAGCCAGTGGCAGTGGTGGGTGCGGACGCTGGCGGCGGTGCAGCTAGACGTTGCTGACTGTATAAATAAAAAGCGCACTTACGATTCCAGATGCAGCGTTGCGGTTGGAATGCGTTTAGCGGCGACTCGGCTCAGGTCCCCAAGAGCATGGATGAACGCCTCCCGCCCCCACCCGCTTCCCTCTAACTGCACTATTCTGCCACAGCTGCGCCCCACCGCCCCACCGCCCCACGCCTTCCCCACGCCACAGCCACAAGTCAACCACACAGCGGGGCAATGTCAAGAATGTTAATGCAGCGGCAGCAGCTATCGACAATGACAACGTTGACGACAACAGCAAATGCGTTGATGGACTATGGCATACCCTAGCCTATGAGAGACTTGAGGCCTGGAAACTAATGAAAAAAGCTCTATATAGGCTTGCATATACCTAAAAGCTGATTAAAGCTTGATTAGGGATAGTCAAGTTATGGTTTTTCTCCCTTTTTCCGTCCCACATAATTCGATAGTTTTGTATCGATACTTTTATGTTGCTTAAAATTGATTAAAGCTGAACAAATTATTGTCCTCCTTCCCCCTTCCATATAAAGTATCGAATAATTAATTCTATATCGAAATACATGGGAAGAAAGGCGCTTGATTAAGACTGAACAAATTATTGTTCTCCTTCCCTTCTTTCTTCTCATATAGTTCGATATAAAAGTATTCATAAAATATCGATGTCAGAGTATCGATATAATAGTATCAAACTATATGGTAATAAAGGAGGAAGAAGGAGGACAATAACTTGATCAGGTTTGATCAAGCTTTAATATATTTTTGATCAAGCTTTAATCAGGCTCCAATCAATCTTTGATCTAGCTTTAATCAATCTTTGATCAAGCTTTAATCAAGCTCCAATCTCATGCAATTTTCATTCCATACATGAGCATACCCCAGCTGTTGTGTACAGGGTATACAAGAACAACAACTGTAGAAATGAGCACAAACATTTACTTAATCCATTTCCAATGCAATTGCTCTCGTTCTCGTTCCCGTTCCCGTTCCCATTCCCGTAGCCGTTCCCATTGACGTTCCCGTTCCTTGTAGAATTCATCCAGTTTTTTCTCTCTCTCTTCTGTTCGTTGCTAGTTTCTTCTATTTGCTTTGTACAAAGTGTGGAACGACATAGCTATAGATAGTAGGGGCTACAGTTACTTAGAGCTAATTTCCTGGCCGTCGACAGTTGCGGATTGCCGTTTGGCCTTGGACTTGGACTTGGACTTGGTCTGCTCCGGTAGAAAGAATGCCATACCGCCGAGTAAAAAGACCAAGCCGAGCACAGCCCAGAAGCTGGCGTCGCAGCTGCTGAACAGCAGATTGCCCAGCACATTGCTGCCGACGACAGCGCCCAGGCGACCCACCATCATGATGAAGCACATGCCCATCGCGTTGATCTCTGTCGGATAGAAGTCCATGGCAATGGTGCTCACCAGGCCGCCGCAGTTGCCGATGGCCATGGTCAGCGTCAGGGCGATGACCACCAGGATGAACTCCTGCAGCCAATGGAGCAGAGCCAAGAACACAATTGTCAACACCATCCAAATCACTGCGAAGAGATGGGGGAGAAAGAGAGAGAGAGAGAGAGAGAGAGAGAGAGAGAGAGAGGGAAATGTAGATTAGTTATAGTGAAGAAGAGAGAGAGAGAGAGAGAGAGGGAGGAAAAGGAGAGAAGTTGATTAGATATAGGGAAGTATAGAGAGGGTGAGGGAGAGAGATAGATTAAATATAGGGAAAAAATAGAGAAATAGAGAGATAAGATGCAGATAAGTAGATGCAGAGAGGGAGAGAGAAAATGAGGTGGATTACATATAGAGAAGAAGAGAGAGTGGGTTGTAGAGAGTGCGAGATTAAGAGAGGTAGATTAGATAATGAAAGATTAGATTAGAGAAAAAGAGAGAGGGGGAAAGGGAGAGGGAGAGGCAGACAGTAAGGGAGAGGGAGACACGTAGGTTAGACATAGGAAGAAGAGGGTGAGATAGAGAGAAGGAGATATATTATATAATAGGAAGTACAGAGTGAGAAGGAGCGAAAGTTAAAATGAGAGAGGGAGAGAGTGAGACTGGTATATGATGTACGTATAGCAATAGAGAGAGAGAGAAAGAGAGAGAAGGAGTGATAGTTACAATGTGAGATTAAGAGAGGTATAAGAATTATTGAGAGAGAGAGAGAGGGAGAGAGAGGGAGATAAATGGAAGAGGCGCTCCCGTGTGCTCTCTTCAGTTCGGCTTGAATGCCCAACTGTCATATGAGCTATACTTGGAGAGTATTAGGACTAGGAAACTGTGCCGTAAGTCCAATGGAGCCAGGCATACTCACTCAGCAGATTGCGCTTGCCAATCATGTCGATGGTGTAGGCAAAGATTAGGTAGATGATCGTGAAGGCGCCTCCAATGGTGATCATCACCTGGTATGTGTTGACGTCGACTGACACGATGCAGGTGCCGTCCTCGGCGGTACTCGGCTCGGGATTGTAGTTCTGCAGGACGGTGCAGAGCAGCGAGCCGTGGGCGCCATCCTTGCCCAGCTCGTTGAGTATGGTGGGGAACCACATGAAGATGCCCTGGGCGATGCCGTAGATGAGGAACTGCATGCCGCAGATGTTGAGCGTGTGGAAGACGCGTGAGCGATTGAACAGCGGCACTGTCTGCTGCCAAATGAGACGCACTGCGTCACAGACGCCATGCACATTGGCCAGGCTGGCGCCGCCGAGCTGCACAGCCAGATGCTGCACGGGATATTCGCTGGCTGGTCGGCCCGTATTCTGGACGAAAATCTTGCGCAGCGTTTGCAGTGCTTCATCGGTGCGTCCGTGGACCAGCAAATACTTGGGCGTCTCGGGCAAGATGAGGAGACCGAGCAGGGCCAGCAGCGCAATGGAGACGTCCGCGATGAGGAACACACGCCACGAGACGAAATTCAAGCCCAGAAACGAGCCACTCACCTCCAGTGGCAGGATGCCGATGGCCATGGCTGCAAGCGAGCGGAGCGGTTGAGAGCTGGAGCAGATCAGCTCCGAGGCAGAGAGAGAGAGAGAGAGAGAGAGAGAGAGAGAGAGACTCACCTGGTGCATACATGAGGGCGAAGCACATGAAGCAGGAGAGCAGCGTGACATGGCGAACACGAGTTCGACTGCCATGGAACTCGCCGCACAGACTGAACACGCACGCCTGTCCGCCGGATATGAAGAATCCGGTTAGGAAACGGAATACGATCAGCATCCAGATGTTCACCGAGAAGGCGGAAACGACCGAGCAGATGATGCTCAAGAGCATCGCGTAGCGCAGCGTTACCACACGCCCCAGCGTATCGGCCAGAAAGCCCATGGCATGGGAGCTGAGCACAATGCCCAGAAATCCGGCTGAGGCCAGTATGCCCTGCTGCTCCAGCGTCGCCTGCAGGTCGCACTTGACCAGGGGCATGATCAGGCTGACGCCCATTATCTCCACCATGACGGCCATAAAGCAGAGGCCGCAGATGAGCAGCAGCTTGAGGTGGAAGCGTCCGTGGCCCGTCAACGTGATGGCCTCCTCGAAGCTGTATTCGCGTCTGTCAAGTGACTTGCATTTGCTTGTCGCGCTGCCTGCAATAAAGAGTCGCGCGCACATCAATCACAGTGTCAATCAGAGTGTCAATCACGGTCAGCCAGACGAAGCAAGACAAAAGTCATTTGCATAATTGGCAATGCCTTAAGTACGGCCAGTGCGCTGTGCTCCGCCACCAGTTGGCAGCGACATGTCGGAGGAGCGCACAGATCCCGCCGCCGACCAGCCGGACGATGTGCGTCTGCCCAAGGAGCAGGCGTCGTCAGCATTCTTTGACTCGAAAACGTTTCGGCTCATCTCGCTGGTCATCTATCTGGGCGGCATCAGCGGCCTGGGCATGGTGCTGGCCCTCTACTACCTGATCTTCTTTGACTCCGGCATGCCGGACATTCATCTCAAGTTTCCCGTCTCGATTGGCGGCCAGCCGGTGCAGAAAGTGCACGAGTACCAATAGCAGGTGAGCCCCATGCCCCACCCCCCACCAACCAACCAGACCTATGAATACCCGCCCCCTAACCACGCTTGTCGCTCGTCTAATTGGATTTGTGATTCGAGCAATGGCTGCAACTGGACGACCTGCTCGACCTGTGCATGCCCTGTAATTGCCAGCTATTTAATAAGCTTGAGTCGAGTTAAGAGACAGACAGGCAAAAGGGATTGAACTGAGTTGTCCAGCTAAACCAAAATCCTCAGCATACCCAGGCGCAAGCGGCAATTACAGGGTATGCAGCAAAACAAATGACGATGACGACGACGTTGACAACAAATCAAACCAGGTCAAGTGGCCAAGGAATAGAGCACGTGATGCGACCGACTAGGGAGTGGGCCAGAGGCCAGAGGCGGGTAGCTGAACGGTGGAAGCTTCTAGGCAAACATGGTGTCAAATCTTATTAGTGTTGCGGTCAAGACGCTGCCCGCTCAAGCTCGGGCGAGGGCAGCGCCCAAATCGCAACCGCAATGCAAGAAGAGGAGGAAGAAGCAGCAGCAGCAGCAGCAGAAGATAGTGGAAGAGGAAGCAGCGCAAACCGCAAAAATAAACACAGAAATTGAAAATTAGCAGCTAAAGCAGCCGGCAGTCGCACGCCTCGATTCAGTCGCCCAACAGAAACGTCGCGCCGTGGAAGAGCGCACAGTTCGAGCGGTTTTCGTTATATCGATAAATATATATATATATATATATATATAAATATATATCTAAACTAGAAGCGGAATAACATGTCGTCGACCATGCTGAGCAATCTGGCCGCCGTTGTGCAGGAGGCCAAGGACGAGGAGATCCAAGTGCCCAAGTCGAACGATTTCTTCGAATCGAAAACATTCCGCCTGCTCACGCTGATCCTCTACATGGGCGGCGTGAGCGGCATGGGCCTGACCCTGGCCATGTACTATCTGTTCATCTGGGACTCGCGCATGCCGCCGCTGCCCATCTTCAAGCATACGCATCCCATTGGCTAGGCGGACACACTGCACTTGTCTTCTTCTTTATTTGTTTGTTTTTTTTTTTTGGGTAAGTCGCCGCCCCACCACCCCACCACCCCACTGCCCCACCTTCCACATTCCTCATTTTTTTTTTTTTGACCTGCGCTTCATGCTAAACACTCGGATTAATCGAGAGGGCGTGGCCGGGCTCTGGTAACACAAGAAACGCAATGAAACAAACTGACAGACACGCAGAAAACTAATCCGCTTTAGCAGCCACTATCCGGGCTATCCGGCTCTGCGTTGCGGCGTCGCTGGCGTCCGATTTTGATTTAATCGACGTCAGCGTCAATAAAATGAAATCAGTAATCGGCGCGACGCACAGCCAGCCGGGCCAAGTGACCAAAGCGTTTCACAGCTGGCCGCGCAGCGCACAGAGCGACATCCACAATTCATCATGTCCGCTGAGATCCCAGCCAGCGTTAACTTGGCCAAAATCGTCAATATCATTGGCTCGAATGCGCGCGAAGAGCCAGCTGAGCCGGCAAGGGAGCCGCCGCGCGACCGCTCGCCCATTGGCAGCTCGCGTAGCGTGCGTCTCGCCAGCAGCGGTACGCCTCGTAGGGCCGCCTACTGCTATGTGCCCAAGTCGCCGCAGCTGGAGGAGATTGTGTTTGCCGAGCCCACCTGCTCGGAGCGTTTCGCCCGCTACCTTGTGCTAATCGTCTATCTGTGTGGCCTCTGCAGCCTCGGCTTCATGCTCTCCATCTATCACCTGTTCTTCTGGGACTCGCGCATGCCGCCCGTCTTCAAGGGCCAAAAGAAGCCGCCGGCCTTTGGTTAATAGCCAGCATCGTTAAGCCAGCTTGGTAAGTGGATGGCACGCAAGCAGAAGAAGAAGAAGAAGAAGAAGCAGCAGAAGAAGACGAAGACGAAGACTTTTCCTAGTGGCAAATATTTTATATTGAGCTGGTTGATTAAGCAACTCATGGGTTAGACGACTTGGACACCAAGGGAGGGGACACATATTGACGCCCTTGACAAACTTCCCTAAGGAACTCCCCTTTTATACGAATGAGAATTCTTCGAGAATTTATATATATCGACTCTATATAGCTCTCTAGTTGAACATGCAGTATGCAGGGTAGCTGCTAGTCGTGCTTATGCTCTCAACTGCCAACTCCAACTCATGTGTAATCCATTGATAGCACTCCAAATAGATCTGTGTTCAGTGCAACTCAACGACGCGTATAAGAGTGTCTTATACGCAACCACGCGCCACAGCTGGGGGCTCTTAAAGCGTTCACTATTTTTGAGTTTGTTTGCCATTCAAGGTGGCGCGACACCTGCTTTGAATCCTTGAGGGCCATTTGCGAACAATGTTGCACTCGCTGTGGCTGAATAACTGCAGGCGGGCTGGGGCGAGCTGGGCGTGTGGCCTACATTTTGCCCAGCCACATGATGAATGTGTGTGTGCGAATGTGTGTGTGTGTGTGCGTCTCGCTTATACAACAAAATCAATGGCCAACCGCTGCAATCGTTCGATGGCTGCGCTCGCTCTCGCTCTCTGGCGCGCACCCTCTGTCCCTCCCTCTCTATTTCTATCCACCTCTCTATCTCTCTCTCTCTCTCTCTCTCTGTCTCGCGCGCGCAGTTGCATTCGTTTCGTTGTCCTAGTGACCTAGTTGCAGATTATTAACCTCCAGTTAACGACAAACGGATTTGCCGAATCGAAATGGAAAACAAGTAAAAGTTGTGTACGATGTGCGCAGGATATGTTCAGCGAATACCCTGTAAATGTGAGAGTGGCGCGAACTTACAAGTAGAGTATTAGTAGACATAGGAATAATTATAACAGAGCTTATACAGAGTCGATATGCATAGTATAAGAGTTTGTATAAGACTTTTTGAAGATCTCAATAATATCATAGCAGAGCTGCGCCTAAACAGAGCAGAGCTAGGCTTTAACAGCGCAGAGTTGGGCTTTAACAGAGCAGAGCTAGGCTTTAACAGCGCAGAGTTGGACTTTAACAGAGCAGAGTTGGGCTTTAACAGCGCAGAGTTGGGCTTTAACAGCGCAGAGCTGCGCCTTAACAGAGCAGAGCTGCGCCTTAACAGAGCAGAGCCTACGCCTACTGCCACTGCCATAGCTCACTCATGAGCTTTAAAAACTCTATAAATATAAGTGCATATAAGTGCGCATACCATCCTCAGTTTCTCAAGTTTACAGGGCAGCGAAAAGCAATAAAGTAGTGCATGGCGCTTGATAGCGAAAGGTGCATTTGGTGCAGGTGCAGGATACCCAACAGCGAAAGTTTCCCATGTAAAGCGCGCAACAACAATGCAAATGTGTGTGTGAGCACAGACAACAACAATACACACACACACACACACACACGCACACGGATAGAGAGATACTTGCATGTATATTTGAATTCGCCTTGCCCACTGCTGTCCTTCGCACAGCCGTCTGCGAAGGTTGCCCCGGACACGGTCACACTTAAAAGTCAGTTGCGACTGTTGATAAATGCAGCGCAGCGACTGCGACGACTGCAGCGCCGCTGACCCGCAAGATGACGGTAGATGCCAATTAAATTTGTCGAAATGTCTGGAACATGATTTCATTTCAATTATGGACGAATGCGCGCTCTGTTGCGTTTCTCTCTATTTCTCTTCTTCTTAAATTATTTATTTATTAATCATCTATTTAGCGGGCTAAAAATCAGGCGCGCATTTGTATTTCCGCGTACAGTAAACAACAAAGGCGTGGACGTGGGCGTTGCGCTCTTGACACATAAAGCAGTGACAGGGCCTCAAGACGTGCCGACGTGCTGCCTCAGTCGCTGTCGCTGTCGCTGCTGATGCTGATGCCGCTGTTGCAGCGGCAGCAGCTTGGTTGGCTATGTTTTTGTTTTGGAATGCTAGCGGCGCGTGCCAGTTGCATTTAAAAGCAACAACAACAATAACATACACACACACACACACACACACACACACACACACACACACAACGGCTAACGGACCGCATCCAGACGGCGCGGTCACAGCCGACGTCGTCGTCAGCAAATTTGTATGTAAATGAAAATGAAACGAAATGGGCAGGCAACGAGCGAGCGAGTGAGCGAGCGAACGGCTGACAGCTGGCGTAGAGTAAACAGGCATTTTATGAATGAAATTATATGCGAAAAATGCCGAAAAAGCGCAACGCAATTTGGAGGATCGCAAGGGTTAGAGCGGGAAAAAGAGTGAGAGCGGAGCAGCGGTGGTGAGGAGAGAGAAAGAGCGCTAGGCGTGAAGTGAGTGAGTCGCGCGACAGGCTGACACGAAGTCTAAGCCGAACGAAGCGCAGCAACAGACGAGAAGCAGGCGATGCCGATGACGATGACGATGCCGCTGCCGCAGCCAATGGCTCCTGCACTGGCAGAAGCAGCAGCTGAAGCAGCAGCAGCAGCAGCAGCAGCAGCAGAAAGGCTCTGCTAACAGCAAAAGCTTTTTGCGCTGGGGCGTCATTTCGCTTGCATTCGCTCGACGCGTCGGTTGGCAGCTTTTTTTTGGGTGACTGCGACTGTGACGGCGACGACTGTTCAACTTTAACTGTCAACAAAAACAATAACAAATAACAAAACTACAAGAACTTTGCATTTATGTACAACAACAACAACAACAATTAGACTAACGAAATTGCACTGCCAAAAGCAAAACTCACAAATTTCATGGAAAATGAAAGTGCATAGCAACAATAAATAATTTACAATCAAAAATACAAACACAAAGTAAATAAAACGGAATCAAATCAAAAAAAAAAAATAAGATAAATAAATAAAACACACAGAAAACAACAAAAATCAAAAGAGAAGCAGAACAACAACAACAACAAAAGCCAGAAGAAGAACAGTTAGATAGCAACGAAAATGAATTCCAAAGTCAATTCGCTGGAGGAGAAAGTGAAACTGCCGCCAACGGAGACAATAAGCCGTTGCTATCAGCCGCAGCAGAGCAACCGTAAGGTCATACGCATCCTAACGGTAGCCGTCTATGTGCTCTGCGTATCGCTGGCGGCCATAATGCTGTCGCTATATTACATTTTCATATGGGATCCGACCATACGGCCCTTCGTTACCAAGGCCAATCAGTGCGGTAAGTTTTTTTGGCGGCGCCCAGCGGCAACGGCAGCGGCAACGGCAACGGCCCAAAATGCCCTAAAATATGTTGAGCATTAACTGTAACTGAAACTGCACCAGTTCGCTGAGTGTGTGGGGGTGGGGAGGTGTGAGTGGTGTGGCTGACTTTTGGCTGTGGTCAACTGGGCGCAGAAAATGAGAGTGCTGGAGCGCTGGGAGGGGAGGGGAGGGGCCGGTGGGGTGTGGAGGGTCTGCGGAAGCGCCGCTAAATCAAACTGGGACACGGGCTTTCAACTAGGCTAAAGCTAAATTGCATATCACACACACACACACACACACACACCCGTCACATTAGCTAGCGTGCGGCAGGAGCGGGAAGCAGATGAGGCGTTATAACAATAACGGTAACGGCTCGGAACGCTTTCGGCTCTCGTGTAGCTCTCGTTATGCCGGAAGGGCGTGAGAGCTTGCCTGCATGTTCTTGCCACTCTTCTTCTTCTTCTTCTTCGACGACGACGACGACGACGACTTATACTTCTACTTCTTCTTCTGCTTCTTTCTTTTCTCCTTCAGCTATTCTTGTTGCTTTTGTCCTTTTCAAGTTTTGTAAATCAACTAGAAATTAGGTCAATGGGCTATCTCTCATGCATGCATGCATGCGTGTGTGTGTGTGTGTCTGTCTGTGTGTGTGTGTGTGTGTGTGTGTGTGCCTGCATAGCTTTTGCGGTTCAATAAACGCTTTGTCACGAGCCATGAAATTGACTCGGCCCAAAATTTGACCCATCACTAATGCATTATTGCAAAGCAGCCCGAGTCGTGGTTAGTCCCATGCTTAAATATTTCAAAATTATATATTTTATGGGCGATACCAGGCAGCACTTTTATGACGCCTTCCACGCCCACCGGCAAACTAGATTATGGTCTACATATAACTGCATAAGAGTCGATAAAAATAGTTTAATAATTTAAACAAATTTTGAATCAATTTTTAATGGGCATTCGGGGGGAATATATATATATACATATTATATTAATTCATTTATGTGTAAGCCCCGCATCCAGAGCCCCAGCTATCATCTCTCAAACACTCTTTTATATTCATACCTATACATAACACACTCTTATACAAGCTCAGTTACAGTAAAGCAGTCTCTGAGCATTTGTACTGAAGTTAAATACTTTTACGAATAGGTTTGCCCAGTGCAAGCTATGACTAGATATATCCCTCAGAATTCCATATTTATGTAGAAGATACTAACTATTGGGGCAACACAGAAAGAGAACCAAACAGACTCTATAAATTCAATACTATGACTAGATAAAAATACTGTGACTAGATATACAATTTATAAGAACATTAAAACTCTCTTGACTTGATATATAGTATTGCGTGAGATCTGTTTATGTTGAACTAATTTCGATAAATATCAATAGATTTAGATGCTATATATAGTATTCGAATAAAATTGATTTAAATATTTCTGAGATCTTCGGAGACGTGAAATAATATCAAGATGATGTTAACAAATTTTAGATCTCAGAAAGTATTACAATATCATCGATAATTATCGGTAATGCATCTGTGTGTCCACAAGTTAAATATAACATGATGGTTCTGCGATATATATAGACTTTACTGTACGAAATCTACAAAAATCGATTCTCTATAATCATATTTATGTATATCGATAACCAGTTCGTCACTAAAATTTCAGAAGATTCCAACTAAAACCTTAGATATTTAGATAGAAATATACTTTCTTATGCTCTATTTTGGTTCCCTTTGAATTCCAAAAACATTTCAGAGTTATCGATAACTTATTTGAGTAGATACACATATCGAAATGCCGAATTTGAGCAAGCAACCCAGAATTGCGAAGCAAAGATCGAAGAGTAGAATTACAGGGTATTGCTGTGCCTGCTATTTTCTCAATAAATTTCAATTTTGCTTGCAGACAAAATTGTGATACCCGAGAAGATCGCCATTCGCCTACTAAACTCATCGGAAGTCACCGCAGAGCAGTTCTACAAGCACATCCTCGAGCAGTACCGCATCCTGAACCACCTGCAAATGCAGCGCCAACAGTTCCTGCAGAAGCAGCATCTGCAGCTGCAGCAGCTGGAGGCGAGCAATCGCTTCCAGGAGGTGTTCGCCACGGCCACTATAATACAGGCGCATCCGCAGCCGCAGCCGCAGTCGCGTGATCCGCTCCAGAAGTCAAAAACTCCACAAGCTGCCTCTGCTGCCTCTTCTGCTTCCGCTTCCTCCTCCTACTCCTCCTCCTCCTCCTCCTCCTCGTCGTCCTCCTTGTCCTTTGGCAACAATACTACTGGTGGCAGCAGCAGCAGCAGCAGCAGCAGCAACTCGTTTCGCCTTGAGCCGCCAGCGATCGGGGACACCACGTCCCACCACATGCCCCTAGTGCTGGACACCTCGCCGCCGGCGGAGGGCAACGGTCAACATCTGAAGCGCAAGAGCCATCGGGGCCATTACAAGCATCATCGCAGCCGTGCGGGCGCCAAGAAGCTGGCGGAGCGAGGCGGCGCCATCGCCACAGTCAGCACCATCGCCAGCGAGCAGGCAACGGTGGCGGCACCACACGGCTATATGGATGCACCACTCAATCCGGCAGCCGGCACCATCGTGCAGCAGCCACTGCAGCTCTACACATCGATGCCCATACCGCTGATACTCAGTCCAAGCAATGGGGAGAAGCGTCTATCGCACCACAGTCACAGCCATGCGCACGGCGAGCGGCGCGGCATGGGCGGTGCACAGGCCAGACGACGCACCACCACAGCCACCGTGTCGGGCTACGATGCGCAGACCTACCTCAATCCGTTCCTCACCGGCGAGCTCATCTTCGAGAAGTAAACAGCTGAGTCACACACCCACACACAGAGACACCAGCACACACACACACACACACAGAGAGACACACACGTACACACACATTGAAAATTTGGCCAAAGCTTAGCTAAAGATACTTTACAGCTGGCATCGGGCGAGACGGGAATTGAGACTCGGACACTGTCATATCACGCAGTTATAGCCAGACCTTTACCACTACAACTACAACTAATTGCACTTCAGCGACTGCATCAGACAGATGACAGATATACCAGAGTTGACTTTGACCTCCTGCTAAGGTTCCTGGCATAGTTCATGTCACTTAAATTTCTTTATAAAGAGAACTTCTTTTGACAGCAGCTGGACAGAAGGTTAACAGAGAGTTAACAGACATATTACACAGCTGTTATCGTATTTAACAAGCAGTTAAACGTGCTGTTAATCATGAGACTTTGTTAGTGCTAACATTAATGTTACTTGGATTTGATATGGAATTGCGCTCAACTCTGGTAAATGTCATAGACGATGCAAGGCGCGGCACCTAGCGACACCTTCCACTACGTATATACAAATACATATACACACCCATTAATATATATATATATATATTGAAATATATCAGAAAAGAACTATATAGAGGGGCTTTACTTAACACTGATTCCTACAGATATAACACACACACTCACACACACACACACACACACACACACACACACACAGACACACCCTATGTCTCTACACAGGCAGCGCACGGCGTACGCAATACTCAATAATAGTTATAGACGATATATAGTGCATACGATACTATCGCATGCTAGCACATTACGATAGTTAGGTACTTACTGACATATGTACCTAGACGGGACCCACTCCAATAGAGCGTCACTCACTGCGGCAAGCAAACGACACCCCACCTAGGACACTGCTTTAAGGCAACAACAATAACTAGTTAAAATCGAAAGATATATACATACATATATATATATATATATATATACGGTATAATCACAGTCAAACTATATCACTAATACACTCACTCACACACACACACACATATGCACATATTTATATGTGTGTGTGCTTATCACTATAATTCACTGCATCAATGATTTCGGAGCGGGTTCAGCTTGGCATGAATATTCCATAGATTGAATACACGAATTGTTCAAATTGTTATATAAACATATATATATATATATATATGAGATTTGTATATAACTAACTATTAGATATATGTATATATACATGTGTGTATACTCAAAGTTCAGTTTCGTTGACGAATTGCGCATAAGCGAAAATTCAGCAGAATCTTTTTATCGCGCGCTTAAAAGTATGCAACAAAATTTGTTCACGAAATTGGATTTTTGGCTAGTGCAGGGTGTTTGTCTCTCGCTATATATACATACAAATATATATCTATATATATATATTTATCTATACATATATCGTAATTTGTATGTATGCATGTATTTTTTTATTGAATTTCTGTTGTAAAGTTTCAAAACTTTTTCCGTTGATAAATTATGGAGCGACATATTTGATATATATGAAATATTATATATATCTATATATCTATATATATATATATATACATATATATATATAAATATATATATATATATATATATATATATATATATCTATATATCCATATATATCCATATATAATACTATATAAATTACTGTAGCATTTAGTATCAAATTTCAAGGAAAAATTTTGATAAAGTGTTTGTTCCTAAAAACAAAAAGAAAAACAAAACTAAATTTTGATTGCAATTCAATAAAAATAAAAAAAAAAAAAAAAATAAAATTAATATAAATATTTGGGTACGATTTTTATTCAAAATATAAAACATTTTGATCAAAACAAATATAATTCGTATTAGCAAAAAGTTCATATTAGAAACTAGAACTAATAAAAAAAAACAGAAACATATATATATCTATATATATATATAACTACATATATATATATCTATATATCAATATATATAAAACAAATTTTTATAAAAATAAAAAAAAAGTAAAGTATTTTTTTTCTCAATATATGTGCGTAATATAAACGAAAATGGAAATTTGCTAGACTTCGAATTTACTTTCATGAGTGTTCACTGTACTTTCATTCTCTATGTAAACATTTTGACTCGTATATGTTGAGCTTGAGGGCTCTCTAGTTTTATTTTGTTAATGCATATATATATATATCTATATATATATCTATATATATCGACAAATGACAAATGACATTTGCATAATCAGACACGAGAACTATTTACATATATTCGTATAATTGATAAATTGTTGTGGCGCACCTCCATAATAGGCAAGGAACTGCAAAAGCGCAACCCAAAGGAGAAGAAGAAGAATAAAGAAGATAAAGCAAAAGAGGAGTTATCCCTTAAGAACTCAGCCCTATATCATATACCAAAGTCACAATCGAAAAACCAAAGAAAAAAAACACAAAAAAAAAAAATGTTTTTACACCAAAACTAAATCGAGTTGAGATTGAATGAAAAAAAAAAATATATATATATATCTAAAAAATATACTATATGGCTTTACGACATAGAATTGTATCCTGTAACTGTATGTGTAACTGAAACTAAAAACATATAACTTGCATATAAAACACACTCACACAAACACACACATACATATGTACTCGGTGTGTACTTAGTTGAAAAAGAAACGAATCATTTTGGCAATAATAAAGCATAGACGAACTATAAAAAAACAAATAAACGTCTTTGACTATAGCAGTAGTCGGCGCTGAGATACCCCTGAAACGGCGCTCAATGGAACCCAGTGTGTATAAATACTGAAGGAACTCAAGCACATTTCTAATATCGGAAGTATATTTATGTACATCCAGAATGGGAGACTTATATATATATATATATATATATATATATATATATATATATATATATATATATAATAATAACTCACTGAACATATTTTGGTATGCAGATATACAGATATTACCCACTTTTTGCACTTACAGGGCATTGAACAATCAAAAGAAAAAAAAAAGAAAAAAAAAATTGGTAAGAAAAAAAATTCCGCATTGCTCTGCACTAATGAGAATTTAATTAGCTTTACAGCTCACATAAAACCCATTGCTCTATATTAATCAGTGGAGCAGTTCGAGGTGCTCTTATCATCCATCTTCTTTTGGGATTTTTCACTCATACACAATTTAATTACAACAAAATTGTTGAAAGACTCGAAACCGAGAACTTCGCAGATCTTGACTCACCGAACTCGCGCTCACAGTCTATCACATAGCCCGGATTATCCATGGCACTGGACTATACTTATGTGTAATTATAATAAATATATTTATTTGTGTGTATAGAAAATAAAAAAAAAAACGATGGTATTAAGAGGCTCGACTTGGGTCTAGATCTCTTGTAAGCACTTAGATAGACGACGTCTAGACATATGACCAAGCTGAAGTTTAGATAAGTTGATTTTTACTGTTGCGACGACTGTCGTTGCCAAAATTCGACTGATACAGCCCGAGAGCAGTCAATGGCACTTAAGCATACGCATTTACCATCTGGTAACGTTCAGCGTTCTATCTGGTATCATTATATGGGCCAATTACAACGGTGTTCTGTAAGGCGATGGACTAAGAGTAATCAAACACATAAGGTAAACATCAAAAGTTCTCTGTTGGCTCGTTGGGTATGCCGGGCGGGGCGGAGACTATAGGTGTAGTCGCTATATGCATATGTATACATGATTGATGATTGATTGATGGTTGATGCAAGGTTGATTGAAGGCTGATATTAAATGAATTTATCATCGACAGATGATGGATGGATGCTCTATTGTTAGTTGATTGATGATGATTGATTGACAATTGATTGACGATGATTGATTGATGAATGATTTATTGATAATTGAAGAATGATAGATAATTAGCTATTTGTATATGATTGATTGATTAATGATTGATGACTGATGATTCATTGAGAATTTAATAATGATTGATATATGTTTGATTGATGAATGACTGATGATGGATAGATAATTTTTATATTTGTTTATATCAGACAAGTTGACGGAAATATTAGACTTGTCTTATTTACTGACAAAATGAGTATTCAACATATTGATTGATTGATTAATAATTATATTAATAATATTCGTAAATAAATATAAATCAAATGAATTATATGATTATATGAGCTGATGATCGGAACAGATTTTTATCTATAATTGTTTGATTGTCTTATTGATTACGTATGATACACTTGTCGACTGACTAAATGATTGATTAAGGCACAGTTCAATTGATGAAAAGCGTCAATCACATTACCTGATTGACTGACTAAATGAAAGAGGCAACTCAATGAATGACCAACTGTTTGGCATAGTCAGGTGTGTATAGATTGACTGACTGATGATAGAGCAAACGATAATAGACCAAAATGAGTGATATAAGATATTGCCCGACAGTAAAACTGTGATATATTTGAAGGTCGCACATGCCAGCCACTCTCGGTTGATGGATGCATCCAGGGTATTTGATAAAGGCAAAACTCTTAACAAAATACCGCAATAATGGTATAGCAGAGTGCTATAAAATAACTTAAATAATCATCCAGATACCGCTAAGAATAACTGCAAGTCAGCGGCATTAGTGGGCGTGGCAACTGGCACTGGCACTGGCACTCGCACGAGGTCCGTGATGAGGCCCCACCACATGCGCAACTTGATATATGTGGCAAGAGACCCAAATAAAAGCCCCAAATCAAATGGCAAACTACAAATAGCCTCCGAAAATTCCCAAGCCAAAGTGAAAGTTATCTCAGGAATTCAGTCGAGATAATAAGCATGGATATTATCTGAAAGTCTGAAATCGAGCCATAAAATAAACACTTTTCGATTTCAACGTAAATTTTTTAATTTATTTGAACTTTTTATTTACACACGAAATTTTTAGTTATTTTTTATTTGAGCGAAAAAAAAAATCATAAACTTAAGTATAATTTAGGAGGACATTAAAAAAAGCATTATACTATGCGACTTGTCAGATATACAGCTATATATATATATATATATATATATATATATATGTATGTATGTATGTATGTATGTATGTATGTATGTATGTATGTATGTATGTATGTATGTATGTATGTATATAGCTTAGATTGCTTCGCTGATTGTTTCTTTTATGGAGTCAGTTAAAGAATCTTAATCAAAGCTAGCAACAAAAAGTGCCTTAGAATTATATCGTTGATATATATATATATATATGTATATATATATATATATATATATATATATATATATATATATATATATATATATATATATATATATATATTTAGGAAACAGAATTTGATTTAGATAAACAATGTTTTCCATTTATAGACACATTTAGCTGAACCTCTGTCGCTGTCGCTCTGCTCGCACGCTCTCTGCCTGCCTCTTCTTATCTATGGCCAGCTTTCGATAAAAAATCTTTAGTCTATATATATATATATTATTTACACTGTAAGTTAAAATATATGTATATATAAATATAGAGAGAGCTGTATCATCTTTCTAACGCGCTTACATAGATCGACATTATCTTGTTGTACGTGAAGTGGTAAAAATTTACGAGTATTTGCCCAGCTCTGGCAGCAGATGATGAGGCAGACAAAATGCTGTCTCACCCAACGAGCAAAGATCATGTTAGTTGAATGACAACGAGATTATGCTGCAGCCCAGCTAAGCCCAACTCGGAGACTGAAAGAGCTAAAATTGAATGCTAAGCTAAGCTAAGCTATTTGGCAAATACATTGGGGTCGGGAGGGGGCCTTATGAAATAGTCAAAAACTCGCATTTCTTTCTATACAAATCAACGTTTATTAGAAATTTGTCCTTTCCGTAGTCTAGTCTCATTCGTAAACATATTTGTTTTTGGTCTCGAAGAAAAACGAAGGGAAAAACGCTAACTAGAAATACGTAAAATAAATGGCCTGCGTCGGTAATGCTTAAGCTTAAATTGAATTCAAAAATAATTAATTAATTACAAAAAATATATATATATATATATATATATATATATATATATAAAGCTATCAAAAAAAAAGAAAACTGATTTGAAGAGTAAACACACATCTAAAGATAGAAGCTACAGTGGAATTAGAATTGCGATGCGAAAGTTGTTCGTTTATACAATGGATTTATCGTAACTTTATGGAAGATATTGTATGTGTGTCTATATACACGTAGACATACATATGCATGGAGTGCACAGTGCGAGCAGCACTGGGCTCAACTCCAAATTGAACTGCTGAACAGAGTGAGAGGGGGCGAGAGAGGGAGAGAGAGAGAGAGAGAGAGAGAGAGACAGACAGACAGGGAGTCCAGTTCAACATCTCCCGGGGAGTCTGCTCAAAATTGAAAGGGGGGCGTGTCGCGGCAGGTGTGCGCATCCATTGGTGTTATGACCACGTGCAGGGAGAGCGTATTGCGCTGATTGCCCGTCAGATGTGGACTCAAGTTGCGCGAGGTGTGCTCCAGCTCGTCGAACGGCAACAGATTGTCCAAATTGATGACGCGCGACTCATCCGAAAAGTATTCCGTGCGATGCACCACGGTGCGTATGTGCTCAATCTTGTTCTGCACGCCCACAATCAGCACGGCAACCTGTGAATCCGTAGTTTCCGTAGTTATACTCTAGCATCACCCTTAGGGGCATATACGCACCTTGAAGCGCTCCTCGCCAATGTCCTGGTGCTTGCATGTGACGCGCAGCCGCACCGTATTCAGCAGGCAGCCGGGCACATCTTCGCCCCAGACCATTTTGGCCTTGTTGTATTTGACGCCGCGCGGAAAGAACTCGATCTCCCAGGTCATGCACGAATCTACAATGAAGAATAACAAATGCAATTAAAGACGTTTCGCAACACTGAAATTGGTAGAACTCGCAGATCTGATGCGACTTGAGCAAACAGTTTCAATGGATTCCCATTATTAGTAAATTGATAATCATCTGGCAAACTAAGCATGGGTAAGCATGGCAGCTACTTTATAGAGATTAGCCGGAATCCATTAAAAATTCCCCACTACTTGGGGTTTTTATGAAACCACTGAGACGACGCGTGAATCCAATTCATCGCAGCTCTGGCATGCGATGCTTAAGTAACCCCTTTCAGTGCTCGAAGGTAATCTTTAATGCTCACCGTCTTTAGTCTCGGCAATGTGACGTTGCGAAAAGAAGCAGGTGACATAGTTTTTGTAGTCCTCGATCTTGTCAAAGTTGTGCACATCGATGCCGACGCTCCACGTGTCGTTCCAGTAGAGGCGCGGCGTGAATTGCAATTGGCCGCATTCGGTGGCGCGAATTTCGCGCACGCGATCCTCCTGCCCGGACTGATAGCTCATGGCGATGGCAATGCGATCGACCAGAAAGTCCTTATGGTACTCCATCAGCGGAACGATGAGCAGGTGCGCCAGCTCCCTTGGCGTCATCATGCCAAAGCGTATGTGCATCACCGTCTGCTCGATCAGCTCCATGAAATTGTTGGCCCGCTTCTCGGCACTGAGGCCGGTTTGGGCTTCGATTAGGCCGCGACGGTGCAGCAGCCACGTCTGCAGGATGCTAAACAATTTGTACTCGCTGGTGACCACGATGTCGTTCTGCTGCAACAGCAGCTGCAATATGGCCGGATCCATTTCGACAAAGTCCTTCGATTCGGCGACCAATTCCAAATTGTTTTTGAGGAAACGCTTCAGCGTTTCGGTGAGATCATTGTGCGTGGGCGTAAACGAGAGAGTATACTGCAGCCAGGAGACCAGAAAGCCATTGGTCGCCGCCTTGGCCACATGCTTCGTCATATAGCCGATGCACAGCTCGATGAGATCTCGCACATTGTATTTGTCGGACAGCGCCAGCATCGGCATCACCGTCTGCAGCGTCACCTCGATCTGGCCCACATACAGATACTTGATGAACTGCGGAAACACAGCCGAGCAGCAGGCCTCCTCGTGCAGCTCAATCACATGCTTGCTGCACTCGTTCCACTCCGGATTCATAAGCATCACCTGAAAGACATCGCTGCTCGCACAGAGTATGACACGGTGCGCCGGGTACTCCTTGCCGTCCACCAGTAGCACAATGTCCGACATCAGTTGCTCCGCATACATGTGGGCGATCTTATTGAGCACGCTGTTCGGATCGATCATCTGCTACACACACACACACACACGCACACACACACATGCATATTAGTATTGGTGGCTTCTTTGGGGTATGCGAATGAGGAGTGGCTGCCATTTGCATACTCACGGTGCTCGCTCCATCTTGAGTCTCATCTGTCTCCAGGCACTTGCGTCGCTTGGCATCCTGGTCATCGTTGAGCGTTGTGCTGCCCTCGGTGCCGTTTGTGGCTGCTGCTGCTGCTGCAGCAGCACCTGCTGCCGCTGCAGGGGATGCATTGCTGCCGCTGTTTGGTTCGACAGCAGCTGGACTAGCGCCTGCGCCAGCTGCAGCTGCCGCAGCAGCCGGTGCAGCCGCCGCTGCAGCTGCGCCACCGACTGCCGCCACCACCACAGCCACACCAGCGGCTGCTGCTGCTGCTGCAACACCAACACCAATACCACCACCACCACCACCAGCACCACCACCACCACCACCAGCACCACCACCAGCACCTCCACCACCACAGGCAGCAGCTCCACCAGAGGCGGCCACGTCGTTACTGTTAGCGTTCATATAAATATTTGCGCACGTTTCTGTTTAGCTCATTGTCACACCCAACACTAGCTTCGTTTCTACTCCAAGTTCAATTGATTTGGAAACTTCTGCTGGTAGCGTGTGTTCGTCTCGTAGGACATGCCAAATTAGTTAACATCAGCGTCAAGCAATGTAAAACAACAAATTGCGTTTGTGTGACTGTGTGACCGTTTTCATTTATATATAGAAATCCTAAGCAGCTGTGCAAAAAAAAAAATATGCAGCGATAGCAAAAAAAAATCATTTGAAATTTGTATGTATTTAAATTTTGTATTTATTTTTAAAGTTCGTACATAATTATAAAAAATTAAAGTACAGTATGAAAAAAAAAATTTAATTAAAAATAATTAGCTGTGTTTCTATGTGACTGAAAAATACCAAAGCGCATAATTAGAAAAAAAACACTACAAAAAGTATTTTTGTTGCACATAAAAAATACCTAACGATAACAAAAAATCGATTATTTAATATGTAGGCGCAATTTTTAAAATTATTATTTATATTTACATATATTTAATTTAAATTGAGAACTTTAACGCAATTAAATAAAAGATTAAAGCCCTTATTGTCTTTATTGGATTCTTTAATATGTATAAGTTTCAAAAATGGTCTCAAATTACTACAAAAGATATAAAACGAACTGAAGTTTGCATTTGAAAATCTCAAGTTGAGATCAAATCTGCCAGATATCTCTACTAATATAATGTTTATAAACGCTTAATTGTCTAGTTCATGTTAATTTCACAATGTAATATCAAAATTGTAAGAGAAATATCTCAATTAAATTGTAATTTGGCACATGTGAACGAAAAATTTCTCAATAAAAAAATAAAAATAAAATGAAAACAGAGGAAGCTAATGAACAGCGAACAGAACAGAACAGAACAGAATCACAAAACAAGCAGATTTACATATGTGGCGTACATTTAATTGTTTTTGTTTTGATTAATTTTATAATTATATATTCTGATTTATTTAGTTTCCCTCTTCTTGCTCTTGTCTAAATGGATGACTACACGTCCCTCGTCCCTCTCACAGAGACAATTGCAATTGCAACTGCAATTTGCTCTCGTTCATGGCATTCGCATATGGTTCCGTATGTGGATTTGTTCATCACTTGATGTAGTTGATGCTGATATTGATATTGATGTGCAGCTCAGAGCTCGTCGTGTCCGATGAACTTCTTGACGTACGCCTGCAGCTCCGGCAGCGAGCGACTGCCCTCGTACTCATTCTGGCGCTTGCCATTCTTGTACAGGAACAGAGTCGGATAGCCCTCGACCTGTTGGTCGATGCAGATCTGTTTGTTCTCCGGCGAGGTGCAATCGACCTTGGCAATCACAATGTCCGCCTCGCCGCTTAGCGTCTCTGTGGCCAGCTGCTCCCAGGTGGGCTGCAGCTTCTGGCAGTGTCCGCACCAGGGCGCATAGAACTTGACGAACGTGATGCCATCGGCGATGGCCTTCTCGAACTCATCGCTGCCATTTAGCTGCTGCACAATTTGCTTTTTAGCCTCATCCTGCGCTTCTTTGGTCGCATCGTTCAGGTCGGTGTTGCCGGCGCTTGGTGCACCGATCATCTTCGCCACGTAGGTCTTGAGCGTGGCCAAGTCGCGGGCACCCGCATATTTCTCAATCTTCTTGCCATCCTCGATCCAGAGCAGCGTCGGATAGCCCTTGACCTCGAAGTCCTGGCAGATGCTGCGATATTGTGTGCAATCGATTTTGGAGATCGTCGCCTGCGGCTCCTTCTTCAGCTCGGTGGCCAGCTCTTCCCAGGTGGGCGCCAGGCGCTAACCAATTGAAATGTCATCAGTATGCGAACGGCCGTCGAGAGAAATTGTTGAAATTTACCTGACAATGACTGCACCAGGGTGCAAAGAACTTGACAAAGTGATTGCCGCTGGACACGTGCTTGGCGAACGTATCCTCGGTTAGGTCAATCACCTTGCCCGCATTGGGATTGTTGTCGCTGCCCTCCTGCAGCTGCTGTTCGCTCAAATCCTCCGCGGCTGGCGTATTCAGCTCCTGATTGATGAAGTCCGTAATCGCAGGCAGATCCCGTGTGCCCTTGAACTTGACGGACTCCTTTTCGCCCAGCTTAAAGAGACGCAACGTTGGATAGCCGGTCACCTGATGGTCGGCGCACAGCGTCTGGTGCTTGGTGCAGTCCACCTTGGCAATGGTCACCTTCGGCTCATCAATGTTCATTATTTCAGCCAGCTGCTCCCACAGCGGATGCAGCCGCTTGCAATGGCCGCACCTAAAATAAAAATTATAGACTCGATTATCACATTTCCAGAGCTCGACCAGAAGAAGAATCTGTGTTTGAAGTTGGAGCCTCAACTTTTGCCACCATAAATATCATTAAAATAATCTAAATTTCGTTGGCGTGCGCTCAGATAAGATTTCTAACAGCTTTGCATGATTGCGAACAAAGCACCGTCCATGGATTAGGGCGTCGGTCGAGCGAGCAGTCTTGGTATACAAAGAGATCGTGCGCTCTTTATAATGTTCGTATGTAAACGCTGATAACACAGTCATTGACTAAGCACGATTGTAAAATTTCAAATCAAACATGCGTGAGCGACTGTGCGTGTGTGTGTGTGTGTGTGTGTGTGTCAATCAGTGGCAGTTCTTGACTTTTGTCAAATTGACTAAACTAAGAAAAAAATTAATATATATAGAAAAGCCCCTTTGACCGCTCGTAGCTCACTTATCATAGTACGTGATATTCCAAATGCTAAAAATGAACAGTTGTAATCCTCAAGTCGTCAGGCGAAGTATATACTATAATATATAAATATATATATCTATAAGTATCGGCTAGATTTCGAGTGCGACACTCGTGACACGACTTATAGTGTGTGAGCAGAGGATGCAATCAAAAAGGAGCGCGTGAGTGAGAGAGAGCGAGAGATTGAGTGAGTCAATTTCATCATTTTCATATCAATGCACAAACATTTATCAAATATCAAACAGATATATATAAATAAATAAATAAAAAAAATAAAAAATAAATATAATATATGTATAAATAAAACTCTACCAAGAACTCGTGTCATTTGAGTTGCAATGCATCTGCAGTTCTCTGCACACACACATGCGTCTGTGTCAACACGAAGGAAATCTGTTTTTTTTTTCTTTTTGTTTTGTTTTTACCATGTTTGCATACGCATGCACATGTGTATGTAGTACATGCACTTACACATGTGCGCATTTACGAACAGATGTTTCTTTAAGATTGCGTGGCTTTGCCTACATGCATGTGTGTGTATGTGTGTGAGTGCGTGTGCTTGCTTGACAATAAAACCCAAAATACTTATTAATAAACCAAATAAGTATTTCGGCTCGACTGCAATTTCAATACAATACAAGCTAAATTGGCAAAAGTGATAGACGCGTTTTTTTTTTTCGGCAATTATCGCTTACCATGGCGCAAAAAACTTCACAAAGACGTTGCCGGCTTCGATGGCCTCGTCGAACGTTTCCGGACTGAGCTCAATGGTGAATTGCTTCTCGTCGGCCGGCTTAGCTGGCTCGTCACTTGATGCGGCCGCCAAAAATGGCCTGAAGCTGAGCGCACAGATGGCCAGCGGTATAATTGATTTGAATAACATTTTGGAGTGTAGAAAACGTTTGTCTGTCGTCTTTGCACCTATTAAATACACTACACTAGATGTTGGCCGTCTGCAAGAGTGTGACCAACAGCTTGTGGCCCACGCATACCAAATCGGCCTACCATCTATGCAAAATTAACGTGTTGCATGTGCGGGTATCGATAACGAGCACAAGCTATTCGATAATAATAACAGCTAAAATTTAATTTCGATATTCATTTAATTTATTTATTTTTTAAAAGTAAAAAAAAAAAAATTTAAATGTTCATTGTTGGGATATCTTTTATATTTTTATATAATGATCGTATGAATATATAAATATTATTTTTTTTTATAGTAAAACCAATTTATAAAAGCTTGGAATTAAATAAATGAAACTAAATATATATAATAATGTATATAAATATTTTTAAGGAAATACTTTTAGGACAAAAAATATATCAAGCAAACAATATTTAATTTTACCTTTTTTTTTTTTTTAATTTTTTCGAGAAATATATTTGTTGCCTAAACATTAGATTTGCTTAAAAAATATTGTTATAAACAATTTATAATTTTGTTTTACTGAATTTAGGAATTCTGTTTAGGATACTATTTTTTAAATATATTTATATATTTCATGGTTCAATCTCTTATTGTTGGGGGATAATCAACTGAATGTCGCTGCGTTTGCCATGCATGAGGAGCCGAGCGACAGCAAGAATCAAATCGAGGGGGAGCCATAGATAAAAACAGTCTTGAGAGTATTTGTACCATTTAGAGCGAACGGCACTTGTTTAACTTGTTTAACAAAAAAACCAAAAAAAAATAATATAGCATTAACAATATAATATGTTTCCGTGTTGTTGTTCCTTAAATATCGATTGCGATTTCTTCCGTTGTTGCTGGCATTTGACTCTTAATTAGTTGGCCACAAGGGGCTCAGTAGCTGGAGGCGCCAATCATTTTGCGTATTTGCTCGAAGGACAGCCAGAAGGTGAGCGACCAGGGCGCCATGCGTATCCAGCAGGGCAGGAATCCCTTGTACAGGGCAACGAAGCCCTCCTTGCCAACCGTCTGGCGCAGGCAATCCAGCGAGCCGCGATAGAGCAGGCCACTGCCAAAAGGATAAGGTTAGACAATGACTGATGGGCATTGAGGAGTGTCTGGGTGGCCGCTTACCGTCCCAGCTCGTCGGTGGGCTGGTTCATGATGCGCGTCTTTACCACGTCCGCCGGTGTGCCCATAATGGCGGCCACGAAGCCGGCACAAATGGAGGCGAGCACATGAACCGTATGGCAATCGGGCATTTGCAGGCGATGCATGATCCGATGTTTGATCGTATCGTATGTGGTCAGGTCACCCAAATTGACCAGGGCCGCACGCTGCACATTGGGTATGCTGCCCTTCCACAGACCCTTGACGCCGCCCCGCTGGACAATCTTGCGAAACGCATGCGCGGCACCGTGAACGCGCGGCGCCTCGCCCATCAGTCGCCGTTTGCCCTCCATTTGGATTTGGACCTTGACCAGATCGGCGGGTGAGGCCAACCATTGAGCCACTGCGCCGGCTGTGACGCCGCAGAGAGCCGACTTCCAGACGGGCAGCCCCTGGCTGCCATTCTCGGTTAGCTCCTTGCGCATCAGATCATAGCTGCAGATGCGCACGCCGCTGTCAATGTAGGAGGAGGACGAGATTAGTTCAAGCTGCATATATGTATCAGCAAATGTATCAGCTGTGAGTGCTCTCGAGGCAATCGCATCGAATGCTACTTAAAGAGTGGCACACATCATTTGAGTTTGAATAAGAGTACTTGATTTGTAGCCTGCTGGTTCAACTGATTGATTGATTGATTGATTGCCCACCTATAGACGACGTGTCTGTAGAGCGCCGGCGTCACGCCCTGCCACAATCTGAGGGCGCCCTCCTCGCGTACAATGCCAAAGGCCGTGGCGACCATGCCGCGATATTGCATCTGGTAATGGGGGGTTGTGGTTCAGTTACATAACAAATATATATATATATCTGCAGCTCATATTGTATATATACATACATATACCTATATATATATATATACACACACAAACACACACACACACAGAAAGGGTGTCGAATTGTTTTGGTTTTTGTTTTTATCATTTAACATTTCACATTTAATCAAACGCACGAAGAAATGGATTTATGTATATTTGGCAGCTAATGGGGTGGAGTGGGTGGATGGGAGGGAGAGAGAGAGGGTGCTTGTGCTCTATGACAGTCAAGTACTAATCTCAAGCTTTCTATAAAAACCATATCTCACGCCCAGATGGACACTGCCCTCAATGGTAAGAAGTAAAAGAGGTAACCAAATGAAATGCCAGCACCACATTTAGCTTATCAGCAGGCTGATAGTGCATATGACTGACCAAATTAAAAGAAAACACATTAAATAAATAAATAAATAAGCTAAGCTAAGCGCACGCTTATCGTGATCAAAGTATCGATAAGTTATCCCCCCACCCCCTCCATCGAATGTCGTTCGATTTGGGTTAACGGTCCTGCAAGGGTAACGGTTATTAGCAAAAGCCGGGATCACAAAGCTAGCATGCATGAGAGACCAACACAATAACAAACGGTAAACACCAAAATACCAAAAATATCATATAAAAACGATAAACATACTCAATGCCGACATACTCACATTTGCTTTGGCGCTGCCGCCGATTCTGCTACTGCTGCTGCTGCTGGCGGTGGTATTGGCGGCATTGGCAAGGGCGGCCACACTGGCCGCCTCTCCTTGAATTTGCAAGCGGGTCTTTGTGAGATCCAGCGGATATGTGACCAGCTCGGCTATGGAGGCGGCCACCACCGAAACGATATATGTGCAGGCAAATGAATCCGCATAATCATATTTAACTGGTCGCAGCTGATGGCGTCCGCTGTTGCCAGTGCCACTGTTTACCGCTACCGTTGCCGCTGTCACCGCCGCCGCCGCTGAGCCTGGCGCAGCAGTCGCTGCCGCATTGGCGCTGGCCTCTGCGCTGGGCACGCTGCCCGTGGTTATGGCCGTTACTGCAATGGTCTGAGGCGCTGGCATCTCTTAGCTGCAATTGCATTTATTTATTAACAAATTCAAATAAAAAATGTATTCAACTATTTGTTTTGGCAGAACTGCTCGGGCAGGGCTGCTTGGCTGCTAATTCTGGATTCGATAATTGAAAGCGCAAAGATCGCGTGACTTGTTAAGCAATGCCGAAGCTGCTCTGATATACAGTTCAAATTTTTCAAGGATGATGCTGTGCGCACAATTGGCTCTTGTATATTTTTACATAACAACGACAACAGCAGCAGCAGCAGCAGCAGTCGCAGCAGAATCAACAAAAACAAACAGCCGCAACTGCTGCCAACGACGTCAATGTGCGAAGAAACAAAAACAACACAAAAAGCCTGAACCAAAATTAGTTTTTGTTGTGCTCGCTATGCTCGCCTTGTTATTCCCGCGGCCGCGTATCGGCGTCTTCTGCTCAATTAAACGCAAGCGCTGACCGCATACTCATTGCAGAATTGATTTCTATGTTTCAAACTGATATTGCTCGTATAGGTGTGAATTGTGCTTCTTTTCTGCTTTATGAGCGAGCGCTTATCAATTCGGCATCAATAAAACAATAACTATATATGTGTTGCGCAAAAACAAAAACAAACCCAAAACTGAGCACAGTGCTGTACAGCGGCGCAATGCGTGCGACAGGCAGTTCAGTGCTGTATAGGAAAAAAAAAAACGAAAATAATAAAATTGGTGAAATATAAGAAAATTCAATTTTATTAACTGTCTTTCAATATTTGCAGTAATTAGTGTATTTTTATTTATTTATCTGAACATTTTTTATTAAAATGTTCCTCTTTATAAACAAATTTGTTGGTATTAATGCAAATTTGCGATATATCGCATACTATCGATTACGATGACTGTTGCGCGAACAGCTGATTATGACTTAATCGGCCTTGCTATTTAAAAACGGGCTCTGCTGTTGCTTGTGGTGGTTTATTTACTATGCGCATTGCGTACGTTATTGCGCTGATTACTTCATTGCACGGCCCAGTAACTAAAATAGCAATCAAACGATATTTGCAATAATAAAATCAAACATTGTGAGGTATACCAATTGCAACAACAAATTGCTTAGCGCAGCGACAAAAAGAATAACAAAAACAAGAAAAGAACTCGTTAATGTAAGTAACAATATGGTATGAATCAAAAGCCAATTAATAATCTATACCCATGTGTGTGTGTGTGTTTGTGTGGGATAGAATGAGCAAGACAGAGATAACTACACCCAGTGCCGAGCCGAGCGCCCGCCAGAAACTGGGGACGTATCGAGTCTATGTGGTAACCTGGAATGTGGGCAGCCGATTCCCGGACAACATTTCGCTGCGTCAGCTGCTGGGCCTACACGGCGAGGCCAGCGGTGATGCAGCTCAGGATTTGCCCGATATCTATGCCATTGGCTTGCAGGAGGTGAACGCCCAGCCGCAGCATCAGGTGCTGGGCCTCTTCAAAGAGGATCCATGGACGCACAAGGCAAAGCAGCTGTTGCGCAGCTACAACTACGTGGCCGTCAAGACCGAACAGATGCAGGGCCTCTTGCTGACGATGTTTGTGCGCCGGCCGCACGTGGAGCATCTGAAGGACATGGAGGCGGAGTTCACGCGCACCGGTTTCGGCGGCATTTGGGGCAACAAGGGGGCAGTGAGCGTGCGCTTCACGCTCTACGGCTGCGGCCTGGCCTTTGTGGTCGCTCACTTGGCGGCCCACGATCACCAGCTGGACGAACGCATCGAGGACTACAAGCAAATACTCGAGAGTCACCACTACCATGTGAAGCGCTATCGAGAGATCTACGATCACGACTACGTCTTCTGGTTTGGGGATCTCAACTTTCGACTGGAGGGCAGCGACAGCGCCATCGAGGTGCGCGACGCCCTTGGCGATGACAGCAAGCACGAGGAGCTGCTGCAGCGGGATCAGCTGTATCAGGTGCGCGAGCGCACGCAAAAGGCATTCCAGGTGCTGCACGAGCGTCTGCCCGCCTTTCCGCCCACATTCAAGTTTAAGGAAGGCACCTCCGAGTACGACATGAAGCGCCGGCCCGCGTGGACAGATCGCATCATGTATGCCGTGCAGCCGCTCAACCGGCAGCCGGGCATGCAGCTGGCCATCGAGCAGTGCTCCTACAAGTCACATCCCGCCTACAATATCAGCGACCATAAGCCGGTCAGCAGCGACTTTACGATCAAGCTGTATCCCAATTACCGTGCACCGGGCATCACCTTCACGCCCATCGCTGTGTGGAAGATCGGCGACGAGAATACCGTCGAGTATCGCAAGCATGCAGAGTTCCAGGAGGGGCCGAACGATTGGATCTCCATCTATGGCATCGAGTACGCCAGCCTGGCGGACTATGTGGCCTACGAGTATGTGAATCAGGCCGAGTCGCCCAATTCCTCGGACTCGAATCACGAACGGGATTACTTTGATATGCCGACGCCGTCGCCGCGTCGCTCCCACCATCATCATCGGAATCGGCAACGCCTGCGGCGCCAACAGGATGCCAACGAGGAGCTCGTCCGCCTCGACTTCGCCGACGATGTCGAGTTGCGCCACGGCGAACAGTATGTGCTCATCTATTTCCGCAGCACCGGACTGCGCGGCGTCACCAGCATCGCCCACATCTCCGCCCCCTTCGTGGCCGAGAAGCGCTCCGGCTCGCCGCATCGCACCGAATACCACGTTGACTAGCTGGCCGAGGCCCTCGACATCTATATACTGTAGTCGCCAAGATCAAGCACTTAATTTCTATGCCTTATTTTGTTATATATATTCTAACTGCATATATATCTATGATCTATGTTATCTGTTGCAATATGATCCATGTGAATGCATTTGTTTTTAACAATCTGTAATTGTTCTATATCTATCCACCCATGTATATTTATATATATATATATACATATATAAACCAATTTTATATGCATGCTTATACATTTCATACACGTCACGTGATTTTTATATATGATTATTATTTTTTTTATCGAACTATATAGACCAATTTTTAGACTGTTCGCATTCGTAAAAAAATACGAATACGAATTTATACAAATTTTTCTCTTTTTATAAACATTTATTCGATATCATATATTTATATATATTATATAGTATAACTCGGCGGCATTATCCAATTTGATATATAATATCATTTTAATATACAGTCTCAATTGTTCTCCTATAACCAGATCTTAACTAATATAGTAACTATACCCTGTCATATGTACGTCTATCTATTCACTCTTTAGCGTTTCTTTTTCATATATACCCTATAATTTTATGATTTGCTTGCTTAAGCTGCTCACTTTCTTACTAAGCTTGTCTTGGGTAGAGATCAACATGTGGCCAATAAGCTGAGCATTACTTAGTATAGCTGAAATTCTTATAGTACACTTTACTCTTAATTAAGAGTTTCTGTAGCATTAGACTATATTCTTATCACATTGTAGATATGACAAGTTTACAGACTACATTTATGAATTTATACCTCTATTTATCTATCGCAAATATCTGATTGCGCTATATACAGCTTATCTAAATGTTGTGCTTAGTTAAAAATCATCGAAACTCGATGTTATATGCTCATTATAAAGAAACCAACTATAACTATATATAAATAAAGATATATATTTATATTTATATATATCTTTATTTACATATGTGTATTTATTAGTAGATAATCTCTTATAGTTAATAATCTCATAGATGCCAATAGAGTCTTTCAGATCTTTCGACTTTGTTATATATATATGGATATGTTGCTTAGTCAAAGATCAAATATAGCATCATCTATTGGCGATCTCGACACAGATAAAAACTGACAGATTTTACGTCACATGCAAAATAAATTTTGAAAAAATTGATCATAGCAGTGTAGATTTAGTAAATTTGCCACAGGGTATTTACCAGTCGATCACATCTGCCCGAAGCGCACTGTCCAGTTTATGCCTCGCTTCTGCAATGCTCTTTATTTATATATATGATGTGCGTTGTTGAAGCATTTGAAGTGCTTTAAGCGAAAACCTGTTTTTGCACTCGTAATCCCCATTAAGCGCGATGACGTCACAGCCGTCTTGCCACACCTGCAGCTCCAATTTGCATACGAAAAAGATGACAAGTTCCACATACCCCGTAAAAAAATGGCAAAACACACAATATAATTTAATTATTTTTCTTTAAAATGAGTTTTTTATTGGATGGTTTTTCTTTTTGTTTTCTTTTTTAAGATAAGCATAATTTATATATATATATATAAATACAAATATAAATATAAATACATGATATATAGTTGCCTGCGCTAGTTAGTCATGACTTTTTATGCACAAATACAAAATACTAGATAATACACATACATGCTATATAGATATATACACACACACTTCTCTCTCTCTCTCTCTTTCCCTCCCTCTCACTCAGTGTGTGGAGGGAAAGCTCATAAAATTATTTGCTCAGTTTTTGATTTCGTTTAACAATTTTCATATCAACATTTTGCGCGCAATAAATTTTAGGTAAAGATCGAGGAAGCTGCGCTCCATAAATAATCATGAAAGATATACGAAATCAAAAATATACAAAAATATTGCAATTGCTCAATATATGTTTTTAGTATTTATCAGTTTCTCTCTCTATATATATATATATATAAATATGCATATATTTGCAGACTTTTTCAATTTGAAATTGTTTTGAGCTAAGTTTTTGGAATACTTGCAAGATATATGTATATATATCTATAATAAATATATATATATATATATATATATGTATGTGTATGTGTATGTGAAAATATTGTGCTTAAATATTAATTATGCTCTACAGTATGTATATTCGTTGATCAGTTACGTATGATATATAAATATATATGATTTTTCGAGTGGATGTGTTAATGAAATTTCATGCATCAATTTCAATTGTTCAATTACAATAGTTAATAAGATATATATAGATATATCTATGTGCATATATACACAGTTATATATACAATTGACTGTTTGTTCGTAGTATCAGAAATATCTTATAGTCGAATGATCTATATAAAAAATATATATTATATATATGTATAAATATATGTATTCGCTGCCTTTGCCTCAGTCAGTTGATAATTTAAAAATATTCGTTGTAGTTGCTTTTAAAATTGTTTAAATGAGCGAAGAAGAAGAAGAAGAGCAAGATGAAGGAAAACAACAAATAAACAAAATTAAATGTACTTAAATGTAGGACGATCACTTTGTAAGGTGAGTGCGAAAGAGAGGGGAAATTACTTTTGGCCTGAACACTTTGGAAGTAAACTATACGAATACAGCTATCATAATACAAATGTGCTTAAGCAACTATAAAAAAAAGCTTAAATTTTAGTTTACAATTGAATTTTTTTTTTTTTTTAGTTTTTTTTTTGGTGGTTTTTAAAACACATTTAAAATATTTTTCGCTTCTCCGCTACTCGCATGCGTTTAACGCACAAATAAATTATAATTAAAATATAAAAAAAAATATTGTTTGAATAATTGTACTTTTTTTAGTTTCTGCGTTAATTGTAAATTAAAAAAAAAATACAATTTGTTAAGGGCGGAGGAGGGGGCTAGGAGCGATTGCAAGTCAAACAAAACTGATCTGGCAACTCTGCGAGCAGCTCTGGTTGCGCACTAACTGTGCATTGCGTGTGTGAGTGTCGGTGTGTGTGTGTGTGCGCGCGTCCGGTTAATTAAACGCGCTTTCTTCTTTTGGCATCTTCTTTATCTCTGCTTTTGTCTAATTGTTGTTGCTTTTTCTCATTTCGCTTCTATTTAAGTTATTTTTGTTTTTTTTTTTTTTATTTATGTTGCTTTGCGCCATTTAACCTTGATCAGTTTGCATTCCGTTGAACTTTTGTGTTTTTTCTTCGCTGTGTGTTATTGTTATGTCTTCGTGTGTACGAATGTGTGTGTGTGCATATCAAAGTAAACTATTTAACCGTTCTCAATGTTTGTTTAATTAAACGAGCGCTAAAAAACACAGCACACACACAGACACACACATAAACAATATCATTGGCAGTGTTTACAGTTACAGCCTCCGCTTTCAGTTCAAATGGAAAGCAATAAAAGTTCCACAGCTTCCACGTTCCACTAAAGAAGAGGCTGTCCACGTGTTCCACTCCAAATCGAACGTTGTTAATGTCTAAAATCATAAGAGAAATAAATAATGTGCATTAGTTAGAGATTAAATGTGAAACATATGTTAACATAAGTCTTATTTTATTTATTATTTCATTTACCGACACTTAACCAGCAGAATTTTCAAAAATAAACTAAATCCAATTGCAAAACTCCAATTAGTAAGCTAAAAAAATTTCAAAATAGATTAAGCAATCGAAATGATAGAAAACGGCAAACGACACATACAAACACACTCACACACATACTCATGCATACGCTAACGTTTTCGTACGTGCGATGACGTAAAATGCAGCGCAACCGCAATTCCAATCAGAATCAGCTAATTTAAATGTAGCCGTTTTCTCACACTCGAAGCATTTTTGTGGCTGACAAGCGGCGGCACCACTTGAAAAGCAAAAGCAAAGGCAACAAGACAACACAACAGCGCTAACAAATAACAGAAGAAGAGGAAGAGGCAGCAATAATAAAAACCTAAGCAAGAAAAAAATGCCTCAACAATAAATTCCTTGTGACTGGGCGCTGGTTGCTGCTGCGGTTGCTGCTGCCGTTGCTATTGGCTGCGTTTTCATAAACAAAACACATGCTTAGAAAGTGTATGTGTGTGTGTATATGTGTGTGCTGCTTTTTGTAAATTGCCATTTGAAAGTCTTTTCAACAATCGCAACGCATTGTCTTGTTTCTTTTTTTTTTTTTTTGTTATTTGTAGGCATTCCTTGACGCCTACCCAGTGTTTTGCAACACTGACTGCCTCTGACTTTTCAATTAGAATAGCAAATTGCTCAAGTCGCGAGGCCTTTGCTCTCCTCACTCAATCAGCGCGCTCTATGTGTATGTATAGAGCTATCTTGCTTTATCCCTTTTAGTGCAAATATCCCATTGCACACCGTTATTCGCACAAATTAAGGCATTTCTTTTGTGCTGCTCACACACACACACACAGAGGCATAGCTACTGCATGTGTAATTTGCTCGTCTTTGTTTGACTGCGGCTAAAAACTGATTTTGAAAAGCACACTCGCACACACACACACACACACATGCATATGAGCGCACTCACAGTTTTATACAATACACTTACATTACAAGAAGCTTGGCCAGCTGGGCATGGGCCTGGGGCTGGGCAGTCAAGTTGGCCTCTCGCTCGTTCGGTCAATGCGCGTGCTTGAATGTTGTGCTTATTGCGGTTATTATAGTTGTTGTTGTTGTTGTTGTTGTTGTTGTTGCTGTTGTTGTTGTCTCAGCTATTGCGCAAGCCTGCCCGCTTGCGGTGGTTGCTGCCGTTGCTGCCGTTGTTGCTGTTGTTATTGTTGTTGTAGGACTCGGTTTACTTTCGCATTGTCGCTCGTCTCAGTTTTCTGCAAAATGTGAGGAAACAACAAAAGGGCAACAAATGATTACCAACATATTCACGTTCACGTTCGTGCGAGGGCTGCTCAACAAGTTCATTCAACCTCAATTTTATCTCATGTGGCTCATAAAAACCTTTTACATTTATTTAAACCTTATCAAATTTTTTTTTTTTTTTCACATTCAATTCATTTATTCATTCAATTAGCATTTTATTAAAACTGCCCTCGCTTAAGTAGCACAGCTCAGTTCAATTCGAGCCGCAAATTAAAAGCGGATAGAACAATTTACTCCAGTTTAACGAAGTTTTTATGCTCTAGTGCATAAATAATTGTGGATATATGAATATGTATATGTATATATATATGTATATGTATGTATATGTGTATATATATGTATGTATCTGTATGCAGCTTGATCTGTTGCTGATTAAGAGAAATTCTTGCATAGATAAATCATCGTCTCTGAGTTAATTTTCCACTAAGGAATTTCGAGTTGAAGTAGACACAAGCCACATACATATATACATATATCTGTATTTATTGTCGTATATATGTATATACTCTCCCTCTCCCTCTGCAGAGCGTATTATAAAAGAGCTGAGCGTAAAATGTAAATGGGCCACATTGCAATTATAACTTGAAAAACTGCAGAACGAGCAAATTAAGATTGCGGCCAAACTCGATTAATGAACGGAGTATAATATGCATAAACACATACATGTATATATATAAATATATATATATATATATATGTGTGTGTGTGTGTGTAAATGCTGTACGTTTTACATTTCTGCTGCATTTGCTTCTTTGACAAAAAGTACTCAAAGATACAGACACGTACTCGAACGCGAGCTGGCATCCATAAGACACATTCGCATTTATCAGATACGTTCGTATTTATAAGATACACAGAGAGAGAGAGACTAGCAACAGAGGCAAGAAGTAGACATTGATATGCGCGTACCGGTTGACGAAAGATGCTTCATTCCCTGCACCTGCCGCCGCCACCGCTGACCCCATCTCTGCCCCCTTTCTCCCTCTCTCTCTCTCTCTCTCTGGCCCTCCCTCCATATGGATATAGCTCATTTAGATCTGCGGATCGACTGCTGCACGGCCGCTGAGCGTGACGGTGACACGTTGCATGGGGATTATGCAAAAAAGCCTGAAGAAATTGCAGTCGCCGTTGCCGCTGCCGTTGCAGTTGCAACTGTCGCTGCTGGCAGCTGCAGCACGCACAGTGGGGCCACATGGCCACATGGCCACATGGACAAAGAAATGCCTAAGCTTAGCAAAAACTCAGAGACATTTGCATTCGAATGAGGAAATGCAGGTAAATAAAGGTGTAATTGTTTATAAACATGCAAGAGGAAGGCAAACCAAATTCCAAGTGGTCGCCATAGTAAACAATCGCTGGCTCAAGTAAACAAGAGTGTTGGAAGGTTAAATGTCCAGCAATAGCTAAAAGTTGTTGATCACATTCACAGTTCGTATCTGCTTTTGTCTAAACAACCATCGCATCGGCATTGTAAACAATCGAAATTGTTGCATAGATCTACGAATGGAGGCACTTGACATGCGCATTACAGACAGAGAGCTATTCTGGGCACTGACTAACAGCGGAATAACTCTGCGTTGTATATACTAGATTGATTCCATCTTAAATTTGGACAGGGTTGAGTGACAGCAGGCGTCATTCCTGAAGGCTGAAGGAATAACTCCCGCTTTTACTCAACTCAACAGAAATTTAAGTTAATTCTCTAGAGGCAATTTGAGATATAGGCCAGGTCAATTAGAACTTTTAGTCTGGTAATAGTATTCTCTTCTGATCTAATTTAAAATGAACTTGATTAGGCGAGTTGCCGCAGATGGTAGGGGACGTCTCTGATCGCACTGCAAGTTTTATATTCCTTTAAGTCTAGACATCTATAATTGTTACCAAATGCAAAATAAAATTCAGATCTAACTTGAAATGATTCAGATTCAGAGAGTTGCCAAGGTCTGAAGTTCTTTGACCATAAATTCATGAAGAAGTCTCTAATCCAGCTTGAAGTTCTCCTTGATTTAGAGTTCAGTTTCTTCTAATTGTATGAGATAATTCAGATAAAGCTCAAATTGATCTTAATTAAGTAAATCTCTTTTGAAAGTATTGTGAAAGCCGAAACAAAGAGCTCTGACTCTTGTAGTGCTACAACAAAGCCGACTGCGTGAACAGACTCTGACTTAAGTGGTCCACACATTATTAAACAAATACTTATGCATATCCTACACGTAGTTTGAATGCTCTCCATATTACAATGGTATTAATTAGTTGAATAGCTAAATATTAGATTTGTAAATGCAGCTCCTTGCGAGATAGCATCATTTAGAAGAGCTCCGTTTAAGTAGAACTGCTCAATTATCAACTATGAATAATACGAACCGCTAAGATATCTGTCACGTAGAGTCATAAAAATAACGAAGATACCCATGAATAGCTTTAATGTGGCAAGATATGTATGTTAATTGTGAGCTGAAGACCGTCCGTGACATGTGCTCGATAAGAAGAGAGCTCTTAGCTGTAAATGCATGTGTGTGTGTGTGTGTGTCGTTGAGAGTGCTTGTGACCCGACACAGTTTTAAGCCCGGTTTTCTCATCTTTCTTTGTTGTTGCTGTCTATATGGCATTGCCCAAAATATGTCTTGCATAATACTCGAGACTTTAATGGCCCATGGGGCAGGTTAAAGCCGGAGCTGTGATACATGCACACACACACACACATAAATGCACATATATAAGTTTTTTGTATGCGTCTGTTGACCGGGTAAAACCACCTCAATAATGAAAAACAAATAAACACGCACACACACACACACACACACACACGCACACACATTAATGTTCAGCACATTTCGAACCGCCTCGATTATTGGCTTGGTAAACATACCAACCGCCCCCTTGATACCCCCCACGTAATACCCACCCTGTAGCAGCGCCGACATCTGTTTCTGTTTCTGTTACTGCAGTGACGCAGTCCAAAAATTTTTACATACAAATATCTGTATATATATTTATATACATATATATATACACATATATTAAAAATCATTTTCATTTTAATTTCAATTTCAATTTCGATTTCGATTTCATTATGGTTTTCCGTATTCTACCCTGCAGCCAGCCGCACACAATTTCGGTATAATCATGCACACATTATGTATAATTGATGCACATATATATATATATATATATATATATATATATATATATATACACAAATATATAGCTAGTAATTTATGCTTGATATCTTTCCGATTGCTGGGGGCCATTAAAAGAAATTTATTCCGAAATTCTTGAATTTTTTATTTAAATGTAGGAAAAATTGATATCCATAATTCCAATATATATATATATATATATATATATATTATTAAATATCAGCATAAGCAGTCCATATGCATCATTTTAGCAGATCTCACATAGATCATAACTCACATTTATATATATCACGAAATATGGAGACTTTTCATGTAAAATATTAGCAATTTTGATCAATGCTAGCTGAATTACAACATATATGATTTTTTATAAATATATATCATCATCATTATCATCAAGTTTCAATGTCATTATCAAGTTTGCTTGAGTTATATGAATGATGAAATATGATATGATTTGATTTCATATATGAATATGATGATATATGAGACATGGGTATATCTAAGTATATATCATGATATCTTGGGGTATTCATTGACAAAGATATAAGGAAAGAGCCCTCGCTGCAATACGCTATGCATATATATACATACATATGTATATCTATTACAAATACTTCAGCAATTACATATTTGAGCTTCATTTAGATCAAATTATTAATGTAAGTGCTGTCTGCAGGGTAGCTGCCAGTCGAGCACATTTTCGGGTGGTAGTGACATTGCAACACACACACGCCTCAATTGGGCAGTGGTGGGGCGAACTGGTTAGTCGTGCTTGCAGCTCCGGGTCCGAGTGTTAGGTCGGCGCTGATGGCCTGCCTGAATCGAATAAAAAGTTCTTATCACAGCTTGTTAAACGTGTGTCCATTTCCATCTTCTATCGATAGGCATAACATTTAAATGGACTCAAGAGGATGCCATAAAGAAACACACAAGCACACATAGCCACTCTGTGTGTGTGTGTGTGTGTCAAGGGTTGCGCTGATTATTTTATGGCCATGTGGAAATCTACAGGAAATGTCCGAATAGCCAACGGCGAGGCCCAAAGCATTTTTCCATTGAAAAACAATGAAAAACATTTCACATTTCACATTCCTACGCCTCTTTTTGTGCTCTCTTCCTCTTCGTCTTGTGCTGCCCGGCCGTCGTCTTGATTTTTATGGCACTTTCAAGTGGTTCGTTCGCAGCGCAATAAATGCAGAAGCAGACGCAATTGTAAACTTGGCGCATAGCTGTAAAATAATTAAACAAGCCCGGGCCAAGCATGGTCAAAACACACACAAGCATCCGAGCGGCAGGCGCCGCGGCGCCTTCGCCTACAGTGTTGGTAAATTTCCCAAACGAAAAGGCAGAACAAGAAAATAATCTCACATATGTGCGCCTGACATTAATTCCCATATGTCCTGTGATTTCCCATCAATTTCCCTTTGTTATTGCAATTTTATTTTCCATTGCAAAAGTCACATGGACTCGGGCGTTAGTGGGCGTACCTAATGGATCGATCACGCTCACTTAGGAACAGTAAAAAAAACCACAGATCCCCAGAATGAAGAGTGAAGAGAGAAGCCATGTGCGAAATTTCATTAAGTCAATGTGAGTTAGAGAGTGGGAAATTTCAGTAACTGTATGTGTGTGTGTGTGTGTATCTGTATCTATATGTATTTGACGTACTTATACCCTATATCTATATCTATATGTATATCTGTATATGTATCTGTATCTGTATCTGTATCTGTATTTGTATTTTATACCCTATATCTATCTATATCTGTATCTGTATCTGTATCTTTATTTGTATCTGTATCTGTATATATATCTGTATCTGTATCTTTATTTGTATCTGTATCTGTATATATATCTGTATCTGTATCTGTATCTATATCTGTATCTGTATCTGTATCTGTATTTGTATCTGTATCTGTATCTGTATCTGTATCTCTATCTATATCTGTATCTATATCTGTATCTCTATACATATCTGTATCTGTATCTGTATTTGTATTTTATACCCTATATCTATCTATATCTGTATCTATATCCATATGTATTCGAGGTATTTCTAGCAAATTTCGTAAGCTCCGCTCTACAGCTTACTCAGTTCGCATAGTCAACAGTGGTGAAATAGCGTTTTTTATAAAAACAAATAAACATTTTGAAGCCAAGACGGAAAGAGTAATACGTATTAGTCATATGGAGTTTGTTAATTAAATACTTTATTTTCTCAGCCAAATGGGCTGGACGACTCACTCTATTATAAAGTTTACATCTCAAAAACTTGTTATAAAACCTTAAATATATATATATATATATAATTCTCACAGCTCTTATTAAGTTCATATCGTCTCATGAAAAAATTTCTTTTTTAAATTTGTCTGCGTCAATTACGGGCTCTGCTAGTTTTTGGTTGGGTTATCTAGAAAGTCGTACCAAATTGGAGTCGCATGGAGAGTCGTAACTCTGGGAGTTAAAGGAACTATTGGAACAAGGAACTTGCTGTATCTAGATATATTGAGATACAGATATAGAAATAGCTATATCTTATATATATTCACATATACGCTGTGATTTAGTCATTCGAATTATTCTCTAATGAGTAATTCTGGATCGTATTACCTCATTAGAGAGCGGCTAATGGCAATTTGAAGCAGCTGCTAGACGCACGATGGTTTCATCGTCAGTTCCAGGTTACGAATGGAACTATATTTACTATATCTGGGCACTCGACAAATGGAATTTGTAACCTCAAATAAATATTTATTTGTTTTGTTTTCTGCTTTTAAGTTCTGTTTGCGGCCGGGCGATAGAAAGTGAGGCAATTGACGGCTTTGCGTCTGGATATTTGTATTTGCTTAAGGTGTGTCTGGATTACAAGATTTACCTGTTCGGCCGTCGTCCGTTTGCCCAAGGCAAATAAACTTATCGCTATTGGCCATGCTCACATACTCTCTGGTCTGGCAAGAATCCCTAATTAATTACGTTTGTCCCGACATTAGGGTATATATATATATATGGATAAAAGGTATAAGGTATACCTATAGATATGGCCAGCACTGTATGCAGCTTTCAGCTCAGCTCAAGCCTAGACCTCTCGCAATATTATGGCCGCCACTGTAATTATTATCAGTCTGCTTACCTTAGCAAATGGTCTCCAAGGGTATCTTCGCTGCGGATGCTGCTGCTGCTGCTGGTGGCAGGGCCTGGGCACTTGGAGTGTCCGTGGCTGGGATCGAGGTGGGGGCATCCTCTGCGGTGGGGCTGGCGGGTGTCGTGGTTGTAATTGTGTTGTTCATGGAGATGTTCTGAGTGAACTCAGTGCCATTGGCCATGGAGGGCGGACCCTGGGAGCAGCTTGAGTGCTGTACCCCATTGGTGGTGTTTGTTATGTCGTGTCTGCGTCGCGGACAGCAGATGCGCTTGCAGGCGGTCCACACCTGCGGCTGGCAGCCGACCACAATGAATATGAAGACGCCCTGGAGCGCATTGATGAGATCCGTCAGCAGCCAGGCGCCATGCGGTCCGCCCACCAGCCACGAGATGATGTCCCAGATCCAGGTGACACCCATCACGACCACAAGCTTCAGACACACACGACCCAGAGCCGATTTCTCCGACGTGGACTTGACATCGTCGCGCTTCCACAGTCCGCACGTCAGCTGATGCGTCGTCGATATGAAGAGCACAATGTTGGCGCACAGCAGCAGCCCGATCGGTCCATAGAAGTAGGCAAAGATGGTCCACGAGCGATTGTCGAACCAGCAAAAGGGCTGGCCAAAGCCCGGCCGCAACATCGAGGTCTCCGTATCCGGCAGCTGATCCACAAAGGCGGCAATGGCGCAAATGAGCAGCGGCAAGCCCCAGGCATAGACGGAGTACAGCCGCAGGCGGATCGACTCCTGATTGCGCTCCAGCGAGCTGGGCCGAAAGTCGCGAAAGGTCCACCAGATATTGAAGCACATGGTGTTCAGCCAGAAGAAGGCGGACAGGAAGAAGAACTGCATGCCGATGGCGACGAGCAGACAGCTTGCTGTGCCGGGCTCCAGGCTCGTGCTCAGCTCCTCGATGGCCAGCAGAATCTTGCCCAGCAGCAGGCAGAACACATAGTAGATCTGGCAGCGCCAGTGCAGCGCATGATGCACCGCTGGCAACATATACCCGGCCACCAGGGTGGCAGCCAGGAATATAATCGATATAATAATGCCCACGTCCAGCACGGCCTTCTGCAGGCTGCCGTCCGACCCGCCATAGGACACGTTATTGTGATCGTCGGCAAAGTGATGGGCGCAGGCAATGATCTTTACCTCGCCCGCGCGCTGCGTGTGCTCCAAGCAGAACTGGGCGGCTGTTAGATTCGTGTGGCTCAGCCGAAGGCCGCCGCTGCTGCGATTCAGTGTTGCCTCGTGCCAATCGCCGGCTATGGCATATCCACTGCCATTGCCCTTGCAGTCGGGCAGCTCGTAGGTGGTCTGATAGCTGCCAGCCGGCAGCTGGGGCAGATTCAGATGCCCACTGTCCGAGTCACGTTCCGCTGGCGTCTGGATGTTGCAGGTCTTGGCAACGCTGTCATAGTAGCCCCACTTGCCGCAGCATTTGCGCAGCCGCAGCATGGGCGCCGTTGAGCTGGCCGGACGCGATGAATCGGTGTCGTTGGCCAGCGCATTCTCTACTGGCGGCTGGGTATCCTGCTGCTTGTCGAGGCAGACCAGCGCCAAGCCTTGATCCACACAGTATCGGGACGGCTCGATGAACAGGCCACGTTCATGCACCTTCATCGTGCCGTTGGGCAGGAGGACGACATTGGCATCCCGGCTCATAAAAAGCTCCTGCTGCTGACCCTGCGCCTGGCAGGGCGGACGCACATTGGGCAGGAACTTGATGAAGCGCGGCTTGCCGCCTCTTGGCTCAAAGAATCGATTTTGCTGCTTCAAATAGACCAGGGGCACCCACTTCTCCGAGGAGCCAGCTACGCACTCCAATGTGCTGTCACTCAAATATTCACCGTGGTGGCAACACTTGTTAATCAAAACACGCGGCGGCGGCGGCGGCCGACCAGAGGCGCTGCCAGGCGACGCCAATGTTGACGTCGTCGTTGTGACTGAATCCTCTTCACTGCTCGCTGAGCCGATCAGCAGCGCCAGCAAAAGCCAAAAACTTCTCATCTTTATTGGTGCGTCTGTGTGTGTGTGTGTGTGTGGGTGGGATATAAAATGTTTATTGCAAGGCTTCACTTGTTAATCCTATTTACTGAGTGCTGCTCGCAACACTGTTTTAAGTGCACTTTTAGTTTAAGTAATAAATATGTTTATGTTAATACGTGTGTCCAAAACTCTGTCAAGCCTTAAGCCGTGCTTATAACTATTGAACACCTTTTTATTGGTCTGTTTGCACTTATTGCTACATTTTCTGTTACGTTTTTGTTGTTGTGAGCCTCCTTTGCATCTGTTTGCATTAATACTACTCTTTTCGACGGCTGCTGCACACAACACTGTTTTCTGCTGCCGTCTCCTGTGTGTCTGAGGCAAGCTTTGTGATTGCTGCACACAACACTGTCAGACGCCTGTTGCCTTCGCCTCACTTTCAAAACACACACACATGCGAGCAGCGCATACACACATACATACGCATATGCTGAGCGGTAATTTTGTTGTCTTGCGTCTTATTTTCTTCATCTAATTTCGTGGGCTCTCTCTCTCTCTCTCTTCCTCTCTTGTGTGGCTTCTTGTGCGCACGTTTGCAGGCGCTCGTTGTCAATTATGTGGAAATACAAATACTGTTTGTTGTTGTTGTTGTTGTTGCTGTTGTTGCTGTTGCTCCTCGGTTTCTTGTTGTCTATCTTGCATTGTGTTTGGCACTATTTATTGTTGTTGTCTCGCCCGCTGACCGCCCCTCAGCTGCATGTGTTGGCGTTGCCAGCGTCGTCGTCGTCGTCGCCGTCGTCAAGCACGCATGATCTTTTTCTCTGCTTCTCTTCAGCTATTCGCTTTCGTCTTCGTCTCACTCAATTGTCTTGTTCTGCTGCTTCTTTTTCTTCCACTTCTTATTATTTTTCTTGCTGTTTCGTTTCGGTTCTCAAGCGTAGCAGAAAATTTGCTTTTCACTTTTCTCCTCTGTGGCTATTCAATGCCATTTTATTTACTTATACTTAACATTTACTAATCAAATGCGTTAATTTGGCTTCTTTTTCTTTGCCACACTCGGCTTAACTTCGCGGCAGTTGAACGAACCACAAATTGAATTTCAAGCGCGTCGTTCGAAAAAAAAAGTAGTTAAGTCGTCAAAAAAAAAAAACGTACGTACAAAGAATCTCGCGGCGAGCTGCGCGCCTGCACTTAGCGAATACAAGAAACCGACTGTCGCACTGTTAACTTTTAACTGCTAACAGGCATGCATTCGCGTTGTGCAGCTGCTTGCGCTTCGGCCACTGTTGTAGCTGTTGTTGTATCGATACGCTGTTATCGATTGTTTGGCGCGCTCGTTTTCATTATTGTGCAGCACTGTTTTGGTGTGCTCTAGTTGGTTGGTTGTAGTCGCAGCTAAATTGTCAGCTGGAGCGGCTTTTGTTTTTTTCTGGTTTTGTGCTTGGCTTAGGTGCGAAAACATACTATTTGAAGTTGCATTGCATAAGTTTTGTCGAGCTTTTGCTTTTGGTTTGTGTTACAGCTAAGCATGAAGTTACAAATGTTCCCAGTATGAAAGCTTTTTAAATTGCTATAAATTGGTTTGTGCTTGTGAATATTGGTTAAGCAAAGTCTAGAACCTCTACCTATAAAGTTGAAATGCATTTTTGTCTCTTTTCTTGAACTCTCTCACTCTCTCTTTCTCTCTCTGTCTCAGCGCATCACTGCTATCATGCTCTCTCACTCCCTCGCTGCCTCCCTCTTTCAGTGAGTTATTGTTGCACCTAGGCCAGATAATACCCCAAGAGCTGAGCTAAAAAAACTAATAAATAAATCGGGCCGCCCCGTTGACACCTCTCCGAAATCTTTCGGCTGCGGAGGTGGAGGTGGAGGTGGAGGTGGAGGGCGAGTGGCTGGCACGGCAAGGGGGTGTGGCTGCTGCCCCGTGCGCATCTATTTCTGGGGTTGCTGCACCGCTGGAAAATTGGATAGAAAATAGAAACAAATCCATTTGATTAAAATTGTATGCCGTGGACAGGGTAGTTGGCTGGCTGCCTGTTTACAGGGTATGCGCGGCTCTGCGGCTGGAGCGGGGGAGGAGGCTGTGTCCTGGGCATTAAGACATCAAATGGACAGAGCCCAAAACTCTGACAGCAGTGAAAATCGTTAAGCTAGCGAAGTGGAACAGACGACGCTTGCGAAAATTCACCACGGCCTTGCCGCTTGAGCCACCCACCCGAACGACCCTCACCACCCAACCACCCAACCACCCAACCAGCTCAACCTGCTCAGCTTTTCGGCTGTTCTCTGGTGCTTGAAATTAGATTTTTGACTGAGCGGAGCGAGAGAGCGGGGAGCAGCAGCAGCAGCAGCAGCAGCCAGTGTTGCATAACATTCGTTGCGAGTCTTAAGTGCGCCACACGTGTCCCTGCAGCAGGGGCGTGGCACGACTCCGAGCCGGATTGCGAGTCGCTGCTCATGAGCTCATGAGCCGCAGCAAATCCTGCTGCAAAGAGCACGTGATTTATAATACCCTGTAAATGAGGAGGAGGTGGGCAGCACCTCTCTCCACTCCCTCGCCCACTCTCGATTGAAAAAGGGGCCACTGAGGACGGAGGGCGGAGGGCGGAGGGCGGAGGCGTGGACTGTGCTGGCGCGCCGTCAAGTTTTTTGGGCAACAAATAAATGTTTATGAGCGGATTATGTTTGCCTTAACCAAATGCCATCTGAATTTAATGAGCCCCGCAGATAGCGCCGCCCCATGCTCGACAGCTCGCATACCCTGCAAGCAGCCAGAGCGGGCGTACACACCTGAGCACACAGTTGATAACAGTTCAAATAGTTTCTATATGAACTCTGTGCCCAAAGCGAGAGCAGTATATAGATGCTCTGTGCACTGATGGCACCTAGCGACACCTAGAGTATTTAGAAATATACTCAGTCTGCGCCCATGGGGGGCGTGGCTACACCTGAGCTATTAGACTTGGAAACTTAAAATTAAGAAGATGTTTGAGCTGCTGTTGACCTTCTCTATGGATGCTTGAAATGCCAATTTTACACTCGCTTGGTGCTGTGGCACATCGCAAATACCCTGTAATTTGCTGTAATTGTTTATTTTATTTCAGATTTTGATCATTTGAAGTCGTCGCTCCATAAATCCTTGTTTTTTGTCGATTTTCCAGCTCTGCAAAGGTCTCAGATATATCGAATATAAATTTAGATTAAATGGGGCTGCTCACATGGGGATAAACTCAGAGCTGGGCAGCTAGGACACTGCCAAGTCCAAATATATGCACTTTGCACCAAGATCTATGATGTGACGACTTGCCACGCCCAGAGTGGGCGCATGGGAAATAACGTAAGAGCTCATAGCGAATATCTATAGCGAAAGGGTGAGCTGTGGCAGGGAGAGGCCTTAATGAGACTCGAAATTGTTTTGAATTTGTCACTTGGTGCAACTTAGCAACACTTTGCGTGCCATATCACAGGGTATATGTTAGAGTCTAACACAAATGTTAACGTCGCCGCTGCTCGGCGCATTTTTAATTGAAATATGTCGCCGCGACATTTCATACACATTTAACAATCCATCAGACATTTTCATTTGGCCCCAGCTCCCTGCGCCCCCCTCCCTCCGCCGCCGCTCGCTGGCATCCACTTAATGGCACTCTTGTTGTTTGGCTCGTTGTTGTCTAATTTATGCCGCAATCGTTGCCGCCTTGTCTTCAATTAGTCGCTCGGCAACTGCAACTGCAACTGCAACTGCAAATGCAACTGCAACGGCCCCAAGGGGCAGCCACTCGCGTCTCCACTTACACTCGATCGAGAGAGGGAGAAAGGGAGAGAGATGATAGTGAGTGAGCAAGTGAGCGAGCGAGGGAGTGTGCAGTCCTCAAACTATTCGTCTAGTATTACTTGATACTTAACCGTCCTTTATTTATGTCCCTGTCAACGCCTCTCAGCTGCTCACTTTTCCAAATGCGAAAACCAACAAAAAATGAGCACAATTCGAAGTCCGCACCGAAGTCGATAATGCCCTAATGTGTAATAGACAATATATATATATATCTTGTATTTCATATATCATTCTATATATTCTGATTGCTTCTCTTGTGATAAGTAGCAATTACTTAATGTGAATGTCAAATCTAACAGCTACATGGGAGCTAGAACTTGCTGTTTGGTTGTTAAATATATAACACAATCTTCTTCTTTTTTGACTGACACGTTAAATGATGTGCCTGTCAAAGCTAACAGCTAGTTTAGACTAACAGCTAATCTAGTTGTTTATATGTAACAAGGGGTTTATTTGATATATCAAATAAGCCCCTTGAAGTGAAATCTTAATGCTTAACAATTCAATTCACATGAGACATTTACATCTGACAGCTGCTTGTTAAAGCTAACAGCCACTTCACTTGAAGCTCTTAAATGCTTAACTATAAATGTAAATGCTTAACTATTCGTTAGATATCTAACACTTCTATATAGGCACAACTGAAGCTCAGTTTCACTACAATCATGAGCATATTACATAGTGAGCATGTCAAATTTAACAGCTACTTTTATCATCATAATTTATATATTTATAGTTTATGTTTATAATTTTCAATCTTATAATTTTTAATCTTCATATAATAATTTTAAGTCTTAAATTTATAATTTTTAATATTAAATTAATAATTTTTAATTTGTAATTTTTATGTATAATTTAATTTATAATTTTTAACTTTTCATTTTAAACTTCTAATTTTTAATTTGTAATTTATAATTTGTAAATTATAATAATTTTATTTTATAATTTTTTTTTAATATATGATTTTAACTTATGATTAATTTTTAATCTTAAATTTATAATTTGAATTTTTTATTTATAATTTAATTTATCATTTTTAGCTTTTATTTTTAACTTTTAATTTTTAATTTGTAATTTATAATTTGTAATTTATAATTTGTAAATTATAATAATTTTAGTTTATAATTTTTAATATATCATTTTAACTTATGATATATTTTTAATCTTAAATTTATAATTTTTAATCTTAAATTTATAATTTGTAATTTTTATTTATAATTTAATTTATCATTTTTAGATTTTAATTTTTAATTTGTAATTTATAATTTGTAATTTACAATTTTTAAACCATAATAATTTTAGTTTATAATTTTTAATATATGATTTTAACTTATGATTAATTTTTAATTTTAAATTTATAATTTTTAATCTTAAATTTATAATTTGTAATTTTTATTTATAATTTAATTTATCATTTTTAGCTTTTAATTTGTAATTTGTAATTTATAATTTGTAAACTATAATCATTTTAGTTTATAATTTTTAATTTATGATTTTAATTTATGATTTATAATTTTTAATTTACAATTTATAAGTTATAATTTTTTGTTTATAATTCTCAAAATTCCAGCTGTCAAAGTGATTGTCAAAGCTGACAGCCAGATTGCTTTGCATTTTGTGGAAATTTTGGGAAGCTAATTTCCTTCTACCTTTTCTTCCTTTCTTCTTTCTTCCTTTCTCTCGATATTCTCCTAGCGACGGCATGGCCTTGCCATACTACTCAAACTTGCGGCTCCGCAGCACGAATATGCCCCAAGTAAGGGCAGTCTCTGATCAGCCTCGGGCGCGCGTTTTGTGGGGGGTACAGACAGGCGGGCGGGCGGTCGGGCGAGTTTTTTTTTTTTTGTTAATTGAAACCTGTTGTAAATCACAAATCATATTGGCGTCACTTGTCCCAGCAGCGGCAGCAGTTGCTGACAAGAGCAGCAACAGTTGCAGATGTCGCCAGTTTTTCATGTTTGGAAAAGCTCGACGAGGGCGGCGGCCACATCTTCTAGCATTACAGCCGAGGCCCATTTTCTCTGGGAAATTTAAGATCACAAAAGCCCAATTTTAGATAGCGCGTGAAAGAGCAGATCAAAGTGAGGCGCAGCAGAAATTATTGATTATATATAGATCGAAGAAGTGGACTTAAGCATTGGGATGACAGGAGATATTGTGAAGAGATCATTTGATAGTCGGCTGAAGCTGAGCAAAGAATCGCAATGAAAGAATTATTTTACCTGAGGAGACAACAACAGACATCGATGGATCCGTAGACAGTCCGCCTTGGCTCTATGTAGGCTCTGCTCTCTAATGTAAGCAGGTTAAACCGATAAACTCGTACTGGGCTGCCTGGTGGGGGCAGGCTGCCAGAAGTTGTGCTGTGGATGCGACTGCGACTCTTATGTCATCATCGATCACAATATTGAAATGGAATCAGACAACTGTAAACTAATGACATTTGCAGTTGCGACGCACACCCCCCTGCTGCCTTCCCACGCCACGACCCTCTTAACAACGCCGAGTGCTGATCCTGGCTGGCCTGTGCGTATCCGCTTACAGCATGTTAAGGATGTGCCGCCCCGAGGGTTGCTGCCGCTCGCTGCTCTGTTCGTTTGTTTGTTTGTTGTGAGTGGATCGACTGGCTGTCCAAATATGCGGCAGCTTGTAACAATTACCAAATGACACCCTCGACACAATCGACAATCGGCAATCGGCAATCCACATCCGACAACAGTTGAGGCGAAGGGTAGCACTGGGCCCATCCCAGGCCCGGGGCTAGACAAATGCGCAAATATTCACTTGTCGCAAAATCAATGGCTATCATTTTGCCATTAGCTGTTGCTCGTGCTCTTTTTCTTGCTCTTGTCGCAAATGAAGTAATCAAATGAAATCAACTTAAAATTCACTCACGAACTTTATGAGCTGGAAGTTTCCCTTGGCTGCCCTTTGGGGTTGCCGCAACCTGCCTGCCAGCTGTGACTTCAGCTAAAAGCCCTACGTCTACGTCTCAAGTAACTGAGAGCAACACTCCTCGAGCCTTTGAGCTTACCCAGCTTAGAAGAACTTTCAATTATTTCTCAGTTATTTGATGAGCAACTGAAGTTAGTTTTAGTAATTTTCCTATTTTAGCAGTTGTTTCTCTGAAGACTTCGAATAGACCTTGAAGCAGGCAAGAACAAGTAAAGCTTTAATAGCAGAAGACGTAGAGGAAGAAGTTTTCAAATTACTTTTCTCTAGTTTCCCTAGACCATAGAACAAAGTGAAATAGATTCGAATACATACGAAATACTTGTGGACTGGATGAGACCCAGCAGAAGTTTCGCTTTAGAGCTTTAGCCTAGCGGCCAAATGGCATTGAGTCAAGTCTAGATAAGATGGACTTGGAATCGGTTCAATTTATAATATGTACTCAAGATATTTTCGGGCTTATACATGGATGAAGATGGAGAGAAGAGAAGAGAAGCGGAGAGAAGAGAAGAGAAGAGAAGAGGAGAGAAGAGGAGAGAAGCGCAGAGAAGGTTTATATTTGACTATCACTCTCCTGCTCTCCGGTTCTCTTTTTCTCTCTATCTCCCCATTTCTCTCCCTCCCTCTCCCTCTCTCTCCCTCTCCCTCCCTCTCCCTCTCCCTCTCCCTCTCCCTCTCCCTCTCCCTCTCCCTCTCTCTCCCTCTCTCTCTCTCCATTAAATGTTGCTCTCATCAATGTATTCTAGAATAACTCATGAAACTGTCAACGTTTCAGGTCTACTTAAGGCAAGACCTCATTCTACAAGCCTCGCTTCAACTGCCGAACCTAACTCTAGCATCATTTTCGTATCACTCCAGCATCTTATATTAGAGTTAACATTTTTCCAGCTGCAGCTATATTTGGATTGACATAAGTCCGTGCAATGTGTTTGCTATTATATAATTAGCCCAGAGTTAGGTCTGGGAGTTGCCTAGCGAGCGCTCTGTGACCTGTGGAGCAATTTGTGAGCTCGGATTCGTGGTATGGCTGAGGAGGTGGGCCAGGCTGCCGGAGCCAATTCCCAGACAACTAATTTAAGTGAATTGTCTACGCATATTTCCTGCCAGAGTTGCCTAATAGCTGCGTGCAGCAACCTCAAGGCAACCCTCAAGGATATGCCGAGATGACAACACAGCAGCAGCAGCCGCCGCATTTGAAACATAATTCAAAAAGCACTTAACCCATAAAAGTGAAATAATTCGATGGAAATAACAAACGCACTTAACAAATTACAGATGTGAAAATTTCATTTCGAGTGTCAGAGCAACCAGAGAGCAGGAGCTAGAGGCAGAGGTGGCAGGCGAAGGGCGGAAGACGGAAGGCGGAAGGAAGAGTGCGGCCCATGGGGAGCGACCCTCCCCCGGCCAGCGGCATTCCACTCCGCCACACACACACACACCACACGCACTCTGCATTCCACAAATTAGAAAATGATTAATGGACTCAACCGGTTGCAGAGCAGAAAAAAAAAAAAAAACACAAATAAGAAACGAAAACAGACACAAACCTCGCCGGGCTGCACACAAACCCCAAAAGAAGACGCGACGGCAACTGGCAACTGGCAACTGGTCCTGGTTGGGTGTGGGGTTAGTTAGAGGGGCGAGGGGCGACAGGGGGGGGGCGGTTATCCATGTGCACCGTCAGTTGGTCTGCGTCTCTGGCACACTTTGGCATAAAATAGCACTCGGGAGATTTGAGCACTCGAGCGACACCCTCGCATCCTTGCGTACGCCAGGAGTCAGCAGAGCTGCCAGCAACCCCAGACCCAAACGGGGGGTGTGTTTGTTGTCATTTATTGGTGTTGTTCTTGCAATCAGCCTGCCGGCCTGCCTGCCTGCCTGCCTGCCTGCTAGCTGGTACTCCGGTACCCCGTTACTCTGCATCCTGATTCCTGATTCCTTCTTTCTGGTTGCTCTTGTGTGATTTTTTCTGGGGTCACGCTTTGCTCTTTTGATCGCCCCACGCCTCGCCAGCGCATGTAGACCCGGCCATGAATCAAATTACATTTTAAATCCTTGATTTTAATCTGAAGGGGCTGACAAATGGATTTCTATGTCAATTTTTCGTAAATTACTTCAGCTTCCACAACTCATCCAAAGGGCTAAACAATTGAATTTTGCATTTTGACACAAGGCAAACATTACGCAGGAAGGACGGAAGGACGGACGAACGGAAGGACGGACGGACGGAAGGACGCAAGGATGGCTGGCTGGCAGAGCGGAGGGTTGTCTATGCGTTAAGTGTACGGAAGGAAACAATCAGTGGGCGTTGTCACCATGGGAGGTGGCGGCTTTTTAATCTCTGATTAGATGAGCAGCAGATGAGAAACTGTTGACGCTGATGAGAGGTTGCGCATTTTGACACGTTCGCCCGCTAAAGAAGCTAAGAGGGACCTGGGCAACGCTGCTCAATTAGCGCATCAGCATAAATATGCATAGATAATTGTAGTGGAGTGATTAAGCGAATCGGTCATGCACGACGGGTAGATGCCCTCGAAAAGGTCATATGCAGAGATGCTCGAAAGTAAGGCTAGCCAGGCCTGCATGAGTATAATGAAGAGTATCGGAATATTTATGAAATGAAGATCTGGTCACACTGAAACCTTAAATGCCGCTTACCAACACTGCTGCACACTTACAGCTTATCAACACTGCAGCAGCATGACACATCACAGATCACAGTCAGCAGGTCGCATGGCGCTGAGTGATAAATGATCAATTGATTTTGATAGAAGCAAACTATAGCGATCATAACAATAATACTAATAACAACAACAATAACTAACATTTTATAATAATAATAAAGGCAAAGCAGTGGAAGCAGCCAAAAGAAAGACGTCGCCCAAATGGAGAGTGTCGTAAAGGTTCACAATAACAATAACTCAGAGCGCGCAGCAGGAGGCGATTGTTGCCATGTTAACGCTTCCCTCTCCCTCTACCTCTCCCTCTCTCACTCCCTCTCTCTCTCCCTCTCCCTGTCTGCCTCCCGCTCTGCTTGTTTATAAATTTGGATAATATTTTCAAAAATAAGAAACCAGAGAGAAGCAAGTCAAAGAGAGAGAGCCAAAGCAAGTTGGACTCATTTAGACGAGAGTGCGCGACTAGCAGATACCCTAAGCGCAGCTTAAGTTCAAGTGAGTTAGTGAAAAGAAGAAGACATAATTATTATTTATCTGTGTATACATTAGCGATATGAATTCGATTGTCGACTCGTTGTCGGACTGAACAGCTCTGATCTGAACCTAAATATCTGATCCATATAACCATATAGTCATATATATAGCCAATATACCCTCTCGAATGCCTCAAGCTAAATTCAAGCACTCGCATAGACAGCAAGTCAGAGAGGGACTTAGGGAGGGCAAGTGCGCAGTATTTCGCGGTATTTTCACGCTTGATGCAACAGAACCCAAAAAAAAAAAAACAAAAATACAAAAAAATTCCAGCTTGGGCTTGGAGCACGGCAAGTGCCGTGCGCTTGCTGCATTCGGTTTCGGTTTCGGATTTCATTCAAAGGAATAAAAAAGAATATGAAAACACAAAATGAATACAACAATGTAAAAAGGGTTTTCAGCGGCAATAGCCGACCTGAAGATACTCTAGAAAAGTCAATGGGGAAAGAGAATAAAAAGGAGTAAACAAAGAAAAGACAATTCGAGCATTAGCTTACTCTCTTTCTCTTTCTCCATTTCTATCTGTCTCCATCTCTATCTCAATGTATTTAGTAAATTATAGATAGGGTATCTTAATGTTATCACACTGCACTCATAACCCATATACCCTATTGACAACGCTCTTTGACAGAGTAAGAAAAAAAAACAAGAAGAAGAACTTTATGCGGATTAAAATGATAACAAGCCTCGTGGTTGGAATTCAGATTCTAAATTCGGATTTTCTTTTCATAAGAATTGCCGTTGGCTCCTGAGCGGGATTCGTGTTTGAAGAACCCTTATTATTGTATTCCCTTCAGCTAGCTCCCCCTTTTCTAGCCTAGCTGCGTTTCTTGAATAGATCAGCGATCGATAATGAATTTTGCCAAATCTGAAATTATAGACTTTTCGCCTTGCATTTATGATATCGGCGTTATTGATTCATCTATATATATATATATATATGTATATATATATATATATATATATCTGAGAGCTGCTAGCACGTACCCCTGCTTGGTAGTATCGGCTGAGTTTAACGATCCTCGAAACAACTTAATTTTGCGTTTTCTTCTGCTTGCTTTTTGTTTATGTTTTTTGTTTTTCGTTTTTATAGCTTCATCTTGGGTGTTGTGTCCAGCCAGTTTAATGGGGCATCATTAAAACTTTATGGCTATCCAGGTGATCTTTCCACTCCCCTCTCTGTATTTCTAGCAGAGCCTTCCCTTTCGCCACGCCTCCCCCTGCTCGCTGCAATGCCAAGCTGGCGCCTGGCTCATAAAATGGCATTAAAATCACAGCGGAGCATTTGACAAAAGAAAAAAACAAAACATGATCATTGTGTGGGAAGATTCAACTGTGTGTGTGTGTGTGTGAGTGAGAGAGAGAGAGCAAGCGATAAGATGCATAATCAGCATATCTTTATATAGGAGAGCTTTGACTATATCTATCAAAATCTCTTCTACTTCTACTTCTACTTCTACTTCTACTTCTACTTCTACTTCTACTTCTACTTCTACTTCTACTTCTACTTCTACTTCTACTTCTACTTCTACTTCTACTTCTACTTCTACTTCTACTTCTACTTCTACTTCTACTTCTACTTCTACTTCTACTTCTACTTCTACTTCTACTTCTACTTCTACTTCTACTTCTACTTCTACTTCTACTTCTACTTCTACTTCTACTTCTACTTCTACTTCTACTTCTACTTCTACTTCTACTTCTACTTCTACTTCTACTTCTACTTCTACTTCTACTTCTACTTCTGCTTCTACTTCTACTTCTACTTCTACTTCTACTTCTACTTCTACTTCTACTTCTACTTCTACTTCTACTTCTACTTCTACTTCTACTTCTACTTCTACTTCTACTTCTACTTCTACTTCTACTTCTACTTCTACTTCTACTTCTACTTCTACTTCTACTTCTACTTCTACTTCTACTTCTACTTCTACTTCTACTTCTACTTCTACTTCTACTTCTACTTCTACTTCTACTTCTACTTCTACTTCTACTTCTACTTCTACTTCTACTTCTACTTCTACTTCTACTTCTACTTCTACTTCTACTTCTACTTCTACTTCTACTTCTACTTCTACTTCTACTTCTACTTCTACTTCTACTTCTACTTCTACTTCTACTTCTACTTCTACTTCTACTTCTACTTCTACTTCTACTTCTACTTCTACTTCTACTTCTTCTTCTACTTCTACTTCTACTTCTACTTCTACTTCTACTTCTACTTCTACTTCTACTTCTACTTCTACTTCTACTTCTACTTCTACTTCTACTTCTACTTCTACTTCTACTTCTACTTCTACTTCTACTTCTACTTCTACTTCTACTTCTACTTCTACTTCTTCTTCTACTTCTACTTCTACTGCTACTATGACTCTTATACAACTCTTAAGATTGGTTACATCATTGGGGGCATTTGCTAACCGACCTTTGTCTGACTCAAGTGGAGGGCGTTGCCAAAATGTCAATATACCAGACGCCCACAAATAACAAAGGGAAAGAGGAAGCAGAGCGCTCAGTTGGGGTCGAAGTTGGAGTTCGACAACGTTGCGAGTATTTTGAGGGTTTTGGTCTCTGCTTCGCTTTGGCTGCGGCTTCGGATTCGGGTTCGGGTTCGGGTTCGGGGGTTATTTGGATTTGATGTTGAGGCTGGGAGTCGTTGCATGATAAATGACTCTCGCGCGTGCCCAGTTCCTTGGCCAGTTGGCCGCTAGTTGAACTGCTGCTGGGGCTACCTGATCGGCTACCTGTATTTTTGATCGACCAGGTGCTATTTTGATATATGTGCGACGGGGCGCATCCATCAATTAGCCGCAACACTCAGCCCAGTTCAGCTCAGCTAAGCTCAGCTCGGCTCAGCTCGGCTCAGATCAGTTGAGCTCAGCTTCAATTGATTTTTGCGGCCCCCAAAATTGATTGCGGGTCATTTATAAAGCCGGTTCGGCTAGCGGATCGCTGAGATCGTTGAGTGCATCGTTTGATGGATTAGCCCATTAGCGGCTAATGACATGCACCAGGCACAGTCCAAATCCCCATACGCCTACCCCACTATGACCACTCCCCACTCCCCACTTGTCACTCCCCACCCCCAATGCCAGCCGCTGGTGCACAATCAACTGCGCCTCGCCTCGCATGTGGCATGCATTTCCGCTTTTAATTATTGCGACGCGCTGCAATGTGGCAACGCGTCGCGCCGCGCCGCGCCGCATCGCATTGCATCGCATCGCATCGCATCGCCCTGGAATGACATGCAACCAAATTGCTGGCAATAAATTTCACACATTTCAGCACAGAAAACAAACGGCAAAAAATTAAGAATGATTCGAAATACTTTAAGCGATCCTCGCGGTAGCTCCCCAATTGCCACAACGACGACGACGCTGCAGTTTGTCATGCGAGTCAAAAAAAAAAAATAATATTAAAAGAAAGAATGAGAAACGGGGTGAAAGAAGAGGAAAGATAGAAAAAGAGAGAGCGAGCGAGGGAGAGATAAAAAATAAATTGAGACATTGAGTAAGATAATGAGATAGAAATCATGAATAAAAGAAGAGTGAGATAGATGTATTGAAAGAGAGAGAGAGAGAGAAATAGAGAGACAGAGAGAGAGAGAGAGAGAGAGAGAAAGGGGTATACAGTGGGAGAGGAAGAGAGAAGGAGAGGCTGATTGAGAGAGAGAGGGTCAGATATAGAAAGGTAGAAATAGATGGAGAGATAGACAAAGCTTGAAAGAGAGCGAGAGACAGAGAAAGGGGAAATAAACGAGAATGAAAGATAGTAAGACAGAGAGGAGAAGAGAAACAAGGAGGGGGACAGAAGAATAGATATATGAAGAAAGAAGAAATAAATGTAGAGGGAGGAATACGAGACGCTCTATTAATCTCAGACTGCAGAAAATATTTGCTATTTTTGTATTTCAGGAAAGTAAATAGAGTTATCGATTAGCTTATCGATAAATCTGAATTAGCTTAAATACTTGTGTATGTAATGAGTCCCTGGGCAAGAGACGGAAAGACAGATGGCGAGAGGGCGACAGCAAACAGTAGCAGCTTACATCTGCTGCTGCTGCTGCTTTGGTTGTTTGGGGCTGCTGGAATGCAGTTTCGATTGGCGCAGCAACAAATTGCTGGAATAATTACGCACACATTGACAGCTACAGATTGATATGTTTGTCGGCAAGGACAACCTGAAGGACCAGCCAGATTCTGCCGGCCAACAGACTCTGCCTGAATGAGAGCTCCACTCTGGCGTACAACTGACAAGCCGTGCGGCTACTTCTGTTGCCCATTGATGAACGTGAGGTGTCAAGCAAATTGACTGCCCAGCCAAGCGACGCGCCCAGGGGCGTGGCACAAGGCAAGCGCATGCACAAAGGGGACAAGAGTCATACCAAATGTTGTAGCATGATTGTCCTATGTAAGTCTATAATATATGCAGTTATCGATATGTGCTCAGCTTATGACTTTCATTATTAAGTTATCGATTGATCGTTAGCTCAATAAGATCGGTCTACTTCAACTCGATATTCTATATTATATTGTAGCTGCAGATACAACCAGTCAGCGCTCACTATGTGCCTTATTATATTTATCGATAAATGATGTTATCGATAGGCGCCTTTTTGTAGAAATTAATTAATATAGCATTTTCATGCTTTAATAATTGCAATATTTAACTTGTTATTGATAACAGAAATTATCGAATAACTATATGCACTGTTATCGATAACAAAACACTTTGTTTCGTATTCTCAGCGAACCCCTTTTGCGGGCAGCCACTGCCCTTTGGCTGGCATCTGTAGCGTTGCAGCATCGGAATTCGCTGTTTACGTGAATTACGCTCAAATTACAAGACGCCAATCGAGAGAGACCAAAACAAAAAAAAAAAACTAAACAGAAAAAGAAAAAGAAAAGGAAAACAGAAAACAGAAAAAAGAAGAGAAGCGAAAAAGTCTCGTCGCATTGCCTGAAAATAGCTGCGAAGCAATGGGAATGCAACGCAAATTAAAATTGCTCGCAAAACGTTTCAGTCAGAGGGGGCCAGGCGGCGCTGTGCGACAGGGTGTGCTGCGCGCACAGGGCGACTCGCTTGGGCTGCACTCTGTGCATTTGTGTGTGTGTGTGCGTGTGTGTGTGTGGTGCGCTCATTGAGCTCGTTAGGCGATAACTTTATGCGGCATTAAATTTTATGCGGCCATAAAACAAACAAATTCGCCTCGAACACACTCATTCACAACAGAAAAATAGAGAGAGAGAGAGAGAGAGAGTGAGAGGCATTACGGCAACTAAACACGACATGCAACAACAGCAAATAAACAAACGAACAAACAAAAACAATTACATGCAACAACAATAATAATAACAATGCCAATGGGTTTTACGCACGGCCGAAAGTGAGTTAAGGTGCTCGAGGGATCTGGGATCAGGGATCACAGCCCAGTTCTCTCCCTCTCTATGTGTGCGTGCCGTATCGTTAAGTGGAACAAGAACATGTCGCTTTACGCCCCGATACAACTCAACTTGTGCCCATTGTATGTATGGCAGTTGCACATAGCCCCATATATGGAGCTCAGCCGCATGCCAGGCTGACCGCAGCAGGCCACTGCGACAGCAAGTGTTGCACTGGCCCCCAGACTCGCCAGCTCGCATCTCACACCAGAGACTAGTCAGTGAAGGTGCCGCGTCGATATTTCCTATATATATAAATATATATTTCACTTCGAATCGAGCTAAATAAGTCAATGGCTCCATTAGCATACTCAGGCACCTCAAAGTGTCCAGAGGCTCATTTGAGCTGAGCTCCGCTTCGTTCAGCTCTGATATTGCTCATCAATGACTCAGCTCAGTTCATGAATAGCATTCGCGAGAGTACTCTAGAAGTTTACCAAAGTATAAATATGACGAGAAGATTCTTATCGATAAGGTATATACCTACTAAAAATAAGAATCTCTCGCTAAGACTGTAAAAATGTATAAGGAAATGGGTTAGGTTAGTAGCATACAAGAATATTTATTTGAAGTTGCAACTCGCTAGCTTTAGCTGGCCCCTAGTCCCCATGGAGATTCATCCGCTCATTTCGATCTCAAATATATGGCAGAGCAGAGATAATTTCTATATATATAACTATATATATAGATAACTGATAGATGGAGAAAGTGTCAATATAGATAAATGTCCATGTAGATAAGTGTCTCTATATAGTTTCTATATATCTCTATATAGATAACTGATACAGGACAGTTTCTATGTAGATGAATAAATTAATAAATAAAATAATATATAATAATTATAATAATAATATCAAAAGAATGGTAAAAATGTGTGCATTTTATTCCTAATAAAATCACTTTTTATACCCTGAATCCATTGAAAATGGAAATTTCAGGGTATAATGTTTTTGTGCAAATGTATGTAACAGGCAGAAGGAGGCGTGCCACACCCCATAAAGTATATATATTCTTGATCAGCTCGATGAGCTGAGTTCAACTAGCTCTGTCCGTCTGTCCGTCCGTCCGTCCGTCCGTCCGTCCGTCCGTCCGTGTAAACACCTGGATTTCTGCAACCACAAAAGCTAGAGACTTCAAATAAAAAGCAAAATGCTCGATAATACCATACGCTGTACGAGTTTTTTTTTTTCGATAACTCATCCCATTTCTTTTTTATCGATAACTATCGAAAATATCGCTTTGTTTTTGAGGTCTGGCGTGCACACCGTTAAAGATAGATTCGTGTACTAAGTTGTGTTGGATAGCTATATTGAATCCGCACATTTTGACATTTTTGGATTTTTGATGCCACGCCCCTTTCGCCCACAATTCAACGAAAACGATAACTCACGCATATCAAATACTAGAGACTTGAAATTTGGCAAATAGGTACATTTGAATGTCATAAACATTCCCCGAAAATTTCATTAAGAACGTATGTCGAGAAAAATACTGCGCAGTGAGCATATTACGTGCATGCATATGTTTGTGTGTGTGTGTGTGCATGTGTTGGTTACTATTAATGAATAAATGAAGCTCTTAATGATTGGCATTACAGCTCAATGGATTCAGGGTATCTCTTAGTCGAGCAGACTCGACTAGAGTTTCGTTACTTGTTTATTTTTATTTAAATTAAATTCTAAAAACTTAAACCAAAAGAAAATGTATCTATTTCTAAATTTATAATTTTTATGTTAAAAATATTACATACATAATAATATTAATACATAATTAATAATAATTAAATACATTCAATTCAAATAACAAATTGCGCAATCCAAAAATCATTAATCTAGCAATAAATACATATGTGTTTTAAGGATTTAACTAATAATATTTATGTATAGTTGAAGACTTACATTTATAGTTTTTATGTAGATAAGAAACTCTATGTAAATAGTTCTCTCTATACGCATAAGCTGTCTCTGCTCAACCACATATCTGCCTCAGTAGACAAATTCCCGTCAAGTGCTAAGCTTCCCTTTTCATAGACTTCCAGACAAGTTAATTTCACAGCGAAAATTCCATTAGTTTCCCAGTTGCGATATTCATTGATGTCTTAAGCATCGTCGGCTCGTCTGGGCTCGGCTCGGCTCGACTCGACTCGACTCGGCTCTATTGTGTTTGGTGGGTCGATGCATTATGCTATTTATTAGAACAGCTGTGGCAATAACAACAGCAATGCCCCACGGCACGCCGAGGCACCGGAACAAAGGTCGAACAATAGGTCCATTGTGGCCATCCAAAAAAAAAAGTAGAAGAAGCAGCAGAAGCAGAAATAAAGGAAAAAAGTGGCAAATGCGAGTGCAAGGCAATTGTTTGAGGCTCGCTGCTTATCGGGCTTGTTAATCAGTTTACATCGGGCTCGCTGACTTTGCCCAGCATCATATGGAGTGCTCTACCTACCTCCCGCCCGCCCGCTCGCTCGCTCTCCCTCTGTGACTTCCTTTGCGATTGCGACTGCGATTGTCTACCCTCTGAATTTGAACTTTGGTTTTAAGTTACCATCAAAACTGATGCACAGATTTGACACGTGATTAGAAAGTGGAGAGTTTGAAGCACCGGCACGACCACACCATTGTGAATAGCGCCCAAGTCATGGCACATATGCTGTGTCCCTTGCGTAAAAGTCCTCGTGAGTCTCGAATAGCCTAATGCCCATGCCATTGTAAAGGGGCTTAAGGCATTATTTTATATATATCTATGTATATATGATAAGCAAGAGGACCTAAAACAATATAGGACTCTCTATGCATCCATATGTCTGAGTATCTATAAAGTTCTCTTCCAAATACACCTTTTCAATTTCGACTCTCTCCAAATCCTTTTCACTCACAACTCGAGCTCAAAGTCATTTCCTTTTCAGTCTCAGTCTCAGTCTCTGGAGAAGCAAAGCTCAATGTTATCGACTCCATTCTCTGGCTCTATTCTAATAGATCTCACTGGGCCTCTCAAGATTTGCTTGACTAGCGCACAATTAGCCAGCCCAGCCCAGCTCTGGGCAGGCTGTATAAACAAATGAAATAAGCTGATTGCACCTGCGGCTCACAACGGGAGCAGCTCGTCTAAGAAATGATGTGGCAAGTTAATTTCCGAGTGGCCCATAACAATAGATTAATAGCCATACAATTCACAATGTTGTTGGGCTGTCGTGAAGCGTGAACCGTGAGCCAAATGCTACTGCAGCCACAGATGGGCGTGGCCGTACGGGGTCCACACGAGACAGATAAAAAAGGTACGATCGTTGCTCGGACGGCGTCTGCGGGCTGCCCCCTAGAGGGCTGGCCCATTAATGAGCGCGACAAACTAACGACATTCTGCGGCTTCTCGAATGATGATTTATGCATCTGTTCATTAAGTTCATTAAAAGTGAAAGGATGAGCCCGACCAGCAGAGCACCTCAAGATCGGACGATCGACTTTGCATGCGGCTGGCATGCGTCAGGTGGTTTTTCATGTGTCTGTTTCGACTGTTTATTTGTTTTGTGCCTTCCCAAATGAGCCGTAACCAATAAATGTTTATAGCCCCTGCGGGCAACAGCGGCACAGGCACAGGCAGAGCCAGAGCCAGAGGCGGAGGCGAGGGCGGCAACGAAGGCGGAGAAACTGTGACAACGAGCACGACGGCCGCAAGCGGACAAGCAACAAATTCAATCGAATGGCCACAATAAAAATCATTTTGATCAACATTAACATGACATATTGTTCGTGTTCCACTAGAGTCCCCAAAGCCCACTCCCCACTCCCCAATCCCCAATCCCCAACCCCAATTCCCAACTCCATTTGCATTTCCATCTTTAATATCAACATTTCAACTTCCAACTTTGAGAATTTGTCGCGTTGACTGCTTGCCCAGGCGCCAGTCGCCAGTCGCTTATCAATGGATAACGTCGGGTCATCAGCTGGACAACCCGCTGTGCTGCGAGCCAAACAATGGAGCCAACAACAGCAACAACATTCATAATGAGCACAACAAATGAGCTGACAAAAGGCCAACTCAATCATTGAACTAAGTAAGAGCGAATAACTAATGCCTTGAATAACCAAAATGTTTGTGGGAATTGAGTAAAGTTTGTCGAAGGAAAGGAGGAATTGAGGCGAAATTGAGGCGAAATTGAGGCGAAATTTAGGCGAAATTGAGGCGAAATTGAAGCGAAATTTAGGCGAAATTTAGGCGAAATTTAGGCGAAATTGAGGCGAAATTGAGGCGAAATTAAGGCGAAATTTAGGCGAAATTGAGGCGAAATTAAGGCGAAATTGAGGCGAAATTGAGGCGAAAATGAGGCGAAATTTAGGCGAAATTGAGGCGAAATTAAGGCGAAAATGAGGCGAAATTTAGGCGAAATTAAGGCGAAATTGAAGCGAAATTAAGGCGAAATTTAGGCGAAATTGAGGCGAAATTTAGGCGAAATTAAAGCGAAATTGAGGCGAAATTGAGGGGAAATTAAGGCGAAATTGAGGCGAAATTAAGGCGAAAATGAGGCGAAATGTAGGCGAAATTGAGGCGAAATTAAGGCGAAATTGAGGCGAAATTTTTACAATAAGAGAATAATATAAATTGAACATTTTATGTATACCCCTTGAGCTGACCATTGCCAACTGCAGAGAACAGTCAATGTAGCTTGGGCTGATGTAGGGCTGAGAGATTAAGTTCTAGATGGCCAGAGAGGCACGAGTAAAGAGAGATATTCAAGTCTCTAGGCAGTGACAGACAGATGATCGAACGAAAGGACGAACAGCAGGTTGAATGCTTCTCCTTCCCTTTTCGCTATTTGTGAATGAGTCTAACATTTCTATACAGATCAATATTACATTTGATATATGTATAGCATTCAAAATGCATTCAAATAGACTAAAAACACGCAGCTAATTTCTCAGAAGATACTTTGGGAACAGTTGTGCCCCACAGCTCTGTCGACTTTTCGATATCTGTTCGATTTATCTAAGGTCCAGTTGGTTGGCCCGCACAAACGACGATGGCGACAAGTGCATAAATCATATGCCCATCGAGAGCCGAGAGCCGAGAGCCGAGAACCGAATGCCGAATGCCGGGACAACAAGAAATGTCGGTGACAGTTTTTTGTTACCTCCATTTGCAGCCTTATCGAATGCACTCGATCAAGCGATCAAGCGATCAATAGCCAACTGTTGCAGGTACATTGCCGCAGTTGCGCTGACGTCACAAATTCTACCTGATCGCATTTTAATTATAGCGACTGAAAAAAGTGATAAAGTGCAAGTGAGAATACCTGTAGATACCCTGTAATTATTGCAAATGTCAGATAACATCAGAGCAAAGATAGTTAATGGCATAAATGCATGTGCTCATCAGCAGATATTTGATCTTGTCTAAGTAATTATAAAAGGGATTAGCCTGGGATAAGTCAGATCAAATGACAATCTTGTTTATATATAGACAATTCAAGTAATCAATCAAACTACTTCAAGCAAACTCAATTATAATCAAGACAAATCCACATCCTAGGCTGAGGCAGGCTGAGATGTCTCTCTGCTAACTCCTTACGAGGTATCTACTAGTCTGAGTGAAGTACGTGATTTCCTATGAATATTTTTGCGCAAATAGCTGCAAGGCGTGAAATTTGTACGTTGCGGTGGGTCCCTGGGCCCCAAGTGGGACGGCAGGTGAATAAACTGCGCAGCAACTGTCCGCCCTTTCTTAAAAAACACTTTGTGCATGCTATAATTATGTTGGGCTCGCTATTTGTTTAGTCCACGGTGCCGGAGAGCGCACAGTGGGGCCAAATGGGCCAATGCTAAATGGGCTCATGCCGGCCAAAAGTGAACAGTAGCTCGAGCTGTGGAAGAGTCTTTGCCCCACTGTGCAGCGGCGACGTGGATGTGGGTACAGATTGTGGCCGGCCGCACGCACATTTCACTTATTATTTATGAGGCGTGCGCTGTGGGCGTGGCAGGCTTGTTGATCGGCGCTACATGAACGTACGTTAGCAGATACCAAAAACTCTCGGGCGACGATAGCGGACGGATGGACGGGCGGACGGACGGACGGACGGACGGACGGACGAACGGACAGACAGATCGGATCGGAACGGAACGGAACGGGACGTTTTCAATCAACGTTCAGCCATCCGCTCGGCATGCCAGGCGAAGACAAGCGGGGACCACCCTTTTAATGAAGCCCTAATTACAGTGTTTATAACAAAAGGTGATTACCAAAGCAAACCAACAACACCAGACACCAGCAGACACCAAGCGAGGCCCAACCAGCCAGCCAGCCAGCCAACCAGCTAACCAGCCAACATCAACAGTCAGGCAGGCAGGCAGGCAGGTTGGCTGGCTGGCTGGCTGGCTGCTTGGCCCCAGAACGCATCAACAGCTCTTTAGGACTGACGTTGTATCCGAGCTGCCCGCCATGCCCGTCGAGCCGCTGTCTGTTTCCAAATGTTGAACGTCGAACGTCAGCCGCCTTGGGGCAACCGCCTTGTTTATTTCAGATCGCAGCACGAAAGACTCAGAACACAAACTCGGCCTTTGTCAGCGTTCCAGCGGTATCTGAGGCTCTCCTTCTCGTTACGATGCACATGCACTTGGCTCGCCCAGCAAATACCCTGTAAGATGAGCGTGTTTGAATACTGATATTCTATGGAGTATCGATAATTGCTAACATATCGATAACATAGATGTGTCGATTATATGTAAGAAATTTGAAGTATCTCTTTTTATGAATTATAGTATTTATCTTGAACAATTTATGCAGTGTATATAACATAGGTAACTTAGAAGAGAGAGAAAGAGAGTAAATGCCATAGCTATCGCTGTTAAATATCGAAAAAGCTATCTATAGTATTTACATAATATATAAATAAAATAAAAATACGTTATATATGTAAAATGAAATTTAAATATCGATTTATAGCGAAAATCGATAGTATTCAATTAATCGATCATAAATCATATTCAATTATTCGATAATTCAATTAATCGATCATATTCAATTAATCGATCATCGATAAACCTAACAAAATAATCGCTAATAGCTAAGTGCATTTGCCATATTGATATTGTCTGATATTATAGAGTATGTGCAATTCGAGTACATACTACTGTCGCACAATACTTGTTTTTGTACTCGGAGTGCGAGTGTGTGTGCGAGTGTTGTCTCCGTCTCCGTCATCGTCACATTATTTATAACTTTTCATGTTTAAATTCGTAATTTTGGCTCCGTTCGCCCCACCCAGCACTCGCCCCGTCAGGCCCGATCGCCTAGGTGCGTGAGCCACCCAGGCTTTGTCAAGAGACCTCGTCCATGGCGCTCGTGACTTGTAAATATTGATTTTAATCGAAATTGCTCTAAATTGCTTTGTTTTTTTTTCTCTCCCTCTTTTTTTTTCGTTGTTTGTTGCGTTTTTTTTTTTTCATGTGTTTCGGCTACGCAGTTTAAGACACTTTTGCTGTGAAGAGGCGCTCCACGCACTCAGCTGCGATCGTTCGTCATATAAAAAATGCATATAAATATGTATATAATATAAATATATATGGTTATATATATATATATATGTGTAAGGATATTCTAAATGTGGACAAATAGCTAAAGAAAGTTTGCATATGAAATTATATTTAAATTTCATTTGTGATCAAAGGATCTAAAGCTCGATCGATCACAGGTTGATTGACTATAAAAGTCTGTAAACTGTTGCTGATTGAGGAATATTTTTAAAATTCAAATCAAAATTATGAAGAAAATATCATTTACTACTCTTACGAGTGTCACTTCTCTCACTTCTCTGTACTTGAGTTTAAAATCTTCACTGATCGAGGCAAAGCTTCAACATTTGTAGCTTTACTTCCATATAACTGACGCTAGATTATGATGATTATGATTATGATTATGATCGCATCAGCTCAGTCTGAGTCCATGCTTTGATTACATCAAAGCTGACTTAAAATTAATCAGCAGCGATCAATGATCTTAGAGCAAAACAATGTTTAGTAGACAAACTAACAGCAGCTAGTTAGGAGGAGTCAGTTGCGAGTCGAGTGGAGACCATTACGATCATTACGGGCGGCATGAGCGGCCGAGTGGCATCTCGGCCGGCACTTCGTGCAGCTCGGTGGAGTAAAACATCAATTGGATTGTAAAGACCGAAAAGAGTTGAAAGGCAGAGCCGACCGTTGCCGGCAACGCCATCCAAGCAACTTATCATGTCCAAATTAAGCTCAATACCAAATAAACAAGTCGTACGAACTGAGTCGCTCTCGTGTTTGCTTTTCTTTCTTTTCTTTTATTTTATTTTTTTTAGACGTTTGCCTGTCTTATCCTTTTCTGGCCGCAAGCTCCGTGCTGATTTTCTCTCTCTCTCTCTTGCTCTTGTATTTTTTATTCTTTTTTTTTTTTAATTCTCCTGTGCCTCGATAATGCCAACTCTATTTGCATTGGGCGCGGCAAGGCGCTGAGTCGGAGTCGGAGTTGGAGTTGAAGCTGCAAGTTCCAGCTTTGCCTTTGTTTGAATTAATCGAAGTGATATTTTGCTTGTCCCGAAATAATTTATCCTATGCAGGGTCCGCCGATATCGGGCCACTGCGCCTGCAGCTGCTGGGCCTTTATTGGTTTTTGGTTTTCGCCTTGGCGCGCGCGCGTCCTCGTCGAAAGCCGCGCAGAAATATAAATATTCCCCATATGGAGCCCATTGATACATTTTGACATGAGTTGTGGCCTAAGCGCGCGTTAATAACCGCAATTTATGCGATTTTGAAGACGGCGCCAAAGACACAAAGGCAAAAGCCAAAGTGAACAAAATTATTATGAAAATGTGATGAAAACGAAGCTTAAATGCTCTGCAAAAGCAACTTGACTAAGCCTAACTAAAATAGTCTCTTTGATTATATATATATATATGCTCTAACTGCTAGTCTGAGGCACATAACGAAATCAGATAAGGCAGCTGGCCTCTGCGAGGAGAACCCATTTTATGATATTTTAAGTATGATTCAAGTTCGATTGGTTTGTCCTAGTTATAGATAATAGATATAGATATATAGATATACTTCTAGCTTTATATCAAGACTCTTCTACTTGTCAACATAAAATATGCAAATATTTTCTCATTACATATTTCGAGTCAGGTCTGTGGGACCCGCCGCAAGCCCATTTAAAAAGCAATAAAACACAGTTTTAGCAACTGTGAATTGATTTATTTTCAATTTGGATATGTTGATGGATATAAAATTACAAAATTATATATTTATAAAAGTATATATACAGACATATACATACATACTTCGGTAGAGATTGAGAGATAAAATTATTTGTGTTTTAGGTTTTGAAATTTACAAATTGAAAGCCCTTTGTTGTGTATCAAATTGATTTATTAGTTCATTATTATTATCATCATCATCAGGCAGAAACTGGAATTTATTCTGCTTATCTACGCAGTCGTAATACTTGCTAAATATATCCAATCTTTTATAGCACATCAATTCAGGCTGTTCCTTATGCGATCTTAGGTACATAAGATCCAGATGAATAATGGCTTGCATGGCTTGCTTCTTGATCAAAACTTATTTTTATATTTCTGTGTAATCAATTTGTTTTGGGATTTACTTAGATTTTCACTAAAGAAATATTTCAAAAGATTTATATTTTTAGAAGAAAACAATATTTTCGATAGTCAAGATTTTGAGTATTTTTGAGCAATCGGAAATGAAGTTGCAACAAAACTAAAAGTGCTTCAATATTTCAACTTGTTTCTAGTTTTATTCGAGGGGTTTTAAGCAAAATTTATAGACTCGGTTCAGCATAGGCGCTGTTATTACTTTGGTATATCATTGATCTGGTGCACACATTAAATAATTATATATAATATTAATTATATAGCTACTTCGACTTAATCTTCGTCTGATCAGTTGACGAAATTCACGTTGGGCAGGTAAAACTTTCCATACATTTTTATAAATTATTTCCGAGCTTTAAATAATTCACAATCAAATGGCAAAACTCGTGAAATATTTCAACAGCCAATCCGCATCGATAACTTATTGAGCTGTTGAAATAGATTTATCGAAAGTGCTCCTCTGCTGGGTCATCAGGCGCATTTCATATGCAAACTGAATTCACGTAAAGTTTTATGCGAAGACTGAAATTTGTTGTATTTTTTCAATATTTAGACTTTGGTTGTTCTCCGCGAGGGTTGACAGTGTGCGTTCAGTGCAGTTTCATGGCCATTTGTGCCACACGGCGTCGCATGCAGCTGTCTGTCGCGAGTTCGTTGCCTAAGTCTTTCGTTGCGTGCACGGCCCCTGTCAGAGGCAGGGGCAACGGTTGGCCGAGGGGAGCTGCAGTAAAACGATCTTCCGCACATTTAACAAGATTCGCATAAAATTACAAAACTGACATAATTCAAGATAGCAGCCCAAGCAGCTCTCACAAAATTATCTCATTCGAAACTGAAGTCGCCGTGGCCGTCGCCGTCGGAGACGGAGACGGAGACGGAGTGAGGCTAGCCGTCGCCTAAATGGCCTGCTAATGGCCTAAAGTGTACTTGGCGATAATATTTAGCACATAACGCATCACTCCTTCAGCCTTAACAGTTTATCTTGCCCCAGCACTCGCTGTTGCCTTTGTTGTTGCTGTTGGGCTGGGCTTGACTGAGTTTTTGGTTGACATTTCTCAATGTTCAGAGCTCAGATCTCCGATCTCGCAGCTACATAAAGTCTTCGATATTACGACTGTTGGCAGTGGAAATCAATTTACATGCATTCAATTACAAATTGTGAGCCATTCCTTGAGACAGAGACAAGCAGATAGACAAGAGTGAGAGAGGGAGAGATGGAGAAGAGAAGGCGGAAAGCTACAGTCAGAAAACTTTGGGCGAATGGAATTAAACTGAAAAATATGCTATTTTTTTTTTTTTAAATATACGAAATATAATATATATTTAAGATGTATGGAATATATATATATATATATAAAAGAAAATATGTAGAATATGGAGAAATGAGAAGATATATATAAGTAACTTATGGCAAGCTGCGCTCTGGACTCTCGTCAAATTTGTTTCTCTTTTTTTGGAGGCAGACTCAAGCATATATAGCTATATCTATATATATATATATATATACATATATATACCGATCACTTGTCCTTAGTCCCAGAAGCACAGCATGCCCGCTCTTTTGGCTGATTAAAAAACACGGGGTAGCGCAAGTCAAGTTTGGAGTGCAACGGCGACTGGGGGCAATCAGTTTATACAGTTTATGGGGCAACTGCCAACTGCCAAGTGCCAACTGCTTGTAACGGCGCGTTTTTACGACCCAATAGAGCACCCAGCCTCCCAAGCATGCTCGGACCTAGTCCCCCGCCCCCGACCATCGAGCCCCGCCTCAGCCCTCACTGCAGACGCTGGTTAATCGCCGCGCAGATCTGCGACAAGTTTTGTAGCGCTGTTAAACGTTTGCATGATTTTGATTTTGATTTTAATGATACGACGCGGACGCGGATTCGAACTTGGATGCAGACTTAGAGATGGGAGTTGGAGTCGGGGAGTCGGGAAGTCTTGCAGCTTGCAGCACGTCCTAATTAGCGCCCCGACTGTGGTGGCCATCAAAATAAACACTTTTAGAATACGAGCGGAGACATGTTTTAATAGTCATAAATTCGCTGAGTTTACGCTGGGAAATCTGCGATGCGGCATTGAGATTATGGCTAGGTATTCGTCGAGCCCTCTCTCTCTCTCTCTCTCTTTCTTAGTCTGTAAATCATTTTGATGGATCTGCAAGGGGAGCAGCAGTGCGGGAGCAGCGGGGAGCTTTAATTGAATAAACAAATACTTGGAGCTCCTTTTAATCAGCGAGGATAACACCCAAAGTGCTTCAAGAGCTAACCATAATAGCATATTCATGTTTATGGCCAGCTTCCAGCTTAATGACAATCTCTCTGCCTCTGCCTCTGCCCGCTCTCTCCCTCCGTCTCTCTCTCTCTTTCTCTCTCCCTGTTGTGGCGCCTTAACAAGCAGCTAATGGCTAATGGCTCATCCATGCCATGTCGCACGATCCTCTGGCTAACTTATCACACGATTCATTCTAAATGGTTCTGTGCAGGAAAACGAATGAAGGGAGCGAGAGAGAGAAAGAGAGAGAGAGAGAGAGAGAGAGAGAGGAGAGGAGGAGAGGGATGAGAGGAGAGAGTTATCGGTATGGCTTGCATTAATAAGGCACAGCTTGGCGGAGGCTGTCGTCGATTTTATTTTGCCATAACTTAAATACAGGATGAGATAAGAGAGAGAAAGAGAGAGAGAGAGAGAGAGAGAGGGTAGACAAGGAGCGAGAGGCGACTTAGCCAATTATCTCGAAAGAGTCGACTGAATATTAAGAATGCCACGCTTAGTTTTGTACTCAGTAAGACCAGAAGCTTAAGGATTGCGGAGGCAACTTATAGACTGATCAAGCCCAAGTGCTAATATTTTCGATAATTCTATATCGACATCTCTATAAGTTATCGATAGTATGAAGCTGTTGCAGTATTCTATAGATCTGTTCAATATAAAACAATATTTTATGGCCTTATGAAATTTCCGATTTTATCCTTTATAATATTAGCGAATTTCAAGATAATCTGATATTTCGCATGGGAAATCGCAAAACAAAACCAGAAACTGGCCGATGACACGCCAAAGAATGCCAAGTGGTTTCAATTGATGTCATGTGGTCCACGGGCGAATTAATCAAATGGCACCGAAAGAGAGAGACAGAGAGAGAGAGAGAGAGGGGGATAGAGGGATAGAGTAGGCAGGCAGTGATACAAAGCCTAATGGTCATAATGAATGGATAATGGCTAAGGAGCTGCATTAACTACATGCCAAGCAGCGACAGAGACCGAGACGAACAGAGAGAGAGAGACAGAATCGAAGCGAAGCGAACGAAGTGGAAGATGCGGCCGGAGCGAGGCGCGTTGATATTTGCACAGAGCCAAACAATATATAAATTAAGGTAACTGCATGGGTGCCCCAACTGGAGGCAGGCAGCAGTTGTTGCAGCAGTTCTTGCTGTGGCATCTACTTAATTTCAAGTTGTCCGCGGAAAAACTTAAGCATATTTAACCGCATGTCGCTGTGCGCGTGTGTGCGTGTGTGTGTGCCCCACAGCTGGGGGGATGGGGGCTATGCAACTGTGGATAATTCTCAGCTGAAACCTGGCACTGATTTGAATGTCTGAACATGTCCAAAAAGATGCTGCGACTCTTGTTGTTGCTGTTGCTGTTGCCGCCGTTGCATGCCCCACGCTCACGCATATTCCGCATATGCAGACAACGCGCGACGGGATGCAGGCGCCACTTGGCCAGCAGCAGACAGGGCAGACAGGGCAGACAGGTAAATGCTAATGCCAATGCCCTCGACTGCCTGTCGACGGTGTGCAGCCGCCGCTGCAACCGGCTGACCTTTGCACATGCCACAGCCAGCGCTCGTTCAGGTCAAATGTCGCCAGCTGCATGGCCTGTTGGCCTGTTGGCCTGTTGCCCGGTTGCCCGGTTGGCCCAAGCGCCAGCTTGCCTCGTGTCGCCCCTCGCATCCCAGCTCACTTCGAATCTTTATCTTCATCTGTTGGGCTGCTGCTGTCAGCGTTGCCATCATATCGAATGACAAACTCGACTGCACAATGAAACGCAATGCGTGCTGGCAGCTCTGCAGATTATCAGAGCTCGGCCAGCTCAATTGGAAAATGATCGATGATCGTACGAGCGTGTCTATCTGCGCTCACGTGTGTGTGTGTGTGTCTCCCTCTCTCTCTCCCTCTCTCTCTCCCCCTCTCTCTCTCTGTGTGTGTGTCTGTGCGGCTTTGAAATGGGTTCGCTATCGACCGTCATTGAGAGTACCAACTCCATCTTGGGATATTGTCAATAAGTCGGATTTTAGGTGGCATCTCAGCCGTTGCCCTAATTAAGGTTCGCTTCTGTTTAAATTCATTCCTCTCCATCTTATTCTCTGCCCTTTCCATTTGCTGCATGCGATTCCACTGAATTCTCAGCTTGTTGACTGCTCCAAGTGGAGATTAGAAAATGCCATCAACAATGTCGAGCAACGGAGGGCGCGGAGACAACTGCGTAACGCGCATTCATTGTCAATTTTCTAAGGAGATTCTTAGAACATTGGAGAAAGTGAGGAGAGAGAGAGAAAGAAAGAGAGATAGAGAGATACAAATTCATCGAAAAGCTTGAGAATTGAGAATTGCAATTTATCTGCTTCTTCAATACGACAGATCTCAGCTTAAACAAACTAGCGAGAATTCTAAGGCTACAGATTTGTAGGACTTACAAGGAAGCTTTAGTTAATCTCCTTAGCAGTTGGCCCTAGAAGATTATGGGGAAGTTAACTGTCGTGTCTAGCCGATCGTCCATTTTTCGTCCCACTCTCCGACTGACGGCTGTCCGTGCATAATTTCTATCCTTCTGTCTGTTCTTCTGCTTGCTCATCCGTCCGGCTGTCCATCCGTTCGTCTGCCCGCCCCATTATTTGTCTGTCCGTCCTTCCGTTGACGTCCATTTTTCTCTCCGTATATTAGTTTTTCCATTCGTGCCTTTGATCTCATAAAGCATAAGCGAGACTGGAGACTTGAGACTTTTTCACGTAGGCCCATCAAGAGCACGCGCAGATCAAGTTTCTTTTATATCATCAATAAAATTTTTCTTATTTCGATATGGATCTGTATCAAGCCTGTATAAAGCAAAGTCTGTCTGGTATCTGAGTTCCCATGAAACCCCTCTCAGTCACCCCACTCCAATAATTTCTCGCAGATAGAAAGTCTCTTCTGGTTGTTCATCTCTGGGTAACTGCTAGATGAGCTCTCCCAACTGGAGCGGGCTCACTTGCTTCTTATTGCACTTTAAGCTCTATTTGGACATAGTCTTAGAGTCTCAGAGTTCTCTTTGCTCTAGAACTTATCAAAAGAAGTTATCAAGCTTAAAGGAGTTGCGATTAGTCGGCTGTTGGCCTGCCACATGTGGCAAGGAAAAAACAATTCGTTCGGCTAAAACACAAATGAACATGTCCACGTTGCAAGTGTCACCACAAAGCAGCTCAAGGGAAGAGCAGGAAGAAGAAGAAGCAAGCAAGTAACAACATAGCGAGCGGGTGTCCACGACCGCATAATACTCGCTCATCTTGAATATATTTAGTTTATTCGTGAAGAAGCCTCAAGAGGGCGAGGGGCAAGTTGAGGTGATTTGAAGTGCATGAGTTCGCAACGAATATGCCCTCTTTTGTGAGTCAGTGAGCGAGCATGACCAGAGCTAAAGGGGGGCAGCAGCCGCAGCAGCAGCAGCAGCAGCAGCAGCTCGTTGTTGTGGCCATGTTGCAGCTGCTGCTGCTGTTGCGATTGCAATCTCTCTGTCTGCGTCTCAGTCTCTCACTCTGTGCGTCTCATTCGCTCTTTGTCGCTTGCTTAATTTTCCGCCATTTGCTCATTTTGGCCTGGCCAGAACCATAAAGCGTATGTGCCAAGGAGCAGGAGCAGGAGCAGGAGCAGGAGCTCATCATTGCAGATCTTGTGCTGCTGATAAGTTGCAACCGCCGCGAATGAAGTCGTCCCATCAACCAAGGGTAACACAAACACACACAGAGACTCGCACACACACACACTGGCACAACATACACAATTTAATTAAACGCAACGACTACCGTGCAGCCTCCACTTAACGGCCAATGATCCGGTCAACGCGATCGCGAGCTGCGTGACTCGCATAAATCGCAGAGCATCAATGGCTGCTTTATCTTATCCGATAGAGCCACGACGACCTTGACAAACGGACAAAAACAAAGCGAAGAAGCTGAAAACTGAATTGGACTTGGCCGATTGGCCACTTGGCCACTTGGCCACTTGGCCACTTGGCCTAATGAAGATCTTTTGTGTCCGTCCGTCTGCATAATTCATTTCCAATTTATATGCCATAAAGGCCGATAATGGACGCAATTAAGTTCGTGTCCCTTTGATAATTTTCCACATTTACGCGGCCATTAAAGCGATTCCCAGCGCATTTCTCTCGCACATTATCGGGCAACGGCTCATTTCCATTTCCATCCAGCGTCAGTGTCAGCTCCGGTTCCAGCTCCAGCACCCGCTCCAGCACCCGCTCCAGCTCCAGCTCCAGCTCCAGCTCTACCGCCAGTCGCCGCTTATCGCCAGAGCCAAGAAAAATGATAGACGCATGTGGCAGGCATATTCTAGCGGCAAGTTAGGGTGCCTCGAGCCCGCTGCCCTCGAGTCGGCTCTGAGGTGTTAATTAGCTTTATCTTAATGCAGGTTCCGGCACACAGTTCTTAACTGAATTATACATAATAATTTGTTTGCCACTCTCTTAAAGTGGAACTTAATGTTGCCAGACTCTGCGCATTAAAAGCTGGATATGACACCAGCTAGTTCCCCTCTCTCTCTCTCTCTCTCTCACCCTCTTTCTCTCTCGCGACTCCCACTCGCTGGCTGGCTGGCAGCTCGTGTTAAGCGTCCATTAATCACATTAGATGTGCATTAATGGACATACGAAAAAAAGTTATATGGAAGTTGAGAGGATGTCTCCGCCTTGCAACATGGCATGGGGCATCGATTTTCTGCTACATTTTCACTAGATTTTACAGTTATTTTTCAGAATTACTTTATTGATAAAGCATCAATATTTAAATAATTAATATAAAATTATTCTGATTATAAATAAATAAAATTCACTTTGTATCTTTAAGATATTAACTTACCAGTTAACAGTCTCTGTTAAATTATTTTCTACATCAATTTGTTTTTATAATTTAATTAATTTATTAAATAAGTTTTTACCTAAAAATACGTTTTTTTCTATTACATTAAGAGTTTTTTTTTTGTGTTTAATATATAATTAAGGGTTGATTGCTGAGTTACATAAATCAAGTAATACTCTAAGCACCCCTAGGCATGCCTATACACATATACAGTAAACACCCGCTAAAGGAATCATTTTTTGTATTAAATTTTTTATAAAAATTACATTTAGCTTGTTAATATTATTAACATATTATTTTATAGTTATATTGCATATTATTACATAAGAAAATAAAAACATTAAAAACATAACTTCCTTCTTCGTTTTCTCACAATAACAAATGCAATTATTTTTGTAAGTTTTTTTTCTTTAGTTTCATACTGTGAGAGGCATTTGATGTGTCCACAGAGTCAGGATTGCCTCTGTATTTACGCTGCAAGATTCGTTCGCAGACATTTTAACATAAATCACGCATGTTAATGGCCACTGTTGGGCCGCTGCTTATGTTGTTTATTTAACTGTAATGCGAAAATAGCAGTCAACAACTACTTACAATGCATGCAGTGCGCAGCCCACGTTCGAAAAGAATAAAGGAAAAGGAAAGAGAAGGAGAGGAAACAAAAAACTACACCCACAGGCCAACCCCAAGTGAGGACAAATACAACGCTGACTCTGTGTATTGGTGCTTATCTGTGTGAGCGCCGCATGTGCCGGCTGCCTCTCTCTTGCGCTTGCTCTCTCACTCTCTCACACAGACTCACTCTCTGTGCGTTTGTGCGAGCGCAAAATAGAGGCGGAGCTAAGCGACGGCGACGGCGCCGGCAGCTACAGAAGCAAATGAAAACGATGGGCCAGAGAAGGGATTGCATTTCCGGGGTGGTTGTGGTTGTTGAAAAAGAGTGAAAGTAAAATTGCACAAGCAGAGCAAGAATAAAAGTCTGGCGCTCTCTCGGCAGCGCGCTCTCGCTCTCTCCTGCAGTGTGGTCGCCATTATAGCGCTTTATTAAACAAACAAACAATCAAAAGAGCATTAAACAAACACACAAAAGAACGAACACAGACGCGACGTACACACACACACATACACATACAAGTACACTGGCTTGCGCCGACAGAGTCGTCGCTCAGCCATTACATACGCTCTCGCTGCTTCAGGTGTGGTTAGAGCGCGAGAGAGCGCGCCAAAGCGAGATGGAGAGTGGAAGGCAAAAGCCAAACGGGCTATGCCATGGCTGGCGCTATTTCGCTCGCACCCATTCGGCTGCTGCTACTGCCGCTACTCATTGGGGAGTTGGTTGAGATGGAGACTGGGCTGCACGGCGGCAGCGACTGCGGCCGCGACTGCGGCTGCGACTGTGGCTGCCAAAGATACTTTTCTTGCGGCGTGCACGCCATACAAAATCAGTCAATGTCTTGAAGTTGATGGCGCGAGTACACGCGACACGAGTTGACTGCGACTGTGACTGTGACTGCGACGCGTGCGAAACTCAATGTAAAAGAGTGACTTGAATTGTGGTGAAGCCGCGACAGTAACTAAAAGCCGCCGCCAGTGTTCGCAACGTTCAACAAATTCAAACAATTGCATTTTGTTATCAATTTTTTTTTTGTGTGCTGTGCCTAAGAGAATCCAACAAATTAGATAAGCATAACTGTGTTTAAAACAAATCAAAATATAAAAAAAAAACATGCTTAAACTGTTCTCAAAGAAGCAAACAAATCTCTAAATAACAGTTCCTAATACGAATACTTATATATATATACTACGGATACTGGATATATATATATATGGATATATATATATATATTTAGAAAGAGTTAAGAGAAAGCATCACGACGTCGTCGCCCGGGTCAATTATGCTGGTGCCGTCGGACATGATCGCGGCACAGTCCAAGATGGTTTATCAAATGAACAAATATTGTGCGGATCGTGTGCAGGTGCGCAAGGCGCAGATTCACAAGCAGATTCAGGAGGTCTGTCGCATCGTGCAGGACGTGCTCAAGGAGGTGGAGGTGCAGGAGCCGCGCTTCATCTCATCCCTGAACGACTACAATGGCCGCTTCGAGGGCCTGGAAGTGATCTCACCCACAGAGTTCGAAATCATCATCTACCTCAATCAGATGGGCGTCCTCAACTTTGTGGACGACGGCACTCTGCCCGGCTGTGCGGTGCTCAAGCTGAGCGACGGACGCAAGCGTTCGATGTCACTGTGGGTGGAGTTCATCACGGCGTCCGGGTATCTGTCCGCACGCAAGATACGCTCCAGATTCCAGACGCTGGTGGCACAGGCGTGCGACAAGTGCGCCTATCGCGACATTGTCAAAATGATCGCCGACACCACGGAGGTGAAGCTGCGGATCAGAGAGCGGATCATTGTCCAAATTACGCCCGCCTTCAAGTGCGCCGGCCTCTGGCCGCGATCGGCGTCGCATTGGCCGCTGCCCGGCATACCCTGGCCGCATCCCAATATTGTTGCAGAGGTTAAGACTGAAGGCTTCGATATGCTTTCCAAGGAGTGCATCGCACTCCAGGGCAAGAACTCAGCCATGGAGGGCGATGCCTGGGTGCTCAGCTTTACGGACGCCGAGAATCGTCTATTGCAAGGTAAGTTCTCAGCTCTGCGGAGCTGATTTCGGAACATATCAAATTGCCGTCGGCATCAAAACCAAACGAATTCGATGAGTCAACTATAAAGCGAAGATGTTTAGCATAGGAATCTGTATAGTCAAGGTATATATCTCAGATTTGATATATATATAAACAATTATCTTCAACAAAAATTCAAAATATTTCATTCAAAATGGAAAGATACAAAATTGTTATGGGCATATTAAAGCTTTTTTGGAATAAACTTCTCTTAGCTAGATCACATATATAAGAAATTATATTGGGAGAATGTGAATTGATTATCGATTTAGAAAAGATGTTAATAAAATAGTTATCGACATGTATTAATGCATTCCGATAAATAAATATATATAGTATTAGATATGCAATCAAATATAGATATGTTCGCAGAAATCATATGCAGAGTTCAATTGGTTAGATCGGATATATAAGAAAGAATGTGATATATGTAAAAGGTAAATTATATATTTGGAAAAATGTTTGCAGATCGTGAAGATAACATTGCTATAGAGACTTATTGAGGAATTTAAAGTAAATATATATATAATAACTATTATCAGTTTACATATACCCAAACTTCCTATTACAATTAAGGAACTCTTGTTGCAGTCTTAGCCTTTGAGCTTCCATTGACATCATTGACAAAGGAGCAAATCAAATTTGGTAACTTTAAACTCCAGTTTGACTATGTTTCGGCTTGAGAAAGTTCTTCAAAGGCTTTAGTTTGATTTGACAAGAAATAAATATTAAAAATGTTTAAATAAATATATGTAATAATAATAAAAAATAATAATAATAATGGTGATAATAATAATAATAATAAAAATAATATAATTAAATTTAAGGAATTAAAATGAATAATAATAATAATAATAATAATAATAATAATAAAAATAATATACTTAAATTTAAGGAATTAAAATAAATAATAATAATAATAATAATAAAACATTATACCCTGAAATTTCCATTTTCAATGGATTCAGGGTATAAAAATAGTAATAATAATAAATCGAAACTTCTTCATCTACACAATTTTAGCTAACGCACGTCCAATCAAGACTTTTGCTTCTGATTTCATAAAGCCCAATAAGTAAACAAAAAAAAAAAAAAAAAAAAGAGTTTCAAACCCAAAAATAATAACAATAAATGATAGCCGATAGTAAATCTAAAATGTGGACTTGCTCGACTTGCTCTACCCCGCCCGCCCCGCCGATCCTCGACAGGCAGCTCCCCGTCAAAGCTCTTGCAATCAGCGACACACTTAAATTTCATTGATTTATTTCGAGCAAATCAGCGACTGTAGTTTTCATATAATTGCTTGTAAATCAAATCAGCTACCAAGATATACAAACACGAGTATTGGTGCGTGCGTGTCTGTGTGTGTAGCTAGCGACAAGATCCACTCGATAAGCCGAACTCGCATAAAATGCATTTGATTAGCTCTAATCGCCAGCTCTGCTTAACATGTGATCAAATCAACATCGCATCACAGATCACAGTTGACCAGTTCAATGTTGTAGCTGAGCCGCACTCGATCACCATGATCAAGACATGATCATATTTAAATTCTTGCAGATCTCTTCGATCATAGTCATCGCTCGTAACTTAATTGATCATAAAACTGGGTAATTAAACTTAACACAGACGTTTTACTGTTCCGATGGCTTCACGCTTGGCCAATCTAATCATCGCAAGCAATTAAAAAGAGTTTGTGCAACACGCGTCCATTGATGATCATGAGAAATGATCGAATTAGGCTAAGCTTTGGGTTTTTTAAGTATCATAATGAGCTATATCAATTGAGACCAGTTGAGCTATAAATTTAGTAGAATGTAAATATTATATCTGAAGATCAGTTTGTATTTCTATTCTGTTAATCGCTTGCTTAATAAATTTCTATTAAGAGAGATAGAGAGAGAGAGAGCGTGTGGGAAAGAGAGGCGAAAACGTTTAGGCAGCCGATCGAAAGGCAGAGCAAAACGCATCCGTTTATCGTGGCGCGATAAGAAATGAGATATGGCCTCCATGATGGGCAGCGATCATAAATCTGTGTGAAGACTAGGCCGAACACTATTTATTGGATAAGGCAGCTTTGGCCGCCTTTCTGGCTGATGTCTCCACGCGCACAAATCCGCTGATCTGACTCAGATAAACGCGATGGGGCTGAAGTCTCGGGCAGACGCTAACCATCGCTATAAGGCGGCGGTGAAACGGGTTTTCGGCTCGATATCAACGAATGCCAACAGTGCCTGAGCCATAAATAAATTTCTAAACGATTTTATAAATATTTTAAATCTCGGCGATTAGATAAAGTCAACAAATAAATAAAAACAACGGCGCGCCGGCCCGGCCTCAAGAAGTCAGCCAAACAAAAAATACAAAAAAAAAAAACTAAAACAAAACCAAAAACCAAAAAAAAAACCTTTAAAGCCACCAGAGACGACAAAGCAAAGACGAAAAGAAGAAGCGAAATAAAATATGAAAGAAGATAAAAAACTTAGCCAAAGACCCAAATCGAAATCAAATCTCAAGCCCTCACATTTGAATTCATGTGCCCTCTCAGCGATCTCTTTCTCTCTCTCTCTCTCTCTCGCTCTCTCTCTCTCTCTCTCGATCTCCGCGTCTTGGAATCTTGGAATCTTGTCTTTCGGATGTTAGTCGAATGTCTTGACATTTAATTTAATGCTGGCTGTCGCATAGTAATTATTTGTTTGTTTTGTTTTTTTTTTTTGTCTCTCGAGTAACTGTCAATGCGACTGTATCCATTACAATATCGTTATCGCCTATCGTCTATCGATTACGCTTGCTGTCACACTTATCAGATTTCCATTGTCCCACGCGATGCGTCTTTGTTTTTTCTTTATTCATGCCTGTTTTGATTACTCTGCGCGCTTCAATAGTATTTTAATGAAGCGCTGGTCGATACAATTGTGCAAAGATTGAATCTTGCGGATATATTTTAGTTTAATTAGCCTTGCCTAAGACTGTGAAAAATGTATAATGATAAGCGATACTTTTATCGTTATCGTATATCCAAATGATTTTCAATATTGTCTAAATTTATCCAGTAAATATTCTTCCAACTTGAAACTCAATGATGAATTGTATCCATTAGCTGTTGCTATACTTCATATTTTTATATGTTATCGTTATCGATAATAGTATTATTAACTAATTCATTTAATATATATTCATATTTTTACATGTAATCGCTATCGATAATTGTATATTTTTATCCTTTGTCAGATGTTGAGAAATCATCTTAGTTTCTGTGCAAATGTGTTGAATTTGCTACGATCATTTATCGATTATTCGTATATGATATTTACACTCACTGTGCATAAATATTTGTTCCTCTCGGACACAGTCCACTGTATTCCAAATTGGCCATAGGCTTATCTGTTATAAGAAGTTTGGAACTCTTCTATAAATTGTCAAGTATTCCCAACTATGGAGCATATCTGGGCTGTGTAGAGCCTGGGCCCATGGGCACACATCATATCAATGTACCCAATATACGATTATCGGGCACCGTTTGAGATTAGTAATTTTGACACTCGACGTCCATGATTTATGTGCCGTGCGACGACGCCCCAACTGCCCTGTGGATAGATCAATCAAAATCGGCTCAACAAATATCCAAAGACCTGTAGCCGATTGTTTTCGGGGTCTTTCTTACGATATAAGTACTGTCCAATTATCAGCAAATTAAAGACAAATTTTGTACGAAACCGATTAGTCAGCGTGGCTGTGGCAGTTATCAAATTTCGTAGAATGTTTTCCACATTTCACACATTTTCGACACTTGAGTGCCATTTAAATGACTAATTGAGCATGAACATGGTCGAAATAATCAATGACAAACAATATCTACTCTTGGGCCATTATGAAATCGTACAAATAATATTTATAGAAAGCCAGTTCGATTATCAATTCAAACATACTCTGAGCTGTGCTGCAATTTATGGCCAGGTGGCAACACTCAGTTGTATCTAAGTGTCACAAGCATGACTGCCTGCTACATTTTATGTGACTGTCAAGCTGCAAAATGGGGAGAAACCATGAAGCGTCATTTGACAGGCAGATAAAGTGTATGTTTGGTAAGAAAGGTGTAAGAACAGAAGGAAATAATTTATACACAGCTGAAATTATTGATATATTTATTGTGACTAGGTGGCAACGCTATCATAAACTATATAGCTAACTTACAGTGCCATTCGACAGTTAGTTAAGGTGAAAGTTAAGTACGAAAGGTAGACATACAAGGGAACAATATGTTTTATCGATACCTCGATAGATTACAAAATATCTAAATCATATTTGCATATATAGTAATATATATATATATGTATCCGATTTCAGGTGCCAGTCGCCGTCGCTGCCTTAGCATATTGAAGACTCTACGTGATCGTCACCTCGATCTGCCTGGCAATCCCGTGACGTCGTATCATCTGAAAACGTTGCTGCTCTACGAGTGCGAGAAGCATCCGAGGGAAATGGAATGGGAGGAGAACTGCATTGCCGATCGAATCAATGGGATATTCCTGCAGCTGATATCCTGCCTGCAGTGCCGTCGCTGTCCCCACTATTTCCTGCCCAACATGGATCTCTTCAAGGGCAAGTCTCCCGGGGCCCTCGAGAATGCCGCAAAGCAGGTCTGGCGCTTGACCCGCATCATGCTCACCAACGTGCGCTGCCTGGAGGAGTTGTAGGGATGCCAAGATCCTTGTGAGATGGTCTAAACATTGAAATTTCCCTCTTACGTCATTTTTGACTTTTCAATTTCGATTTTTTTGGTTTTTCATCTTTTTTTGATGCTCCGTTAAATGATTTTTCTTTGTTCCTTTTATTATTTTCTTTTTGTTTTAATGGGAAACGCGCTAAAAGAAACAAAAGGCGCATCATAGTGTGGCCCAAAACACAATTAGTTGGTAGTTAAACGGGGGCTAGGGCTTAGATGGGGGCTAACGCTCATAATTCGAAAATTTTAACCCAAATACTATTTGATATTTTCATAGAATACTAAGTTGTTTAGTTCTTAGGTGCTTTCGAAAAGTATACGCCGCTTAAAGAGTTTCCTATAATTAAATGAAACACACATATGTATACCGACATAGTTCATATATAATACAAATAGTAACAGCAAGAAATACGCACAAACCTAAGTACTTACATATATCAACTATATATAAATATATATAGATCTTTTTTTTTTCCTGCATAACAACATTTTGCCAGGCGGCAATTAAAATTAGCTAAAGGAAATTAGTCTAAGCTAAGGAGAAGTTTAGTAAACAAGAGTTGAAAACACCAGATGTATATATATATATATATATATGTCGATCTATATATATACATACATATATAAGTAAGCATATTTTTTTTTGTTTTTTTAAATTATTTATTTGTGTTTTTCGCTTTTCTTGTGAGTTTAGTCAATAAAAAAATTAAGTTTTTTTTTCAAAAAATCACAATTGAGTTTTAATTGTTGGTTCTTTTCAGCTTAACAGTTAACAGCCGGTTAACAGTATACTAATATTGCAAGCTTAACATTGTGCGCCTAACATATATACATAAATATAACATACAAGCACAAGTTTCATATATAACTGATAAATCTGCAAATGGCATGTTTAACAGCTGCTTAACATAGCGTACAGCTGTTAATTAGGTCACAGAGGGCAAACTGTTACAGCTGCTTAAAATAGTAGAATATTGTTAATAAAAATTATAACGAGTGCTAACAGCTGATTGAAATACTTAACAGCCGCTTAACATAGTAATAACGTGTTAATAATTATTTATTGATTATAATTGAAGCCCAGGTCAGGCAAGACAACTTTGTTAGGCGACTGGCCATGGTCTACTTGACAACTATTGACCACTATAACTTGTTTTGCAGCACATATCTCTTAACAGCTGCGTAACATATCAATTATAGTATAATAAGAATGCAACATTGAAGAGCCAAAGACATTGAAACAAACTACGGAGAGAAGAAGAAATATAGAGCGAGAAAGAGAGATAGTGTGAAAGATACATATATAAATATATAGATTGAGAGATAAGGTGAGACATAGAGTGAGTGAGAAAAAGAGTATCTGCATTTAACTGTCAATATTTAATTATGTTAACCAGGCTAAACAAAAGCTTAACATTAACAGATTTTGATTAGAGGCAATTCAAAGATAACTTCCATTATGCGATAGATAATGTTTTTAAGCATTTAATCAGTATATTTATGGCGCCATTAAGTGGTCGTAATGTAGCTCTGTTAGGTTAAAGTTATGGCCAATAACATGCCTTGGTTAACATTGACATTTGAATGTCAATTAGGCGCCGCCATGTGGGTCTGAGCGCTACTTTGAAGTGCGGCGTTCCGCGACGTGCGCCAATTTCGGCCATCGATATAAATTTCAATTCAATATATATTTCACTAGATGTTGCCAGGTCTTCAATACGCCAATAATCAAATGCATATAAATATATATGTATATGTATGTATATATATATATATATATATATATATATATATATATATATATATAAAACTGTCAGTCATTCGGGTTCGCTGGGCAAACACGTTGCGCATTTTTAATGGCGAATTAAGGAAATTTTCGCAGACAACTCAACGAAACTCTATAAACTTTGCATCAATTGTCGCAAAATGATCGCCAACATGACCATAAGACATAATTCTACATATATTCGTACAAAGATATATATATCTATGTGAATGCAGACATTCGGGCGGACAGGCGGCCCACTTTGAGCCTGAGTCAGCGAACAGTCCTCGAGCAGCCAGTCGCATACAACATTTGAATCACGTGTGAGTTGCGCTCTCAGGCAACAGACATAAAAGTCAAATTAAATTGAATTTCGTTCATAAATTAATGTATTTACTTTTGTGCTCAATCGTTGACTCGTCTCACGGCTGTGCTACTCTTAACGAGGTAATTGGCTTTGTGTGCTGCACTCCGGTTTGTGTTAAATAATTAACTTAGGTTAGGCAAGCAGTGATCTGAGATCTACTTAAAAAGTCTATGAATTCCTAGTTGATCGACCATGTATTTCTCGGCTCACTTACAGGGTATCTCTTAGTCGTGCAGCCACCACTTTAACTCATTAAATTTGGCATATTCTTAATTATCCATATTAGCTATATATGCCAACACGCATAACAAATACTTTAAGTAGGTGCTCTTTACATACATATTAAATACAGGGTATCTTTCAGTCGTTCATGTTCCACTTTAATCTTTTAAATTTCGTATTGTGTACCCTAAAAAAACTTTTGTATATTTTAGATTTCAATCTTACATCTCTCAATCAGAAGACGCCTCATAATCGAGCAGGCTCTACTTTGTCCCATTAAAACTCAAAGTTCGCTCGAGCTATAGCAATTCTCTTCTGCTTTATTCAACTCGCTGGCAGAGCATCTGCTAGTCGTACACGCTCCACATTGGCCCCTCAAATGAATTACTGCCATTGCATTGGTTGTTCCCTCAGCCTTTACATGCTCTCGTACATAGTACTCTAATATATTATTTACTTTCATTGCATTCCGCTTGATTTATGCTCGTACGAGCTTCGATTTTCGTATTGCCCAGCACGAAATGTGCCCATTCCTTAGGTTTATGCTTTTTAAATGCCATTATTTCAATCAATTCCATAGCGCGGGCTCGTCGAGTTCATCGCGTCAAATGTTTTTAATACGTCAGACACGTATTTCCCTAATGTACCGATCATATTTTATAGCATTGCGCATCTCCCTCTCTCTCTCTCTCTCTGTTTTATTCTCTGTCTCGATCACATAATTAAGCAGAGTCACGCATCGGAGTCAATCACCAACTCGAATGTCCAAATCAATTATTCAGTTATATATTTAAATTTTATTAATATATATATAAATATATATATATATATATATATATATATATATATATAAGATATGAGTTCGTTGAAGTCCCCCAACTTCCAATGGTATTATCAATTGGGCCATATATATATATATATATATATATATATATATATATATATATATATATATAAAATTGGGTAAATCTTTAAAATTTATTTAAATAGATCTCTCTCACTCTTTTCTTCAGTTTGCATTCTAAGAGCTAAGTAAACTGGGATTCAAACAACTCTTCTCTGATGACCTATGCCTCATACATCCATCTAGTTTTTCCGTAACTAAGTTTTCTGTTAAGACTCAGCTGACATGTCACATTTTATATCTGAAATCATTTGAACTCTGTTTTATCTCTTGGAAATAGCTCATGTAACTCCGTTCTTATCGCACACATCGATAATCATCGGCCACACTTGGTTGGCTCCTATATTATCGAGAGTGTCTGTAAAGTGGATAATCGATGATTGTGCCTCACCTGCTTGTGCCACCTGACTAATTTTGGTGGGCGTTCGATCTTTTATGGCCAATTATGTTCGTTTTGGTCCGTGGTCTGTGCTGTTTGGATTATTTTCTTGATTTGGTCGGAGCGGAGCTCTTCTTATGGATCGGGTCATCAGCCGTTTGGCTAGCTGCGCTTTTAATGAGTTGTTGTTTATTGGATTCCATTTGCATTTTAATGTCAAATAAACAAACAAAAGAAGGCCGAAATTTATTATTTGTTTTTGTTTGCGGTCGCTAATTTTTTGATATTATTTTTCTTTTAATTTTTTCATTTTTGATCTTCTTCTTTGCATTTTTATATACATTTATTTATTTGTGTATAGGGGCAGCGCTGGGAATCGCTTCCCACACAAATTAAAGAACAATTAATAAATGATAATTCCGGCAGCGGCCAAGCCCTCGCCTCCTGCTCCGCCTCCTCCAGCTGACTCCTTTGTGCTCGGCCTGTCGCCTGTCCATTGGCATCATCATCATCACCCAAATGTCAGTGGGGGCCAATTTGTTAGCCAAGTCAGAATCATCGTCGTCGTTGTCTTCCTCTTCTTCTGCTGCTGCTGCTGCTGCTACGTTTTTCATCTTGTTGGCCTCCTTCGCCGGCCTGTCGCACTTCAATGCAATTTATATTCATTTAATGGCCAGCCGCAAATTTGTATAATCACATTTTGAGCACACGATTTGTAATGCATTTTTTTTATGGGGCTACGAAATTCTGTTCTCTGAAATTATAAAAATTTCGTAAAAATAGGCGAAGAGCATCTATGAATACACAGTGTGACGTCTTGAATGGAAACTAAAGTATTCATTCATGCTAGGCTTAGCTGAGGACATCTTTAGATTGACATGGACATTTTCTCCTATATAAATCTACAGAGAGTTATCAAGTCTTACTATAATTTTATAACAACTATATCGATAAGAGAAAGAAAGAATCGAAAAGAGAAATACCATTTCAAGTACTCTAACTAGGATTAGATAACCGTATGACAAGATGATATTGATAGATAGTATAGATAGATGGATTAGGTAAAGGTATAGGTATATACTATATATAGAATGATGATGGAACTAAAGTAGAGAGTATAGATGAATCGGATAAAAATATAATAAAAGACGTTCGTATGGGCAGATAATGTAGACAGATAGAAGAATCTAATAAACATGTGGTATAGATGGATAACATGGATAGATAGATGCTAGAGGTGGATAGTCTAGATAGATTGTTAAGAGATGTTTAGACAGTACAGATGCATATTTTAGCTAAATGCCTAATGTAGAAAGATAGTGGTAATAGATAGATAATTAAAAGAAATTGAAAGATACATAGAATAGACAGATATATAGATAGTTAGGTAGAATAGATATACAGATATACAGACAGCTTGATTTGAAAGTACAAATAAATTCTAGAGAATAAAATTGTAAATAGACTAAATAGAGATAATTATAGATAGAAAGATGATGAAGGCAGCCATTAACGACAGAAGCTATGGGTGGATAATATAGATTAATGATATGGATAATAATGGAATGACACAATTAATATTATATTACTCATATAATTAGTAGAGTAAATGGTGTGGATAAATAGTATAGGATGTAATGGGAAATACTGGAATAAATTTATTTTTAGTATAGATTTGTCTATTTGATCTATATATCAGACTCGGATAATAGATAAATATGTTAGTTGAAATAAAAGATATAGGTAGATAGAATGGATTATATAAATAGTTTATCTAAATGGATTGTAAGTAGAGGTAAATGGTAGAGATGTCATTTAATAAGCACTCAATGAAGTCAACTCTATTCGAATTTATTTGATTTCGAGAGATAGAGAGAGATAGAGAGAGATAGAGAGAGAGAGAGAGAGAGAGAGAGAGGTTGAGAGAGCATGTTAATGATTCAGCTACATTGGGCTAAGTACGAGTAAATGCTGTGATAATCTGGCATTAAAGTTCTCAAAGAGTCGCGTATGATCATAATGGGGCTGGAGCTGCGTTAGCTGCGCAGCTACCAGAACGAGAAGGATTTGTGTGTACGCCTGTCAACCGGCATCAACGGAGCACAGATGCCCCATCTACCTGCGCCCCCACTCGCGGAGCTGTGTGGAGCTTTGCATTTCTTTAAAGCGGGAATCAAAACAAATGTTTTATTTAAATGGTTAATTTGATCAGCTGAAGGCAGCAGCAGCAGGAGCTGCAGCAGGAGCAGCAGCAAACCGGACTTGGAAGCTCGCAGCTTGAGATGGGATGAGAATCTTGTGTGTTGCAACGCCCAAATGAGCAGCTTACACCATGGTCATGATGACGATGGGGATGAGCATGTGGATGGAGATGGAGATGGTGATGGGGCCGAGCATGTGGCTCTGTGTGCAGCGAGCAAATGATGCGTCTCTGCCGAATCGTGAGAATTGCATTCGAGCCACATCAAAAACAAAAACAAGACTCAAGCCAAAGACGAGCGTGAGCGACTGCCTGATACCCTCGTTAAGTACTCGAAGTCAACAGAAGCTGGAGTGAAAGGGGAAGACTCGACTAGAGGCCCAGAGAGTTCGGACTGAAGGATGGCTGGATGCGACTGCAGACAGTCGTGGCCACATCAATTCAGGGCCTAGTCGCAGGCATATACCCGCCTTGAGCGCACTTCCACAGGGTATATAAATCCGCCAGCCATTGGCAATTTTAATTTGCGGGCTTCAATCAAGTTGCAGTGGCTGACAAGCCGCTGGGCTGGACGCGTGGGGCAGAGCCAGGCTAGCATTAAGTCCGCCAAAAGATGAGCTGCTGCTGCTGCTGCCGCTGCTGCTGCTGCGGCGGCTGCAATTGCTGCCACTTGCGTTGCGTCGGCGCTTGCCACTTAGCATAAACGGCAAATGAGGCCCTGGCCAGAGTTGAGGCCGGGCGTTTGGGTGGATCGCAGCTTGCGTGAGCCCGTCGAAGTGAGCCACGATCTGTGTGGCCCTCGGATCAGGCTAACAAGCTGTAATTAGAGCCCCTTAGCCTGTCATCGCCAGGGCGCTTGATTATAGCCTTTTGACAAAAAGCAAATATTCATTTAATACGCTTCAGCCACAAGCGCCGCGAGGCAGAGCTCTCCGTGTCCGGAGACCGGGCAAATGCAGAGGGCAGAGACTTCTGCTTCGGCAACTGTTGCGCGATCGAAGAAGCAAACGTAATTACGACACGAGACGAGTCGAGTCGAGTCGAGTCGTGGCGAGTCGTGGCGATCGAGCCGAGCTGAACCGAGTCACACCGAGTGACCCCACCCAGTGGAAACAGCAAATCGAGCTGACAGAGTAAATATCACCAGCCGCAGCATACCCTGTAAAACGAGTAAAAACGAGCTCTCTCTTAGATGTGCCCAATGTCAGCTGCTTTTATTAGAAACCAAAACTGATCAAAGCTTTAAATCTTGCTATGACTGCATCGAGTGCCAAGACTTTGTTATCTTGTGAAACTGTTCTCCACGTGACATGATGAGGGTGTATATATGATCTATGTGTGTATATCAAACCTGGAATGACAGCACATGAGTATCTGTTGATATATTGTATAAAATATTCAGGTATTAAACTGAAAATCCATCTGTATCCATGCATTTATCTATATATCTGTCTCTATATCAATCTCTCTCTATATCAATGTCTCTCTATATCAATCTCTCTCTATATAAATCTATCCATCTATATCTATCCCTTTCGATCTATCCCTTTCGATCTATCCCTCTCGATCAATCAATCAATCTATCTATCTATCTATCTATCTATATATCTATCTATCTATCTATCTATCTATCTATCTATCTCTCTCTCTCTCTCTCTCTCATACTCTCTCTCCCACTATGTCAAGTATCTATCCATGTGTCTATCAATTCATCAATAAGTCTCCTTTAGTTCATAGTCAACTCTCGCTTCACTTGATCGACATTTGCACTCCGATAAATCAAATCAAGACGAAATCAAAATTTCTTTTACTGCTAATTCCTTATATCAATATGCTATCCTAATTTCTTATATCAATATAATATTTCAATTCAGTAGGAATAAAAGAGAGAGTATAAGAGAAGTATAAGCCGACAAGAAAGATCTCTCTCTCTCTCTCTCTCTCTCAATATCAATGAGTAAATTCTGAGCCCTTCTCCAGCTCTGGTATTTTTATTATCGATTTAAATTCGCCTTCTTCAGACGAACCATGGGCTTATTTTAAATATCTTTCTCATATCTTGGCTCATTAGTGATGAAATATGAATTTCATGCTGTGGCCCAGTAATCCGCCTTTATCAATTGAAGAGCGAGTTTCAAATCAAAAACCTAATTTCAAATCCGAGTGCCGAGTGCCCAAGTGCAATGCCCAATGTTGTTATTGTTGTTATCGTTGTTGTTGTTGTTGTTGTATTATTCCTTGACAATCGTACACCCATTTTTGGTTAAAAACAATGGGTTCAAACGGCTGCGCTTCAGCGGAAAACAAAAAGCAGCCAACGAGCCCTAAATCAATCACAAGCAGCGACATGTCAACAGCCCCCAGAGATCGGAGGCATCTACCTGCCCGCCCCACTCCCCCTCTCTCTGTCTCTCTCACTCTCACTCACTCACTCTCTCTCTCTCTCTCTCTCTGTCTCTCTCTCTCTCTCTGTACAGTAGCGTGTCTTGCGTACTCCCTCGCCCCTGCCCCTTGGGAAGCGAAATGTCAACGTGATCATCGCAGCTTGAAAAGGGCCGCCGCCTTGGCCAGTCGCATATATTGGCCGTATATATATACGTGTATATAGATACTCATATATGTACAGGGACTGAGGCCTGGGAATAGGGCTTGGCGACTACGTGTATGTGGAACGTGGCCAGCCCGGGACAGCAACAGCCGAGTGCGCGTGATATCTGAACTACGAAATTGAGATCGATTTTCGTGTACGTGTCTGAAATGAGAATCGACGAGAGCGACCCACAGAACGACATTGCCACAGAGACAGACAGAGAGGGAGAGAGAGCGAGAGGGAGTCGCTCTGTAACAATAAATTATGATATTATTTCTCCTTTTCGTTTGGCTTTTTTGTTTTCTTACTTAAATTAACCTTAAACAATGTGACAGGCCCTTTTTGGCCGAGTGGCTTCTGCGTGATTAGCGTGCACTTGTCGTCAAGATCGTAAGTTAAGAGATCGGAAAAGGTACGCTGGGCGGCACATGCGATATGTGTAATTAGTATGCCAGGCAGTGGAACGCGAAACACATGTACATGCACAACTAGGCAATGTCTCGAGTGTCCAGACTGGAGTGGATCCAGTCAACAGCATTTGATCGCTCGCTCGCTCGATCATCATCATCATCGTCGTTATCGTCATCATCATTCCACGAGCAGCGGCACAACGCGGCGCATGCGTAATGAGGCTTCCAGTCCGCTGCTGCTGCTGCATCCGTCTCTACAGATACAAAAACTATATATATATATATATATATATATATATATATATAAATATATATATTTTTTTATATATGTTCAGCTGATTGAACGACGCTTTGGGTGCCTCTCGTTCGCTTGAGGATCGTCGCTGCTTGGCCGACTGGCTGGATGGATACGTGTCGCTGATTTGTTCGCTGTCATAATTCAATAAAGTAGTCAAATGTCACCTGTACTTAAGCAAAAAGCGCAGGGGCTTACCTTTGTTATTAATTCATTGATGTGCACGGTGCACGGTGCACGGTGCATGTGTGTGCGTCTGTGTGTGTGTGTGTAAACGGGTTTATTGGCCACTCGAGCGCTAATGCAAATCCGCTTAACGAATGCTTTTTGCATAGCCAACAGCAAGCAGCAGCGGTCGCAACAGGTAAGAGCTAAGCCGTTTCAGGGTGGGCGTGGCAATGGGCAGCACATGTGCAGCGCATGGAGCTGCTGAGCGAGGCAAATGCAGAGCCTTTTGCAAATGGCGCTGCTCAGCCTAATGCTAATGCTAATGCTAATGCTAATGTTAATGAATTGTCAAATGCAATCAAAATATTTTGAGCTTTAAGCATATTCGAAATTAAAGCAAATTGCTTAAGATCTAGTAACATGAGCTTAACATCAGAGCTGCTGTTATTAACAGTCTTGCCTAATTATTGAATATAAGAAATATATAATATATATATATAATATATATTAAATATATAAAGCATGAAATGCGAAACATAAATGTATGAGAATCGAATTGTCAATAAATAATTTTTCGAACTCGAATCACATTTATCAATTTCAGTATTGCACTTAAAGTTGTATGATATATTTTCGAACTGAGCATAAGTCTAACCGTATCAAATGATTTTCGATATTCGAAAGCTATAGTATATATCAGGATCCAAAAACTCGAATCAATGTTTTACATAATTTCATTTATATCAACGGAAGAAAAAGCTCAGAATTAGTTCGAAATTCGTTACTCGAATTAATATATATCCGCATCTAAATCTTGCAGAGTTGGAAATTCAATAATTCGAATTGGAATTTCTATCTAAGTATCTTCGAACTTCCAGTGACTGCAGTGAGCTCGTCGAACTGAAATGAGATTACTACAGGGTATTTATCATATACATATCTCCACAGCCTTTTGGTTTCTTATCGTCATGAGCATGAGCCACAAGTGAGCGCTCAACACTCTAAAGTATCCAAAAGTTTACCTAGTTTCGCGAACTCAACTGAAGGCAGCTCAAGATATACACACACCTGGCAAAGGTGTGTGTGTGTGTGTGTGTGTGTGTGTTCATTTCGGTGGTATTTTAGAATCCATAGCGCGGAATTACTTTGGCTGGATGCATGTGAAATTTAGTTATTGTTCTTTTCCATAGAAACTTAGAGCAGCTCGTCGAGCTGGTCGCTCAGCTGGACAGAGCGATATATCTACAAGATAAACGACTGCGTTGATGGTCAACGGGCGACGACGGTGTCACAGACGCTTTTTTTTAACCATTTGTTTAAAAAACGAAAAGCAGATGAAGTAGAAGCAGCAGCAAAGACAAAAGAAGCCCGAGAGACAGAGCGAGCGACAGAGAGAGATAGAGAGAGAGAGAGAGAGAGATAGAAGCGAAGGAGCAGAGCTGGCGGATCCAGCGAAAAGACAAACGTTGCGGCGACAACGCAGCAAGTGACAAACGTTTAGATGGATGGATCGTTCTTCATTTGGGACCGAACTGAACCGAACCGAACCGGCCCCGAGTCAGGGACAGGTACTGGGGCAGGGGTAGCGACAGGGGCTACGGTCCAGGGGCAGAGCGAGCAAATAAACCAACCGAAAAACGCGACGATTGCACATAAATTATATTCAAATTTCTTCAAGATCTAAGAGATATATAAATACGGGAAAAACACACACACACACACACACACACACACGAACACACGCTACACACACACAGAGAGAGTCGAATTTATAGTACATGCCCGTTTCCACTTTTTACCATTTGCTGCTCTTTGTGTCCGTCTGTCGCGAGGTCTCACTGTCCGCCTGTCCGCCTGTCCGCCTGTCGCCCTTTGTTTCAAATTTATGCAGTTATGCCTACTCTTATCTGTGCCTGTGTGTGCCTGTGTATGTGTGTGTGTGTGTGAAAATCCCGCGCTAAAACTTAACCAAATGCTGTTGTTAGCTTCGCTCCCACCTGGCCATGATCCTTCACTGATCCACTCGACGCGACCAAACTGAAATCGAATCGAGACTCGTATATCAACGGCACACTCGATCCACATATATGTATATATATTTATATATATGTCTATGTCTATCTCTATATATATATCTATCCCATTGAGCAGAGTGATTATGGCCAATGATATGCGAGCTCGATCGCAGCGCTTCCTGAATTCAACAAAACATTTACAAATTGACCCTAGATAAGTTTCAAGTATTTTCATTGTTTATTTATTTATGAACTTTGGTTTGATATATTTGATGGAGGCTGAGATAAATATGAGAATGAAAAAACCAAAAGCATCGCTGGGTATCAAAAGTTGAGTGCTTGTAAATGGATTGACTAAAGATACCCTGTATGCATTATACGAAATGTTAGCTAAGTCGATTGCGTATACAGAGTGAGAGAGAGAGAGAGAGAGAGAGAGAGAGAGAGAGAGAGACAGAGAGAGATGGAGTAAGAAGAGAAAGTGCGAAATATAGAGAAAGGCATTGAAGGGGTAGAGACAGAGAGAAATGTAGAAAATGCAAGAGAATGAGATATAGACAGAGAATAAGATATAGACATAAAAATAGAGAGAGAGAGAGGAATATTGATAGATAGAGTGAGAGAGGAATATTGATAGATAATAAAAAAGAGTTCAATGCGGATAGACATAGAAGAAAAAGTCACAGAGAGAAAGAGAAACGTTGAGAAGCAGTATATATAAAAAAAAAATAAAGAGAGAGATATATAGATATATATAGATAAAGGGAGAGGAAGATTATATACGAACATATAGATAAAGAGTGAGGAAGATTAAGTCATAGAACAATAGAGATAGGCTTTGAAGGAGTATGCAGAGATAGAGATAGAGAGAGAGAGAGAGAGAGAGAGAGAGATATTGATATAAAAAGAAGAGATAGGAGTAGAGAAACAGACAAAGAAACAAATATAGGGAGAAAAGACAAAAAAATAATGTGAAAGAAATTGCAGAAAAAAAAGAAAGAAATTAAACTCTGATATAAATCGAGTAACAAGACTAACTTAATACAAAGATCAAATAAATATATATAAAATATATATACATATTTGAGTAGCCATAAGTATCTTTATCTTAGCATAGATAGATATTGCATATCTGTGATTATTCAATGTCTGTGCTTGCTTCTAAATAGTCAAGCAACTCGGATATCTAGCACACATACGCCTCACAGAGGCAGTTGAACGTGAAAATGTGTCAAATCTTAAATCTTAAATATGCATCATAAGCGTCAGGCTATCTAGATCTAGGGTATTTAATGCGTGTGATTCGGTGAGCGGAAATGTGCTTAGAGATTTAATATTTTTATTTTATTTTAGCTCCTCTAATCAGATCTTTTTGTTCGATGCTTTCGTGTTTTATGCGCTGTTTGTTAGCTGCTCATGTCGACATCCATTTGAATTAATGCCAAATGCAAAAGATTTTCATCTAATTGAAAGCAACAAAACTAATTTTGACGAATGCTTTGATCTGCGACGATGACAATGCGGAACACTTGTCTGAAAGAGTTCTCCATAAAAGATGTATCGAGCGAAGTTCTCTTCACATAAGCAATATATTAAGTATATGCAGGGTATATAGCGAGTAGAGAGAGAGAGAGAGAGGGAGATGGGAAGAGATGGGGAGAGAGGGCAAGAGTCAGAAGTCGCGTCGTTTGCTTTCGGCTGGAATAACGCTGTCAAAAATTGCCAACTGGCACATTAATCCCGGCGACATATTTATGAATGTATCTGTTCGTCTCTGTGGCTGTGTGTGTGTGTGTGCTGTGGGAATGTATCTGTGAAATGTAAAACTTTGTGGTGTTCGTGTATCCGTGAGATATAAAGATATCGACTGGACGAGGGTTGCTCGCGGCCCGTTGCTAAATGAGTGCACATTTCAGATAAATTATTGCAAACAATTCGTGTACGACGGCGTCTGGCACAAAATGTATTTAACAAATTAAATTTACACACACACACACACACATACACACTCAGCCGCAAGAGAGAGAGGGAGAGGGAGAGCGAGTGAGAGAGAGACAGACACTTCAAAGAGCGCGCCGCTGCGTGACAGACGGACGCAGCGACAGGCCGACGGCATGTTGAGCGCTCGCTCGTGTGTATCGCCTCGCTCTGTGGGCGGAGCTTGTGCCAGCCAATGCGGACACAGGCACACACACACACACACACACACGCGCGCGCGCGAGCTCACAGATACACAGTGAGAGAGAGCGAGAGAGAGGTAGAGGTGTGGACGCTCTCAGATACTTTGGCATGGCTGCAGGCGCGTTGCCTTTGGATTAGTCAGCACTCAGAGCAGATACATTGTGTACGTGGGTATCTTACAGATACAGATACAGATACTGATGCACAGAGTATCTCATTGATTATATGCTGTTGCTGTTGTTGGCTGTTGGCACGAGACCATGGAGGCGACAATCACGCGGTCCATGTGTCACGTGACACGATGACAGCAGCAGCTGTATCCGTATCTGTATCTGTATCTGTATCTGTATCTGTATCTGTATCTGTATCTGTATCTGTATCTGTATCTGTATCTGTATCTGTATCTGTATCTGTATCTGTATCTGTATCTGTATCTGTATCTGTATCTGTATCTGTATCTGTATCTGTATCTGTATCTGTATCTGTATCTGTATCTGTATCTGTATCTGTATCTGTATCTGTATCTGTATCTGTATCTGTATCTGTATCTGTATCTGTATCTGTATCTGTATCTGTATCTGTATCTGTATCTGTATCTGTATCTGTATCTGTATATGTATCTGTATCTGTATCTGTATCTGTATCTATGGCTGCATATGTATTTGCATCCAGTTTCCACTGTATCTATATCTTTGACTGCAGCTGCCTGTGCTGTGGGTGTATTCATAGCCCATTCATGAGACACATAGGGAGGAGAGAGGGAGATCGAGAGAGAGAGAGAGAGTGCACTCTGTGTGTGTGTGTGTGTTTTATCTGGTAAAGCTGTAAATTTTCGCGAGATTTACAACGCCAGCAACGGCTCCGGGCTTCGATTCGTACTCGGTATCGGACTCGGTCTCGGCCTCCCAACTGGGACTCGGACGCGTATCTTTTCGTCTGAATCGGCATCGAGTGTTTTGTTAGCTGGCATCGCCGTCGAGGCTGCGGCAGCGGCATTCGACAGACGCACGACAACTCGGCTCGGCCATAACGCATCCGCATTAACGCAATCGCAACAGCTAATCCAGCCCAGCCTTCATACACACACACACACACACACACACACACACACATGCATACATACGGATACATAGGAGATACTCAAGAGATACGCGCGTACGCGACATTTAATATAAATACAAAAGCAAAGCCAAAGTCAAGAGTTCGCGCTGTGCTACCCATTGTTGCCACTTCGCCTGTCAACGTAACTCACAATTGAATTGTTCCTTTGTCTACTCCTGCTCCTGCTCCAGCTCCGGCTCCCCCCTCTCCTCCTCCTGCTCTGCCTCTGCCACTTGCTGCTCCTCCAACAGCCGCTTCCGATTTCGTTTGCAGCTCGCATAATTGGCATACGGTCGAGGTCAACGTCAACTCCAACTCCAAGTCCAACTGCAACGTCAACATCAACGTCAACGTCGCCGTTTGTAGTTGGCCGCCTTCGCGGACTACCTTCTTGGCCATCCTGTCCTTGAGCAGCCGATTGGGCCATCTAACATAAATACCATTGCAGACCGAGATGCTGGTGCCGCCGGATATGATGGCCGCCCAGACGCGCATGATTTACCAGCTGAATCGCTTCTGTGCCGAGCGCGTGCAGGCGCGCATCTTCAAGACGGCAACGGCCATTCGCGAGATCTGCAAAATAGTCCAGGACATACTCAAGGAGGTGGAGCTGCAGGAGCCGCGCTTCATATCCAGCCTGGTCGAGTGCAATGGCAGGTGAGTGCGAAACCCACGCAACGCTGACTAAACAAGCTCAACTCTAAATTCCTTTAAAGCTCTGCCAAAAATTTGATCTACTCTGAAGTTTTGAGTGTTGAAAGAACACTTAACAATTTTAATAATATAATAATAATAATAATAAAATACTATATATTATATTATTATTATGTTTGTCGCTCGCTCTTTAGAGTTGCTCATAAAATTATTATTTGGGAATTTGTGTACCCTGAGCCCACAGCAGCAGTCGTGGCAGGCCCCATTAAGTATATATATTCTTGATATTAACTATGAGCCAACTCTCCATCTGTCTGCCCGTTTGTGTGTAAAGCGTCGATCTAAAAAGTTATTCATAATAATATATAATAATTCATACATAAGCGCAATATTTCCGAATTCATCCTTAGCTTTATCTGGTGATCCGCATTGCAATTGTCGCCTTGTCTATAACCTTGTTCCTCCTCCTTCATTTGATATATTTTCAATTTTTTTAATATATATTTCCGTTCAACACATTGTTTAAAAATATCTTAATTTTCAGCTTAAAATAATCACTAAAAAATTCGGATTTTGAAAATTTTTCAAGATTTTATTTCGCTTAAATCGCATATCTGTAAACTTGTCTTGTCTCGGATCTTCTATCTAATATGTATGCTAATGATCTATATAATATATAAATATATATATAATATTATATATATTATGATATATATATATTATATATTATTATATATAATATTAGACTCTGGCAGATTTAGCTGCCGTGAAGATATTGAAATTATCTGAATAGCTATTCGATAACTCTTATTGCATATTGTGAGTCCGATTTTTGCTACTTATGAGAACGTCAGCAATAAGAAAATTATTGAATTTAGTATTTCGAGCTATAAGTTATCCAAATTGCCAGACATTTGTATTTGTCAGAGGATATTATTTATATAAACCAAAATAAGATCGGATACTCGAAGGAAGTCTGGAAGACTAACATACTTCCTATGAATATAGGAAGTATATTAATTTAAATTATAGATATTCGATAAATCTGCTGAAATTTAAGCAGAGTTTGATGAAGTTGAGGCATAAGGTATATATATAAAAATATAATTAGTATATATATTTAGGTAAGATATTACGCATAGATATGGCAAACATGAGGTTGGTGCAGAGACTGTCATTAAGTTAGGAGACGTATGTGAAAAATTAAAATTAAAATATATAAATATATATTATTTATATATATATATATATATATATATATATATATATATACATATCACATATATATGATATCATTTATATACATAAGAATCATTTATTTTCATTCGATGCTCTTCGGTTCGCTGCTCGAGCCGTAGATGCAATCGATATTGAGCAGTTGGAGGCAAGGAGCATGACTTGACAGCAATGACATCGCATGTTTCATGCGATGCAAGAGCCAACTCAATGCTGTTGCTGTGCGTTGATAGCAGGTGAGGCAGGAGAGCGCTGACAGGCATCAGACGACCGAATTACGCAGCTCCAATTGGCAGCCATTGATTAGACGCAGCCGACACCGAAGCTGAGTCGGGGATTACAGTTTGGTTTTGTTTTCTGTGTTGGTTTCATTGCAGATTCGAGGGCGTCGAGGTGATCTCACCGAATGAATTCGAGATCGTGCTCTACCTCAATCAGATGGGCGTCTTCAACTTTGTGGACGACGGCACGCTGCCCGGCTGTGCGGTGCTGAAGCTGAGCGACGGACGCAAGCGTTCGATGTCGCTGTGGGTGGAGTTCATCACGGCGTCCGGGTATCTGTCGTCGCGCAAGATACGCGCGCGCTTTCAGACGCTGGTGGCGCAGGCGTGCGATAAGAGCATCTATCGGGACATGGTCAAGATGATGGGCGACACGACAGAGGTGAAGCTGCGGATTCGGGAACGCTTTGTGGTGCAAATAACGCCGGCTTTCAAGTGCTCCGGCATCTGGCCGCGATCGGCGGCCCACTGGCCAATGCCGCACATACCCTGGCCGCATCCCAATATCGTGGCCGAGGTGAAAACGGAGGGGTTCGATCTGCTCTCCAAGGAGAGCATCGTCATGCAGAACAAGAACAACAATGCGGCCAGCATGGAGGGCGATGCTTGGGTGCTGAGCTTCTTCGAGGCCGAGAATCGACTGCTGCAAGGTGAGTAGGGGGAAGGGAGCGAGAAGGGGAGTCCGATCTATTGGCAACTGAGATGATGATGACGATGTGAATCTTCAAAGGTGGCTGCCGTCGGCGCTGCCTGAGCATACTGAAGACGCTGCGTGATCGGCATTTGGAGCTGCCCGGCAACCCGATCAGCGCGTATCACCTCAAGAATCTGCTGCTCTACGAGTGCGAGAAGCATCCGCGTGACTTTGAGTGGGACGAGGGCTGCATTGCGGACCGTTTGAATGGGATATTCCTGCAGCTAATCTCTTGCCTGCAGTACCGTCGCTGTCCGCACTATTTTCTGCCCAGCCTCGACATGTTCAAGGGCAAATCCCCCAGCGCCCTGGAGCAGGCCGCCAAGCAGGTCTGGCGTTTGACTCGTGAGATGCTCACCAATGCGAATGCCTTTGAGAAGTTGTAAGCGCAGCAAAAAGAGATAGAGAGAGAAAGAGAGAGAGAGAGAGACAGAGAGAGTGTGTGTGTGTATGATTCAAGGTGCTAAATTTTCATTGTCACAGCGCTGCGATTGCGTTGATCTGATAAGCGAAATGCCATCAGCGGCAGCCATTTTGTGCCATGTGTGTGTCAGTGTCTGTGTGTGAGTGAATATGTGTGCATAGCAACAGTAACAACAACAACAATAGCAGGCGGCGAAACCCGAAGTGTTAATGCAAAGATGCGAGATAAGCCGCACATTGCCCACTCCTCAAGCCAAATTCGCTGCCGCTGCCACTGCTGCTGCTGCTATTCCCGTAGCACGCCTGACTGCGCTTATCCGGCGAATATTGTTTTTAATAACTCGCCGCTGTTCAGCATGTTCGCATGCTTCGCCCAATGGCCAAACACAATGGCAGCATAACAAAGCAAGACAAAGCGCAGCACAAACAGTTACACCAGCAACAACAACAACAACACGACAGCAACAGCAGCAGCATCAGCAGCGGCAGCAAGAGTGAAAAGGAGGCACAAAAAAAAAGAGCATTTGTCGGCTTCGCTTTGCAAGTGTGCTCAAGTGTGAGGCGAATCCGTTCTCATTATCGAAATTGAGTGCTCACTCTCTTAAGTACTCGAAATACCAATACCAACGCAGCTGTATGCGAAAAAAAGCAACAACAGCAAGAAATTAATACTTCAATTACACACATTTACATGTACATACATATACAAAGTATAGCTATGCATGTATTATTCTGGACTTAGATGTCAAGATATTTGTTTGACTGAAAGAAGAAGGCAACAAAAATTACAGTAAAAAACATTTTGTAACTGGACAATACACATGGATTGGTATTTGTCTTCCTCTTTAAGTCTTCTATTACACTTAGCAAATGTAAGTGAATATTTTATTTAATTATATTGAATTCTTTTTTATATATATACATAAATAATATAAAGTTACATATTGTATCTAGATTGCTTAAGAAACAGTTGAATGCAATAAATTTTAAAATAGCCCAAGGCAATTATTACAGATGTTTTATCTATTTGTATGTGTGTGCAAATTAATATGGCAAATACTTAATCTGTGTATTTCAACTTCTTGCCGCAAAGTGAAAACTTGCGTGCATTACAAACAGCGATGCCAACCCTCCGTATTTATACGTAGATCTACATATTTTAAAGAAGATCTACGTTCCCACGTATCTTGAGACTAAAACTACGTACTTTTAAAAAATAATGTAAAATATCCTTAAACTGCAAATTTTAAGTAATATCAATATTTTATGAATAATGATATGATTTATATTGGGTTAGCAGCACTAAATTATTATTTCGATATGTTTACGAATGCCGTTTTCAATGGGTTAGCAGCATGTGCATGTAAAAAAATGGAATTGTTAACAAGTGACACCGACGAAAAACCATACGTAACTCCAACCAAGAAAAGGAAAGTGCACTACGATGTGAAATACTCAGCAGCTTGGGAAAAAAAGTATTCCTGGTTGACAAGAAGCAGTAAGGGTAATCTTTTTGTTAATTGCAAATCTTGCAAAGCAGATCTCAAATGCTCTTCTGGCAAGAGGGACGTAGAGAAGCATGAAGCTTCTGTTAAGCACAAAAAATATTTGAGAAGTATGTATAGTGTTGGGTTTTATAATTGTATAATATTATAATCGTGTGTCCAAGTGCTTTTTGTGCTCTTTTTATACGTTCGTAGTTCGATTTCCTTTAATAAATTGTTCTTTTTATTGTTTTTAAGCTTTTAAAAAAAAAGTACGTAGATCTACGTATTTCAGAAAATTTGTGCTACGTAAAAATACGTTGATTTTGTAGCCTGGCTACGTAATTCTCAAATTTTGACTTGGCATCGCTGATTACAAATACTATTTAGGCGAATTGCTTAAGCTATTTAGGCGAATAGCTTAAATTGAGTAGATTTACATGGAGGTAAATGCAATTCGCCGTAGCGCAAAAAGTTGTGACACATCCATAACTACTATTTAAGCGAAATGCTTAAGTTGAGCAGATTTACATGGTAGTAAATGCAGTTCGCCGCAGCGCAAAAAGCTGAGATAAAAGAATACAGTGACAAATGCTTTTAAGGCGAAATGCTTAAGCTCAGCAGAAGTAAATACAGTTCGCCGCAGCGCATAAAGCTGACACAAATCAATACAATGACAACTACTTTTTAGGCGAATTGCTTAAATTGAGTAGATTTACAGGGAGATAAATGCAGTTCGCCGCAGCGCAACTACTATGATGGCGAATTGACATTGACATGCATTTTGAAGATTTTTTGAGCTATTTATCATTTGACTCAAGCTGGAATTCAAAGTTAGAGGATGAATTGCTATGAATCAGCGAATGCTGCGTCACAAGACTTTAAGCTGCATTTTCATCCTTGGGAGCAGAGAAAGAGAGAGGGAGAGAGGGAGAGGGAGAGGGAGAGGGAGAGGGAGCTCATTAAAAGTTGGTAGCTGTTTGCCCAGCTGGCTGTGAGTTAGTGTTATGAGTATTGCTCGATCGCCAAAAACAAAAGCAAAAACAAAAGCAAAAACAAAAGCAAAAGCAACAAGCGCAACGACAACGGCAACGGCAACGGCAACGGCAACAATTTATTTGTTGCTCTTAGTGCAGGACAGCTGCAGCGACAACTGAGCATCAATTTTATTACCCTTATTTATGGTTATGTTATTCCTGGGGCCTCCAATGAGCGCTGTCTCCGCTTCCTTCGGCCGCAGCTCCTCCCGCTGCTCCCGCTGCTCCCGCTACTCCCGCTGCTCCTGCTGCTGCCTCTTGGCATACAGACAAAAAGTTTTCAGCGAATGTAATCGATATTTTTTTTTTCTTTTCTCTTGCTTTGCTTTGGCTGACAAAAGATGTTCCGCTGCGAGAAATCCATTTACGTATAAATATGTGTATGTGTGTGTGTGTGTGTGTGTGTGTGTGTGTGTGCTGGTGTGCGCTTGTATTACGGCAGTGCGTAGTTTAATCAAAGGTAGAAGCGCGCCCGCGGCTGGGGGGTGGCTGCGGAGGTAGCATAATGCGATAGCTAAAATAACAAATTATGCTCAAGCACGCAGGATCATGTTACAAACATATTGTATGGCTAACCAGGCCAGCCACTGTGACAGGGGGACGGAGAGGCAGGGAGCGAGGGGGGGGGGTGTACGCCCCAGTGCTTAGGCGGGGCGTGGCAGCAGCTACTGCTACTGCTGGGCAATGGGAAAAATAGCATCAGGTGATTTGCGGTCGCACTTGTGGGCACAGGGGGGTGGGCGGAGGGGTGGCGGTTGGCTGGGGTTGCCACGTGTCGGCAAGCTGCATGGACCATGTGAACAGCCACAGGCTGCAGATAAGGCACGCTCTATAGACTCGACTAGAAAGTGGACTAGAAAGTGGAAATGAGAAATGGAAAAATGTTAGCACAGCCTTTTCCCTTGAGATCGAGGCATCGGGGTAGAGCGCCCGAGGAGGGTGCGCTCAGCGCTTCACTCCATCTCCATCTCCATCTCCGTCCTCTGTGTGTGTTTTGACAAATTGTACATGAAATGCAATTAAGAGCCGAGGGCCAGCAACAAAAGCGGGCAGAAACAAAGCGAACTGAAATCCTTTTGCTTTTTCCTTTCTTCTGCCGTCGGTCCTGCGCGCAATCCTTTTCTCTGCGACCTGTCACAACTTGGCGTAAAGCCAAAGCGACCCGAAACACACAAATGTCGCCCTTTGATTTGTTTGGCTTTCAGCGTGCTCCGCTCTGTGACATTTATGTAAGCGCTGTCCTCCGCCCTCCACCCTCAGCCCTCCGCCCGTGGGCGTGTCGCGCGCTGACAGCCAGCCCGGTATAGTGCCCCCCTCCATTGTCAAGGGAGCTCCTTTTGTTTTAATTGTTTACTAATGATATTTAAATTAGTGCTCTATATGACCGCAAGCGGTTTCTTTGTGTTATTAATTTCAACTCCTTTTCCTTTCCCTCCCCTCTTCTCCTCTCCTCGCCTCTCTACTCACATCTCTGGCTCTGACACGCCCCGCGCACTTGCGACAAGTTCCATGTTGCTTGCAAATGTTAGCCAGCAGCTAACAGCGCATGTTAAGCCAACGGCCGTCGCGGCCTCTGTTAAGCCTGTGCTCAAGTGTGGCCACTGCTGTTAGCCACAGCATGTTAACGCCATGTTAAGCTAACAGCATTGATTGACTCAAAATTGAATGATGGACGAAGTGACTAATTCATTTGTTGATTGATTGATGAGCTGATTGATTGATGTAGATTGATTGAATAGTTCAATGTTTGATTGACCGACTGATTGAATAACTAATTGAGTGTCTGACTAATTGGCTGATTCTGATTGATTGATGAAAAAGCTCAATGACTGATGGTTGATTGACTGATTAATAACTCATTAACTGAATTGATTGATTGATCGATTGTTTCACTGACGCAATTAACAGCCTGATTGATTGAAGGATTGGCTGATTGAGCAATTGCTGAACTGATTGAGTGATTGACTGATTGTCTTATTGATTAACTCATCGATTGACTGATGACTGATTGAAGAATTGTTTAACTGACTGAATGAATGATTGACTGATTGACAGTGTGATTGATGCATTCACTTATTGATTAATTTATATGATTGATTGACCAATTGCTTAACTGACTGACAGATCAGCCAATCTTGAGCTGAGTTCATCACTGCCACAACTTGATCCTGTTGAAGAACCTAATTTCTTCTTCTTCATTTATTTCCTCTTTTGTAGAGCTTGCTGAAATAATTTCTCTTCTAACTGGGATTAAAATCAAATCTATTTTAATTTCCCCAACTTCTACTGCTGCTACTTTCTTCTTCTTCTACTGTCCAAGTGCCAGCGGGGGAATCAATCAAGATTGACTGACTGCACGGGCAGCTCTGGCTGGTTGTCAGAGAACTGGCTGCGAGCTCGGCTCCAGTCGGCGGCCGTTGTCGGGGCAGGAACTGGGATAATGATGTCGTCATTATCAGAAACACGTGGTGCAATTTAACAAAATGCCACAAGGAGTACGCCGGAGCCACACGCCACAAATTATGAATATCAAAATGTGCCCAAGATAAACGACACAGGAAAAAGGCAAAAGTATTCAATATGAAGGGAAGGAAGGGCGGAGGAGCCGGAGTGGGAATGGGGATGGTGATGGGGGTAGGAGTAGAAGTAGAAAGGAGAACTGCGAGTGGGGATTGGAAAATTAGTTTTCCACGCATCGCCAGCAAACACAATGGAGCATAGAGGCTCAGAGGCTCGGTGGCTGGGATCGGCTGTGGCACCTACACACGATAATTTATAGCAGATTGTCGCCTGCACGCAACGAGAGCGAGACAGTGAGACGGGCCAGAGCCCGGCGGGAGGGGGGAGTGGGGAGTGGGGAGTGGGGAGTGGGCCGTATCGCTTCAATAGATGAGGCGTATTTTTGGATGGGCATTTGCATTCAATTACGGCAGCTGCAGGCCGGACAGATTTATTTTTATGCGCGCGCCATAAACGAGGCCCCAAAATGCGCCGCAGCTGGGAGATGGGGCTAGGGGTAGGGTATAGATAGGGTTGGGGCTGGCTGCGCTCAATCATAATTATGTGATTTGTTTGCGACGTGCAAGCGAAGGAGTTGCAGGGCGGCCGTTAAGTAAAGTGGGGGCGGGCGGCGACTAATTAAAAGGCAGCCCCGGGTAGGGGGCCTGGGGGGTTGGAAGGGGGCTATGCCTGTGCCTGTGCCTGTGCCTGTGGCTGCTTATGTGGCATGTTGACGTATTGTCGCTTGTGTCGGCGCTGCAGCAAGTTATGACATTTTGATTTGAGTTGCATTTGATGTCGCTCAGCCGGCGCTTGGCGCGGCTGATTAATGCAATGAGGCGTAGGTGGGTGGAGGGTGGTGGTAGGTGGTAGGTGGTAGGTGGGCGGAAAGAGGTGAGCAACTAATTAAGTTGGAAGCGAAGCTGAGGTCGTGGCACAGCTGCAAGCAATGCACAAAGGAAAAGCAGACAGACAGCGAGAGAGAGGGAGAGGGAGAGGGAGAGAGACAGAGACAGAGAGAGAAAGAGAGAGAGAGAGAGATACAAGTGACATATATATATTTATTTGTTTGATACGAAATCGATTAATATTATTAATGAATATGCGCGCCGATTAGAGGCACCCACGAGAAGTGAGCGAGGGGGGGGGGGAAGGGCAGAGAAAGGAGTGAGGAGAGAGGGAAAAAGGTTTCCCATAGAAGTAAAAAACATGTTAAAACAGCTGTGAAATTCCGAGAAATACCCAAAGAAGCAGAAGAGGCAGCAAAGATTGTCAACATGATCATCAGCGACGGCGTGGTGGGGGGACTTGGCTGGCCAAAGGGCGGCCAGAGGCAACGCGCACACACAGAGTGAGAGAGGGAGAACGTTGGAGCAGCCTGTGGAATGCACAACAACAACAACAACAACAACAAGAGCAAAGGTAACAAAGGTAAGACTGAGCCAAGGCAAACGAGTCAAATCTAAATGCAGATTGTATCAATTATATGTAAAGAGATATGTGTATATGTATGTGGTGTGTGTGTGTGTATGTGTATGTGTGTGTGTATATATATGTGTATGTATGTATGTGTATGTATGTATATACATTCATATATATACTCGCAGATAGATGCTAACGACAAGATAAGCATTGAAATTATGAACAACAGCTAAAGGATAAATAAATATATATAGGTGAGCTTGTGTGTGTCTATGTGTGTGTGTGTGTGTGTGTGTGTGTGTGTGTGTGTGTGTGTAATTCATTAGAAAACAACAGATGATTCAAAACATTAGACTAAATATGTAGTTAATTTGATAAAGGAAATCCAACTAAGCTGATTTTGTGCCAAGAATGAGCAAGGAATCAGAATTCATTGAATAAATCAATCAATCAATAAATCAATAATTCTATATATATATATATATATATATATATATATATATGCAGAGCCAATAAAATGATATTGTGAGGTCCATAGCCTTTTAGCTTCTATAGACTTCTATAGAAAGTTGGGAATTTCTTGGCAATTGGAGAGCTTAAGAGCTGCCTGACTGTGAGTTGCATGGAAATATTGAAGGATTGAATGACAAAATGATTGATTGACTGGGTGATTAGAGCTAGCTAAGCACACAGCTAGCCACTGGCAGCTTCATTGATTGAGGAGTTGCTGAATTCATTGCCTAATCAACAGATAGAGCAAAGTTGCTATAAAATTGATTGCGAGGCGAACGAGTCGCTTAAGTATTGATTGAGCGGCAATCAAAGGCTAACCGATTGAATGAGTTATTAATTGATGATCATCAGGCAATGATGATTGGGAAACTAACTGAAAGTCCAAGTCACAGATTGAGCGATTGCCGGACTTGGCTTGATTGACCTAGCCAAAACAGATGTGAGGCTAAAGTGTAGATAAGTAAATATTCGATAGGCAAATCCAATCTCTAAGTCAAAACTCACTTTAATTTTCTTCTATTTTTATTTCATATAAATTTCTTAACTTAAATAGGCTAATTAAATATATTGAAAAAAAAGGGGGGAAAAAAAAAGTTAGGTAAGCATAAATAACAGTTGGACATGGATATGTACAATTATATGTAATTCACGTGTATCTCTGTACACATTTATCTACATATATAGATAAATAACACTGTGCTCTTCCGCTCACGCTGCAATTTGAATAAATTATGGGGGATTATGGGACGAGCGCGAATACTATAAAAAAATACAAAATGCTGTTCCGTGTCTGGGTGTGTGTCACTGCTGAGCACTAAAAGCGGGAACAGTTAAAGCTGTGCTCAGTCAGGGCACAGGCCATGTGAAAAACGGGAACAGTTAAAACAGACACAAACCAAATCCAGTTGGTGGAGTGACCCCAACTGAGTGACAATGATTGCCGCTTTCAGCCAAGACACAAACCAAGCGAATTGGTTGAGTGCCTCAACTGAGTGGGAACAATTTGTGTTGCCTGCCCTTGGGGGGCAGCCGAGAAAACCTATCGATTGTTGCTGCCGCCCGAGGGAGGATGGAATGGGATGGGATGGGATGGATGGACGCGTTAGTCTTTGCAGTAGTGCGCATGCAGAATGTTCTCGGTGCCGGACAAAATGGCGCTCTCGTGCAGCGGACAGAGCTTCAGGAAGAGATCACTCGACTCCAGCGACTCGATCAGTATGTACTCGAGATAGATGCGCGGCGAGGAGAGGATGCGCCACGTGAGCGGATTGAGGAAATTCGTCTGGTACTCCCAGTAGACACTGGCGTGGCCCGGCTGCTGCAGGTCGCGGCCCGCCAGCAGCGCCGTGTAATCGAAGCCCGGCTCAAAGTACATGGCCTTCGGTGAGAACTTCATGCGCTCCGTTGTCTTCTTCTTGTTGCGCTCCTCGTGCAGGCGTATGGACAGCGTGCCGATCTCGCCGCCGTGCAGCGTGCTCTCGTCGTGGCTGGAGACGCGCACCGTCACCCTGTAGTGCGCCCGGCAGAAGGGCTGCCGATCGCTGGTCATCATGTAGAAGACCGGCGGCGGGTCCTGGGGCTTGAGCAGGCCGCGCGACACCTGCTCGTCGTAGTCCTGCTGGCTGTGGAAGCCCATGCGCATGCACAAGTGACCCGGCTCATCGCAGCTGATGCACTTTGCGTCCTTGAAGCTCTGCAGGATTAAGCGAAAAGGCATTAGCTGAGAGGACAATCCGCGTGCTCACTCACCCGCCCACTTACCTCGTACGAGTCGCAGGTGATGCCCAGGAAGGGGCACTTGCTCGAGATGCTCTCCATGTAGAACTGCTCGCTGCGCAGGTGATTGCAGCCAATGAACTCCTGCATGGTCATGAAGAAGGTGCTCTTGCGGTTGCTCTTCATCACGTCCTGCAGCTTCTTGTCGCAGCCGGGATTGTCGAAGCCGCCGTTCGGATAGAAGTCGACGTGGCCAATGCGCTGAATGATGCCCAGGCCGCCCTTCATCAGCGGATTGGCGTCCGTGTGCAGCACGTCGACGAACTTGGCATCGGATCGATCGAGACGCACGATCGTATCGGTGTCCGTGAACAGCGGCGCGGCCGGATCGAGGCCGCTGATGCGGCCCAGCTTGAGCCCAAAGTCGTGCTGCAGATGGTAGCCCGCATAGCCGGAGAGATGGGCGCCCAGCGAGTGGCCAATGATGTGCACATTGTCCAGATTGGGCAGACGCAGCTCCTCGTACAGCATGTGGATCACGTGGGCGGTGATGGCGCCAACCAGCCGTATATTGGCCACGGCCTGCACGTACGGCGGACTCGAGCCGCCGCCCCAATCGATAATGATGACGGCGCACTCGCCCTCCGGACACTCGTTGAGCAGCGTCCGTCCCATCTCCAGCAGCCAGGGTATTCCGCCCGACTCCAGATACCCATGGACCACCAAATAGAGCTTGCCCAGCGGATTGATGCCCATGCTCTGCACACTGTCCGGATCGTTGAGGTCAATGTACTTGGAATGCTCCATGGACCGTTCCGTGTACAGCGTAAAGTGCGGCTCGATCTCCGACGGCTTCTGCGGATGCACACTGATCGTGCGCGTCACCGTGTTCCATGGCCCGTTGATCGGAAAGCAGCCGTAGACGCCGAAGCACTTCACCTCGTTTATGTCTGCCAACAGAGGAAGGGGGAGTTTAAATTACAAATATGTTACTAACAGTGGTGTGCTCTGTTAAGGCACTGTTATGAAATGGCATTGGAATTATGCTGGTCAAAGTTAGTAAATGTTATTAGCATAGCATTGTAGGAGTTGACTCTGCCAACTGTTATTTAACATACGGAATAGTAAATAATAACAGTCCTCTCTCTTCTATATGTTATCTCTGTGTTAAAGCTCTGTTAAGTCATTGCCATGGCCAGCGCGCTGCTCTTATGTCATTTGCTGATGACCCTTGAGACAGCCTTAGGCAGTCGACGAACTACACCTGTTCTTAGCCGCTGTTAATTGACTGTTAGACAATTAGAGATGTCATTGACTGTTCCATCGAGCGCAACATTTCCTATTCACTTCCTTTTCCAGCTGCTCAACGTTGCGTGGCACTTGAAACTCGCTCCACTGGTCAGCTGATCAAGAGATCAGCTATCGACTGATCAACTGATCAACCGACCAAATTCTCATTGTCATCGTTGTCTGCTGACTTCGAGTTTTCCCATTTCAGACATTTCCATTTCGGTTGATGCTTGCGCTGAGCGCTTTCGCCTTTGGCTCGCGGCCAAACTTCTGCTCGAGCTTAAGATCTGGGGGCGAAGTCTTGCTCGATCTCGTTTGCATATCCATTGAGTGTCTATTGGGAAAATCTATTTGCCGTACGACTTTCTGTATGCCAATCGAGCCGCATGACCCGACTCGCTGCTTGGGAATAGCTGCGCCGTATGCAAAGGGAGCTCTGGGAGCGAGTAGTCGCGCTGCAAATACCCTGTGCATGCAAATAATATAGGGTATACACAGGTCTAGGTCTCTTCATTATAACTACCGAAGTACACTCGAACTACACCTGAGTCACTCAGTCACTCAGCTTAGCAATATGCAATATACGTAAACCTAATCAAGTTTAACTGTAATTGTTTTTTTTTTTTTTTTTAGTTAGTTAGTCAACAAATGGAGCGCTATATACATATATCCTCAATTAGTAGGTGCTCCATTAATTAATATGGATTCGTTTTCAAATAGAGAACTATTAAATATTTCTTAATTTGATCTTCCTCTATCCAAGTGTATTATCTATATACTATTTATATAACTTTTCCCCATATACATATATGGACTTCATATATCACCTGACTATCATCACTCTTGACCCTATTTATTATTCATTTCAAAAACTTGCAAATAGGCAGAGAGCTCAACTTCTCGCACACATATAAATAGTTGGGATCTACGAGATATGAACTAGAAAAGTCCACAGATATCGAAAATGTATATTAGAAAAGCAATGCAATTATTGAGAGCTAGAAAATGCAAGCTACAAAAGTAAATAAATGGATAGTCACATTTTTACTAGAAAAAGTAACTTCTTTATAGAGTCCAACTCCAATTGAACTACAAAAAGTAAATGATTCATATTTTATCGAATTATTAATAAAAAAAAAAGTATTAGTTTCATAGATTCTGTTCCAATTTTAACTTGAAAATGAACTTCATAGACTCCAATTGGAGTAGCTATATTTGAGCTGGAACAAGTAACTGGTTCACATATTCAATTCAATTCAATTTTAACCTAAACAAATAACTAGTTCACATGCTCCGACTGGATCTATCAAATTTGATCTTAATAATAGTATCTGTCTTATGTCTAATTGGAGCCCGAAAAAGTAACTGATTCATAGGCATAGATGTAATTCTAAATAAACAAATAACAAATGTGTTCCGATTGGAAGTGGTAAGTTTGATTTTATAGTATATGTATATATATATATATATATATTTTATATATATTTTATAGTATATATATAGTATAGTTTATATATAGTATTTTACTATATACTATATACTAGTTCAATAACTAGTTCAATTTTGCAATTTGAAACCATCAACTTTGAGCTAGTCAAAGTATCTTCATCGTGGACTGAGAGAACTAACTGGTTCGTGTATTACGTTAGAAACTATTAAATTTCAAATTATGCAGAACTTGGCAGCTAGGAAACATGTGAGCAGCTAAATAAATAGGTATTAAAGGCAGCACAGGTGTGGCTGTGTGGCTGTGTGGCGTCAGGTGATTCTATGGCTGGCCATGAGCTCGACTGTTTCGGTTTTATCGAAAGGGAATCACGAGCTAAAAATAGAAAAGCTCTGCTAAAAGGAATATCAAGCGAGCAGTTTCTATAGTTTCTATAGTTTTTTCTTTTTTTTTTTCTGGTTAGATTAGGCAATGTGCAATGTGTGGAGTGGATGGATAGAAAGACCCGTTTGGTCGATCTGGTCGGAACACTTACCGCTTTTGGGTGCCGGTGGCATATCAATCAGCGTGTTGACGGCGGCACGGCTCGTGTGGTTGGCCAAGTAGAGCATCGTCTGCAGCATTAAGCCGCCAGTTGTGTTGGCCACATACATTTTGCTTTGTCAATTGTTCTCGTTGTAGTTGTTGTTGTTGTTGTTGTTCACCTGTTCACCTGTTCACCTGTTGCTGTTGCTGTTTCTGTTTCTGTTTCTGCTGCTGCTGTGTGGCAGCCTGTCTACATTTTAGGCAGAAACTAAACTAAATCACAGTTACACCGCACGTCAGAGTTTTAATTCTATTTTTTTGTATAGTTCTTTTATAGATAGCTCAAGTAAGTAAAGAAGCTAAGACAATGGTTATTGTCGTTGTTGTTGTTGTTGCCTTTAATTTAATTAATCTTATCGGCAATAAATCGCGCACTTGTCTCTCACTCGCTCTCTGTCTGTGTATTTCTATCTCTAGCTCTGTCCGTCTCGCTCACACAGCCCTCGACATTTATTCGTGCTGAAGTTTTTTGGCACGTTTCTTTTCAGTTGCGCCAGCCGCGGGGCTTAAGAAAAACAATAAGAAGCAGAGGCAGAAGCAGAATCAGAATAAGAAGAGGAAAAGATTTTGCTTCTCCCGTTAGTCCCGTTAATTGCGCGCGCTGTCCGTTGCGTATGACGGTCGACAGAGCACTGAGCCGAACAGCTGCGCGGCACGCAATTTGTATGCGACGACAGCGACTTGAGCTTCGGCCTCGCCGCTGCAGCTGAGCGGGGTATAACGGCACTGAGATAAGCTTTGGCCCCGCGTCGCCCGCGATGCCATGCAAAGCGCAGGCTGCAAAGTACAAAGTGACGTCGACGGCGATGCCGCTACCGCTGCCGACGTCGCTGTCAGATGCACTTTAAACACGATAAGCGCGACAAGCGAAGATCAAAGTCGCAGCGCCGCCCAGCGAAAAGCTCGCGATGCCTTTGAACTGAAGCTTTAAGCTACTGCCGCGAACTCGACTCGTTGAAGAATAGCGGAAGAAGCGCCCAAAACAGATGAGACACAGTTTGAATTGGCATAGATAATGTCGCTGACCGCAGAGATGACTGTACAGTGGAACGCGCTTATCGCCCTGCCAATCAGCAAGAACAAAAAAAAAACCAAAAAAAAAAAAAAAAAAACGAGATGAAAGAAAAATTCAATTAGAAACTGTGTCAAGCGCTCAACAGCTGGCACGCCTCCCTGTTTGTGGGGGATGCAGTCGCCGCCTGTAGCTGGCTGGCGGGTGGCTCTGCTGTTATCAGCAATGTGGTTCCGTTACGGATTCGGCATTCAGAATAACAAAAATACAGCGAGTCCAGAGTCCATTGGCAAAGGTGTTTACCGGCCTGCCAGTCGCTTGACTTTTCCACCAGGATCTCAATGCGCCATTGACGTCAATGGGAGCCGCTGCCACGGCTGCTGCTGCTGCTGCTGCTGCTGCGCTGCTGCTGCTGCGCTGCTGCTGATCGCCCAGAATAAACCAGCTCAGTTGTCTCCTTATCTGCGATCGCTTCTTCAACCTCTTCTTCTGCTTCTTCTACTTCTTGGTTTTGTTCTTGTTTTTGCTCTGCTCTGCTCGTGCTCATCTCTCTTGCAATCTCTCTCGTCGTCATCGCCGAGCTTCAATAACAAAGCCGAACGAACGCGACGAAAGGGGAATTCCGCACAGTTCGCCGAGGATGAAGTGCGGATGGAGGGGCGAGGAGGGGGAGGTACAACGGTTAACATTGGTTTAAAAATAGAACGAATGCATGTGTAGAAACAACAATGGCTTAGTTTCTACTTTATTTACTGACTGCAATCTACATGGCTTGGCACCTGCGTACACATATTGATTTACATGCTCGGATTACGGCATAGATATACTGCCCGAAATACCCTGTAAGGCTGCACAGGTGGAAATAGTGGTGGTTAGATAAGGCGGAAGCTAGGCGAATGATTAATTCTTATCAACTATAGATAGATGGAGCTTCTACTTATACCTATAGATAGATAGACTAACTGAAGAAGCTCTCTGTCTAGCTCTATCTTTCTCTATTTTAGCTCTCTCTCTATTAAAGCATATCCCTAGATGACCATCTCTGGACCTACGTCTAATTCTATTCAATTTAATGACCCTTTATAGAGGGTATTACGTATGCTTTCCGCTTGAGGTATTATTAATGGACCAACATATGCATGCTGATATGGCATTTGTTTACAAGCGCCTCAATCAATTTGTGTTTTTATTGCACTTTTCGATCTGTTTGCCAGAGGGGCCCCCACAGATAATGGTCTAGAAGGCCGTTGACGTCCGTCCGTCCGTCCGCCCGTCCGTCTGTCCGTCCGTCCGTTCGTCCGTCAGTACAGCAGTTGCGCGCGAGCACTTGTTTTTAGTCGCAGTCGCCGTCGCAGTCACCGTTGCAGTCGCAGTCGCAGTCGCAGTAAGTGCACTATTGAATAACGTAGCCAGAGGAAGCCGAGAGGGCGACAGGGCAGCCAGCGACAAACAAACTGAGAAAACAAACAACAAATACCATAATAACATAACAACACTGGGTCAACAACAAACGAGCCTCCTCTTGTCAATCATAAGCGCGATTCGAGTCGATCGATCGATTCAAATTCCATCGATTCTTTGAGGTAGCTCCCAACTGCATATAGTAAGCATGTACATATGTATGTATATGTGTGTGCATGTATGTACATATATTCTAATGCTATACTCAGTTTAGCTACAAAGCCTGCAAAGACCTTAACTGTCAGTTAAATTTGACAGGCACATTCACATTATTTTCTCGAATATTCTCTAGAGCGAGTCAAAGCGTGTCACTCACTCGCTCTGCTTGTGCTCGCTCTGTGATCTGTGGTCAGCTATTTCTTCACGCTTAGAGCTTTGACTTGCGCTCACATCAAGTAGTTTGGAGTCTATCGATTACCAAGAGCATGAGTAGAAAGAAGGTAATTTTAGTACACGCCTCTGCCAGGTTATGACCATTACATATACATATGTATGTATCTCTCTTTTGAAATATAACTTTTTGCTCTTATTCCTTTTTCTCCTCTCGCTTTTCCTTCTTCTTCCTTCTTTCTTTTTAAATGCTCTTTACTAGCTTGTCTTTCTTCTTTTTCCCTTATGTGTGTGTGTCTACCCATTTGTACCCAAAGCTTTCTCTACCTATATATGCATCTCTCTATTTATGATTTTGTCAATTTCTCTCTCTCTCTCTCTCCCCCTCTTGGTCATTTGCAGCCTTATTCAATATACGTTTCTCTCTTTCTTTTTATCATTTTCCATTAACGCTCTTCCCTTCTCTCACTCTATATACACATATTTCATATTTCTGCATTCCTGACTTAGAACTCCCTCTCCTTATCTCTCTCTCTCTCACTCTATCTATTGGAGTCACTCTCGCTATTCGTTGCTTATAGCAATAGCTGTTATTGAGCTCTGTGTTTGATTCTCCATCTTTCAGTCTTCGATTCTTTCTGTTTCTCCTTCTTAGTTTGCCTCTCAGTTGTTTATCTTTCCATATCTGCTCTGCTCTGCTCTTCCTTCTTTCTTATTCTAACTCTGCCTTACTTCCGCTCTCTATTGCGATTTATCATATTATCCAGCTCTAGCTTTGACTCTGTGTTACTCCAATCCTCTCTCATTCTTTGAGTCTATCTTTTTTCGCTCTCTCTCTCTCTCTCTCTCTCTCTCTTATCTGCTCTCTGTACCTCACTCTATCTCTGTGATATCTGGGACTACTTTAATCAGTTATGAAATGTAAATAAAATAATTTAATATTTCTGTTGTTTATTGTTTTTATTTTTAATTTTATTTTTGTTTTTTTTTAGTTCTTTTCTCATACGTATTCGCATATAAAATAAAACATAATAAGAGTAGAATTATTAATTATTTTGCGCATGCATCTGATGACGCCATCTGATCTCTCTCGATTTCTCGTTTATTTGGTTATGGTAGACGATCGTTGGTAACTCTTTGTGTAGATAAAAAAAAAAAAAACAACTTTGCAGGCACTTGGCGTAACTTATTGTCGTTAAAATTAGTTAAGGCGTGTCGATCGGGAGGGGCGGGACGTCAGTTAGGTACAAAAGAATGGCACTTAGCGCTAAGACTTAAGATACAACTAGTTAAAGATTACAAAAAAAAAAAAAAGAATAGAAGAGAAATTTGAAGAAGCGATCGAAAATCGAGGATCGCTGCTCATTCGGAGCGTTGCATGATCATCTCGATCTTGTCGCCGGCGGCAGCGATCAGCGGAACGGTGAGACAGCAGTCAAAGTCTTGCGTCTTGATCTCATTCACCTGCAGAGGGAGATGGGGAGAGAGAGAGAGGGGGGTATATTAGATATGCCAAGTGATCCGCAATAGATATGAAAAACTTGCCTGCATGATGCGATCGAAGGGCTTCAGCTGGCCGCACATGTCCGCCGGGCCGCCGCTGCGTATGCGATTGATGAAAACGCCGCGCTCGTAGAGCCCATCCGACACCGAGAAGCCATAGTCATCATAGACTTTATCCTTGTAAAGTGTGACATGGAAGATGCGCTGCTGCTGCTGCTGCTGTGATTGTTGCGACTGCGACTGATCCTTGTTGCTGCTGCTTGCCTCGGTGTTGGTCGAGGGACTGCGTGGACGTCGCTGCACCTTGGCATAGATGGCCTGCGTCGCCGCTGGCAGACTGCAGCTGGAGCTGCTGTTGATGTCGTGGCTGCGCAGTATCTTCAGGTCGACCACATCGCCCAGATGATGCAGCTGGCTGGTGGCATGCGAGAGCGGCATGCCCTGCACCGAGTGCTCATCGATGGCCAGCAGCTGATCGCCCACATGTATCTGGCCGTTCTTAAACGCAATGCCACCTGTGCAGCAGGAGCAACGCAAGTGGATCAGTGGTGATGCATCAGCATGTGAGCAGTTGCCCGATACTCACCTTCGACCAGTCCGCTTATGGTGATCGGCTTGGTAATATCCTCGCTGCCCGCCAAGGTGATGCCCAGCAGGCCGCCCTTCGGCTCTAGCCGCACTGTGAAGATGATCTGATGCAGGCTGCTGCCGCTGCTCTTGCTGCTGGAACTGGCTGCCGAGCCATACACCTTGCTCTCCATGGGCGGCGGCAGAGCGGTGCAATCCACGCTGCACACACACAGAGAGAGAGAGAGAGAGAGAGAGAGAGAGAGAGACGGTAAGTGCTTGAGCGGATTAGGAGAAGGATAACTCACCTGGCATAACGATTCAGCTCGTAGCCGCCGTAATGAGACACCTGCTCGTTCTCGTCCTCCTGCTCGTCCTCCTCCTGCTCGGCCAGCTCGGTGGTCAGGCTCTGCGTGTTGGCCGTGCCGTTGGCAAAGCCGCGGCCATTGCCCACCGGCCAGGCGCCATTGGAGGGCGGATGCCGCAGCTGCACCGACTGCAGGCTGCCCGTCTCATCGAGGCTCGAGTTGGCGCGAAAGTAGTCCGGCTGCGGCGTGCTCGACTTGAGTGAGAGGCAATCGTTGTACTTGACCTCGCCGTATTTGGAGGCCACATAGGCGCTGCTGTACAGGTCATTGTCGCCGCCGTTGCCGCCGCTGCCGGCCACCACGGCGGTGGTGCAGTTGCTGTAGATGGGTGGGTTGGGCAGAAAGTCGGGAAGCACCACACGCTTGATCGTCAGCGTGGTGAAGTCCGTTGTGGCTGTGGCCGCTGATGTTGCTGACGTCGCTGTGGGCAGCTCTTTCAGCAGCGCATCCACATTGAAGTGCTGCACCGGATGCTGATCCACAGCGAGCAATATGTCGCCCGGTCGCAGTGTGCCGCAGCGATGGGCCGGGCTGCCCATCTTCACATCGGAGATGACCAGACCGCCATGACTCGAGCCGCTGACGCTCAGGCCCAGGCCACATTTGCCGGCGCGCAGCAGCTTCACGTTGAACACGCCGCTGGAGGGCACCACCGCATCGGGCATATCGAACTCCACCTCCAGCTCCAGCCAATGGGCGGCGGCATGCGCCCCGCCACCGGCACGGCCATCGAGCAGCTGCCGCATGGCCGCAGCGTCCAGGCTGTACATCTTATTGATGGCCACAATGCGATCGCCCGGCTGTATGCAGCCGCTGCGATCGGCCACCGAGTCGACCAGGATCTGGGCAATGCTGACGGAGCGGCCGCAGCTGCTCGCCGCGCCCAGCACAATGCCAGCGCCCTGGCTGCAGTCGAGCAGCACCGGAAAACTTTCGGCCCGACAGAGACCGCCGGACAGGCTGCCAGCGTGTCCATTGCTGGCTGCGGCCACAGCGCTGCCCGCCGCACCAGCTGCGACGCCAGCCTCCAGCGGCAGCGAGCTCTTGCGCAGAAAACGCTGTCGGCCCGGCCTGCCCGTCGACTTGCGCGACTCCAGCGTGCTGAAGCTATACTTGGGACTGCCCAGCGCCGTGTGACCTGTGCGACAAGAGGGACAAGAGGACGCAGCATAAGTAACCGCCAGATTAGCCGCTGCACCACGGCTGTATTAATAGTCGCCCCACTGCACCCAGCTGCTTGCCTAGCCACATCACACTATTTACGATCCTGGCTGGCCAAACGTGGCCAAAAAGCTTTTAGCAGCTGATGCGCCATGTGTGAGAAAATCCACAGCTTAGCTGTGGATGAGTGTGTGTGTGTGTGTGTGTCTGTGTGTGTGTGTGTGTGTGTGTGTCTGTGTGTCTATGTGTGTGTGTGTGTGTGCCCCCGTCGCTCTTGCTTAAGAATTTACGGCCCTAAGTAGTCGGCCCCCTCCCAGAATTATACGTCTCTCCATTTTGCCCTCAAAAAACAAATTGATTGGCATTCAATGTGCTCAGAGCGAGGGTAGCCCAAGCAGTTGTCACATATCTAGCCAGGCAGTGATCAAATCTGTGAAATATTTCGCGCTCAAGTGCTAGAAGTCTAGAGCAGATCGAATGGATATAGATGATATGACTCCAATAGCATTAACTGCTCGAACCACCCTCGGCCTGGGCATTTAGTTGTTTAGTTTGCTGATAGCGGCCGCTACCGCCGCTGCTGCTGCTGCTGCTGCTTAGGCTGTTCATTAGCCGAACGCCCACGCAACGAGACCTTCGCCTGCACCATGTTTGGTGGGCTTTTGGCATTGCACAAGCGGCCAGCGATCGGAGCACTTAGATAGCCAAATAAACGCGAACGAACGTAATGCAGATGGAGACGAACGATGCGAGCATATGCATAGGCAATGGGAGCATTTTTGGCTCTGGGTCTGCGACTTACCTCGTCGTGCCAGCGCGTGAGCCGGCATGATCTGCATTTGTGTGTAGCCGCGGCCGGTGCCGGTGTCCAATATGGTCATCACCTCGTCGGGACTGTAGGCCGTGTGCTCGATCATGGTGTCATCAATGGAGAGCACCTGATCGCCGACAGATAACGCGCCACAGCTGCAACATACAAAGATCGCGCTGCGTTTCAGTTTTCAATACACAATTTCTCACACTAGCCACAAAAATTCTGGTATGAGTTTTACGTGCTGCCAGACTAAGTTAAAATAACAGTGTGGCAACTCTGAATTTCTAGAGCTGCGCATTAAATTGGTCTCTGCAGAATATTTGCTGAATTTGAACTTATTATAGGAAACAAATCAATTGAAGTGTTGCCAGATTTGCTAAAACTAACAGTGGGGCAGCTCTGAATAGCTGAGGCTGCACATTAAATTGGCTTTTGCTTGAATATTTATTGATTTTGAACTTACTATGGAAAACTAATTTCAAGTGCTGCCAGACTAACGAAAAATAACAATGTGGCAACTCTAAATTTATTGAGCTGCGCAATTAATTGGCTTTGCCTTAATTAAAACTGCATTAAAACTTACAATAGAAAACAAATTAACTTAATGTATTGCCAGACTAGCTAAAAATAATAATATGGCAACGTTGTACAGATTAAATATTTGCTGAGCTATAGATTGCATTGACTCTGCTTGAATATACGCTGAATTATAAGTCAATTCAGATTCCTAAACAGCTACAAGTCTTGCCAGGCAAAACTTAAATAATAATATGGCAACGCTGATTTGAACTGAGAAGGCAAATCTATTTTCTGAGTAACTTGAGTTTTGAAGAAGTGCCCAAAGGAGTTTCTCTTTTGTTTCTGCACTTTACAGATTTATGAATGCGCTTCAAGGCCAAATCGATTGCGTTTCGACAGGCACTAAACAAGAATCGCAATAAATTCACTGAAACTAAACTTATTTCTTGGATATGACAATTGTTTTGTTACATAATTAAAATGAAAATTGTATGCTTGCTTCAGACTCACCGATCGGCAATACTGGCGGGTAGTATGCTGGCTATATAGATGCCCGATTGGGCGAGCTCATCGATTTTGTCAGTGCTGCTGCTGGCTGTTCCCGCGGAGCTGGCGGCCGTGCTCGTATAGTTGCATAGCACCAGGCCCAATTTATCGTTGAGGGGCCGCTCGATCTCAATGAGCAGGGGGCCCATCGAGAACTCGACGCTCTGCACAACGGAGACGTCGTATTCTATGGTTAGATTCGTATAGCCGGAAACGTGACCGCATTTGATGATCTGCTGTGCCTCCGCCAAAGTCTTTCCAATAAGCGAGATCTGAATAGACAACAAGAGCAAGTGAGATGGGGCGAAGGAGTGAGCGAGAGTGCGGCTGAGTTTACGGAAACGGCTGAACGGAAGCGTCTGTCAGCGATCGTGTCAGCAGGTGCTTTCCATCACTTGGGTCATTTGGACACTTACATTATCGACGCGCAGCAGCCGATCGCCCGGCTTGATCCGGCCGGTCTTATAGACTGGACCGTGCAGTCTCACATGCGTTACGATCAGCGGATAGTCGGCGCCGCCGCGCAGCGTCAGACCCAGGCAGCCGCTCTCACGCTCCACGGTGATCTGTGCCAGCTTCGAGGTCACATACAAACTGTTCTGGGAAACTGCTATAACAAATGCAAAAAATAAAATTAGTAGGGAAAATCGATTGAAGATAATCGATTATTTTTTAGTGATCATTGATCAGCGATCACCAATCAGCTCTGATCAGAAATCTCAGTTCAAATATCACTGCTCAACGATCACTTAGTGATCATCGGAATCACACTTACTGCATTCGGGCAGCGAATATTCAATCTCCACGATGGCCGGACCCGTATCCGATCCGGTTGCGCACAGCATATTCATAATCTTCTGATTGCTCAGTCCAATTGTCGAGATGCCGTCGATCTGGTGCAGACGATCGCCCGGCGCCAAAAAATCGGCCGCATGACCCACTGGATTGAGTGCGCCAATGACAGGTGGATACGATAGATCATTCCGCTCTGTGGGTATTACAAATCGAGTGGGTAAATCAATACGCACTTCATCTGACTCAATTAAGCTGCTCGAATAAACACAATGCCAAATGCCCGCCAGATGAGGCCCATTAATCTAAACGCATTGACTTTTGATTGTTCTGACTTCTATCGCTAGCATATTGATTAACTCCTTAATTTATAGAATAAAGTCTTCCAATCTTCAGGACTTGATTGTGAAAATATACAATTATCTCTGAATAACAGCTTGGATAATACTCATAGCCTTGACTTCATTTCGCGTAGATTTACAGCTCAGCTCATACCTCATGACTTTATTTGTGAAGAACTTTAATTTATATATTTTTAAAATTTCTGTATATAGATAATTTATATATATCTCACTCAATATATCACAATATTTGTCAGTCATATAATTTCTGATAAGTTGAGTGTTAGCTCTGACTGTCTGGCTGCCTGCTGCCCAGGTCTCCATTACCAATTCTGTCAGCGGCTCGTCAGACGACACAGTCGCGTCTTTTGACCAAATAAAATTGTAGAAAAAAAAGCGGAATAAAACAGAAAAAACTACACAAAATAATAATAATAAAAGCACAAACAAAAAAAGAAGCAATAGAAAAACTACTCGTAAATAAATGTATGCTTAAAAAGCGACTGGCCGCCTTGTTGTTATGACAAACAGCGCGCCAGAGGGCAGCCATGGTTAGGTGCATGTGCGGTCGCTGGCAAAATGCCAGCCCAAAAAAAAAAGAATTAAAGAAGAGCAGGGTAGGGGCGCCCTGCTAATGCCCCTGACGCTGCCCCACCCACATTTGCATTACGGCTAACATAATCGAAGGCGAGCACAAGACGTCATCGACATCGAGCAAAAAAGCTTACGTCAGACGTCCAGACTCTGGCTCGCAGCTGAACTATGCTAGGGTTAAGCCTACTCTCTGCCTCTCTCTCTCTCTCTCTCTCTCCCCCTCTCATATTAGTCAGGGCAAATGATATAAAATTTCTAGACTACAGACAACATCTACGTCCGCCAGCGAAATATGTATTATAATGTCTGGCAGTCGACAGACTCGCCACGCCCGCCGGCCGAAGGCGGGGGCGGGGGCGTAGTCGCCAGCAGATTGAAATGATGATTTATTTTGGCAGCGCCGACGACGGCGACGACGACGTCGTCGGAGCCAAACGCTGCGCCGCGTTATCGACGCGAACGCGTTCCGCATTCAAATCGCATCGGCCCACTTTGTGGCTGGAGATCAAGACCGACCCAAAAAAAAAAAAATATGTATATATATAAGAAAGCCAAATATAAAGAAATTAAACTAGAACCGCAAATTCGAAGCAGGGCCCGGCCAGCCCCTTTCGTAGACAAGCAACATAAATTGCTTTTGACTCAATGCTTCATCAACAGTTGAAAGAACTTCAAAAAGTATCTGCAAGAAAGCGCTAACAAACGGCTAAGGGAAAACAACGTGTGGGGGACCAGAGGACGAGTTTGACGAGTTCAAATATGAGTAAACAATATATAAAAAAATAAAAATAATAAAATAATATATATTATTCAATTTAAAAAAAAATATATAATATCTGCTAAAATTATAAAGCTAGAATTTGCATAGCTTTAAATAATGTATAAAAATAACTAAAAAAAAAAAAAAAATAAAAAATAAAAAAAAATATAATATATTAAAAATAAAAATAATAAAATATACATAAAAAAAAATTATACATATAAAATATAAAAATAATAAAATTAAATAAAATATATATAAAAAATTAAAAATAATAAAATATAATATACAATTAAAAAAAAAATAAAATAAAATATAAAGCTGCTATAATTATATAGCTTTAATAAATAACAAAACAAAATATAATATATAAAAAATATTAGTATATAATATATAAGAAAATAAAAATTATAAAATATATATAAAAAATAATAAATTATATATATATAAAAAATAATATTTATATATAAAATAAAAATAATAAAATTAAATAAAATATATATAAAAATTAAAAATAATAAAATATATATATATATATAAAAATGTGTCTGAAGATACTATTTGTGGTAGCAAAAACTTGCCTAGCTTTACTATGTGTCATTGTGTATGTAGCAAGAAGATATATATAAATAAGTATTGCAAAAGTTTATCCATTGTTTGTTTTGCCCTGCCTTCAGCATTAGAGAAATTCATTGAGACATAAAACATGTATCTATAAGATACATGCCATGGGAATATGTCTATGAGATAGACAATCAATTATATACCATGATAGTTTCAGAGTATCTCTATGTTTATTTTGAAAATATTGTTCTGGTCTTAATGTATCTGTTAGATATGCTTTATGTATCTTTATGATATATACACATTAAATTTATTCTTTATTCATGTATCAAATATATATATATTTAAGAAACATTGCTCTAACAGCACATATTATAAATATTAAATTTGTCTATGTATCTGTGAGATAATTTTAATTTATCGACTGTATGGTTATACTACTAAATCCATTTCCATGTATTCTACATATCTTCTGCGCATCTTAAAGCAACACTGTTTATTGTTTCTTATAGATACACATGCCGTACCTACAAGTTACATCATCTCAAACACAAATATGGGTCTAAAGCCAAAGACAAGCAAACACTCAGCTGCGCTCACATTTATTTGACAGCTAACATTTTGCTGTTAGCTGTTAGAGCGATGCTGTTAATGTTAATGCCAATGTTAAGTCAATGTTTACAATTGCTTCGAAGCGGAATGTGCTCAACTTGAGAGTGTTTGGCATTTGAAGTGATTGAAGGCTGAATGCTCTTCATTGCATGAATCAAATACGTCTAGACAAATATTTCTTTATTGTGTGTGAACTCATTTGAAATATATGAAATGATATTGTAAATGATGTACTATCGCTGTAAAGAGTAGCAGGTAGAGTCTGAGTAACAACAGTCTCCCTGTGATCATTCTCCCAATAAATCACACATTAAGTCACTGTAATCACTCTCCCGCCGAGCGCTCTTCTAGTTGCCTTATGCGCTTTATGTTGAGCTCATATAATAAAAATTGTGCATAACTGAATCTAAGAACGTTTAAGTCTCAAAGCACACAGTTCGAACCAAACCGGACCCGTTTCATAGAACGCTAGCCGTACACAATAATAATAATAAACGATAATAATCATAAGCGTAACCCTTATGCTCATATCATATATCTAAGCAAAACTCATTTCGAATCGAGTTATTGCATCTTTATAAATGTATATTGCCACCCTTAGCTGTGACCCCGTCCATTTGATTTTCGATAATTATGAAATGATTGAACAATATTCCAATCAATTTCAACTTCAACTGACAGCTGTCAGAAATTAGAATTTTCTAATTGAGCAATCAAATATTTTTCGATGCGGGCTTCTGTTTTCCATCTCGGAGGCCCCGTCAAAACGAAAGGCAACTGGCAGCAGAGTCGCTAACAGGGCAAATTTCGCACTTACCTGCAAAGCTGATTGCCAAGTGAAGGGCGTTGCGGGGCAGCGTGATCGTTGCATAGGTTGTGCCTCTTTCCGGTGCCAATCCGGAGTCCTCGGATTGCGCGGGGCTCATCGCCCGGTCAACTGCAAGCGAAATGAAGATCGGACACATGTATATACATATATGAGCATATGGCATCAAATCAACATCAAAGGTGTTCGCCAGACAAAGACGTTCATTGACCGCAGCACCACTCACCCACCCACCCACATACACACACACACACACACACACATGCACTCTCTGTTCATAATTTTGCCAAAGGCTGTCAAAGGCAAGAAAGAACTTCGCGGCAAAAAGCCTGCAGTCAAAGGGAGCAGTGGGCCGTGCGGGTGGTGCGGGTGGTGCGGGGGTGACGGGGGGGCTGCATGCATTTCTTAATTTATTCATCAACCGAAAATATATATATATATATATATGTATATGTAAATAAATATGTAAGCGTAAAGTAAACTAACAAAAATGAAGATCAAAGCGAGCTGCAGACATTTCGCATCGTGGAATTGTTCGCCTTTCCGGCTAACGTGGAGCGGCATGCCCTTATGGGCCGCGCCACGCCCACCTGGCCAATAATTGCCATCTCGTCGAGTCGCATGAAAATTGCGCGCAAAGCCAACGACCTTCAGCGCTTCAATTAAAATGCCATCGAACAAAGCCAAAAAATAAATAAAAAAAAATAAAACGAATTAATCTTTATGAATTTTTCTTGTGCCCCCAAAACTTCACCAGATGGCGCAGCTTTTTGTTTGTGAGAACTGCCTCATATACGGGGCAGATATAACCTATGCGCATATGGAGTGAACTCTTGATATTGATCTGAATCAGGGGCAACAAAAAACAGGAATCAAGCCTTAAGCCAAGCAAGTGGCTTGCACCATCTGCTCGCAGCTTATTCAAAGTGATTCAAAGTTTGTTTTTCTTGTTGTCTTGTTTTCTAATCCTATGAAAGTGTTAAGAGTCAAGCATATTAAATATTAGATATATATATATATATATATATATATATATATATATATATATATATATATATATATATATATTCCATATCAAAGCCTTAATTTTCATATTTATATCTATAATTATGAGAAATTTTCTTCTTTAGATCTACTTATTCTTCCAGTCTATAGAAACTTCAATATGAAAGCAACTTCCTCCGCAGAAGTCTCTAAGAAGTTGAGCGTGGCTGCTGTCTGGCAACCTATGCTTTGGCAGTGTGGCAACGCTCTATGTGACACACGGCGTATGCGCGATCTGCAACAATTGCGGCGTTGCGCTCCATGTGGGGCCACAGCCAAGCAATAACAGACGCGCACCTCAGTCCCAGCACACGCACACACACACACGCATATCACACACAACTCAGACACACACACACACACACACACACACACTCATGTAGTGAAACAACTTTGACGTAAACGGCGGTCGCTGCGGACGCGACTTTTATTTTCGAACGCTTCAATGGCGCATAAAGTTTTTCTTAATGCCCGCCCGAGTATGAAAAACAAAAACAATAATTAGGCAAAATGAAAACCAACAACAATAAATATAAAAACAAAAACTAAACATTCAAAAGAAGAAAAGAAAAGAAAAAAAAAAAAAAGCAAAAGCCAAAGACAAGGGCGGAAAAGCTAAAAAACGTAACGCTCAAAATTTGTTGTGCGTTTCGCTTCATTTGCCAGGCACAACAGCGAAATGTATCTGCAAGATACATTTGCCCAGATGCGTACGAACACAGATATATTATATGGCACAGATAGTTAATACGTACGTGTATTAGATATGTATATATATATATATATATTTACCCATATATATTTCTATGTAGCGTACATCGTTTTTCTTTTGGCTTGTTTTGAATTGAATTGAGTTTCTTGGCGCCCAAACAGGGTATATTATTTTGGCTATGATATAAATAATATACACATTATATATAAATATCTCTTTAACTATAGACCAAGAATATGTATATATATAATATACATATTCATGATCTAAAATTTAATTGATATATATATATCCATACGTCTGCCACATAAGTTGCGCAATTAAAGCCTTTCGTAATTATCGATCCACTTTTTTCCCCAATATCAATAAATTCGATTTCAATAACGATAACTTGGCTTATTAAGGTATATAAATTCGATATTTATTGGTGCCTATGACGTTTGGTATTCCCGGTTAGGTCTGAGCTAGCTAATGCCCATACAGGGTATCTGCTAGCTGAGCACTTGCCGGCGTAATTTGTTTAATGTGTGATTTCGAGACAGTGTTTATTTTTTTCTCATTTTTTTTATCTATTTTTTCATCTATTTTGTGTTGCCATTTTTTAGCGCTTCTTTTGCTTTTTGCACTTTCTGACATTTTGGCTTCGCTTCCTTTTGGGCCCATTCGCTTTGAAGTCATTTTACAGTTTTACATTTCTATATTTACAGTTCTTCTATTCAATTTGGTTTTTTGTTTTTTGCTATTTTCGTGCGGCTTTTCATTTTGATTTTCCACGAGCTGCTGCACGTTTTCCGCTTGATTTTCTTTTATTTTCGTTACGTTTTGTTTTTCTTCTTTTTGTCTTCTTTTTTGCTTTTTGACATAATTCATTGGATACGCCGAGCGGAAATCATGTCTACGCTTAGTTTTAGTTATATTGCAGAGACACAAATATATATATATATATATAATAGATATATACTATGAATATGTATATATATAATTATTTAGTTCTATTCGGATTTTGGCCATTCAAAAAGTTGCCGAGAGGCTATTAAAGACTTTTCATCGCTTGCCGAACTAAGCTGTTAGTTATTTCTTTATAAATGTCAGATGACAGCGAAAAGCTATTCTATTTAAATAGTTTGCATAAATATTTCGAGAAAATCTTTCACCTTTACTTATCGATTTCATATCGAAATTCGATTCTGATAAAAAAGAATCGATAAATTAATTTAGGAAAAGAATTCTCGAAAGGCAACTGAAGTCGAGGCATTTCCAATTTATCCCATTAGCAATTTGATGCCAAGTAGTTGATCGAGTTAATCTGTTCTATTCCATTCGGTTTACTATCCATTTTTGCTGCAACATCACTCAACTGCACTCTACAATAAAAGTGTTCCATTCCATACCATCAAAATGTGTTCTTTCCCATTGTATTTCTTATCTTAACAAGTTTTGCAACACTCAAGCATACTCAACTGAACTAATCAACTCTTGAATAAAATACGTTTCATTCCATTTTGTTACATTATCAATTTTTGCTGATATATCGCCCAACTATACTTTAGAACAAAAGTATTTCATTTCATATAATTGTAACCCATCCAAGTATGTTCTTTCCCATTGCATTCCTTATCTTACAAAGCTTTGCAACACTCAAGCATACTCAACTGAACTAATCAACTTTTAAATAAAATATGTTTCATTCCATTCTGTTTCCCTTTGCAAATTCTTCATCTATGCCAAGAGCAACACAATAAGAAATGCAAGAGCTGTTCCATTCCATGTTGTTCCATGCCAGTTGCATGCAATTTGGTTGCGGGTGACAAACTTTTTGGATGACTTCTTCATTAGGAAATTTGCAAATTGACAGGCAAATTCGCATTGCCATTTGCAGTTCCGTTTAGAAGACGTCTGACTATGGACTGACTGGCTGACTGGCTGGCTGTCTACTGTGGTGTGGTGTGGCAGGGGCCTGGGGCCTGGGGCCCGGAGAGTGGGTGTTCGCAATCATTAAAAACTATTTTGGTGTTTTGCTTTGGTTATGGTTGTCCGCTCGATTTTATGGCCAAGTCGCGCTGCTCATGTGCAAACGGTTGCAGTTGCAGTTAAATTTATTGGCGACAGTTGCGCGCTGCATGTTGCAAGGCGGAAATTGCGCTCAGCCGCAACGTTGCATGGGAGCGAGCTGGCATTGCCAACTTCCTGGCTATATGGCTCATCCTGGCAATTAAACAGATCACAGATCGCGAATCGCCGATCGCGAATCACTTGGCAGACTGCGAAATAGACGAAACAGTTGGACAATTGAATGGCAGCACTTGAAGGCCGCCCAGGCGCCAAGAAAACAGCAGCAGCTGACATATTGAGTGAGACTGATTGACTGACTGCTTGACTCGCAGAGACTGAGAGTCGATCCGCCACGCAGCTCGCTGGGGGTCGCCACTGTTTGCGTTTGCTTTTGCGGCACATTTGCAATAAGACATTCCAGCGGACGCTTTGCCACATTTACTTTGAAAATAGACATCATTCACGATCTCAAAGAGTAGTGGGAGTTCGCCCTGCCCCTGCCCCTGCCCCTGCCCCTGTCCCTGCCCCTTCCACTTTCCCAACCCCTTCTCCTCCTCTTTCCCAACCCTTTCTGCCTCTGTCTCTCTCTCTCTCTCTGTCGAATATCATGGTCGCTTGTCTCACCCTTTCATATATGCATGCATACATCTGTTAATAATCTTCAATATGTTGCGAGCATCTTTTGACTAAATGAGTTCATTAGGGGCATTCCCGACTGGCTTTTCATTTGAAAATTCCATGCTCGATGCGTGTTGCCTCAACTCATTTGATTTGACAGTTTGTTTTCATAAATATGTCTCTTCTACGCACTTTCTCTCTCTCTCTCTCTCTCAGTCTCTATTGTTGTCTCACTCCCTTTTTCACCTATTCCCATTTAGTCTCTCTCTCCCTTATATATATCCCTCCCTTGCTTATATATCGACCCTGTCTGTCGCTGTTCTTGTTTACTTTCTCTCTCACGCTCTATCAATTCATCAATTTCTCTCGATCCCTCTCTCTCTCTCTGAATCTGTTTCGCTTTCCCTCTCTCTCTCTCTCTCTCTCTAGTGCTCTTAAAGCATTTTAATCTCTCTGTCTCTCTCTCTCTCCAGATCTCATTTTTCTCTCCTTCTGTATCTACCTCACTCTCTCTCTCTCTCTCTCTCTCTCTTTCTGTCAATACTATATCTATTTCCCTCTGACTGTCGCTCTCTTTTTATTATTAATTCCATATATTTATGATTTTGGCTTTTGCCTGTTTCTCCCTGTCTCTCTCTCTCTCTCTCTCTCTCTCTCTCTCTCTCTCACTCTCTTTCTCTTTCTGTCAATACTACATCTATTTCTCACTTACTGCCTCTCTCTGCTAATGACTGATTGCAAATCACCTCTCTAGCTCTACTCTGTCTATCAATGCCTCGCACTCTCTATGTCTCTCTCTCCCTCTTTCACTCTCTCACTATCTCACTATCGCAATTCATTACATTCAATCCTGTCGATAAACTAACAGGCACCTTGACAGCAACATGAAAGATCATTCAACTAATGAAAGAGGAAATGTTTATCCACATTCGAGCTTCGATCTTTTCTTTAGCTAACACAAGGCTGACTACAATGTAAAACTCAGATAGATTTTCACTCGGATAGATATTGCCAGTCTTTACAAAAAAAAACTCCCTATGCTCTCCCTTTTTTTTGACAGGTGTTCCGCTTAACTGCAATGTGGGCCAACGAAGCTCGTGGCGATTGATTGACGTTCGAGTTGATGGCGCTGCATTGACAGCTCCGACTGTTTGTTATTCCCTGCGCTGGCGCAATAAACATGCTGAAATGAGAAGAAGCAGAAGAAGAAGCAGCTAAAGCACTTCAAGTACTGGGCAATCGGGCCTAAGAGTTAGCGGCCGCGCCTCGGTTCAGAATATTCATGTGTCCATTAACCCGGGCACTTCATAATGGACGACAGTTACAGAACTGAGAAATATGTATGTCAAAAATGTCGAAATAGTCCAGGGGAGTCGAGGCGGGCGGCGCGGGGCGGGGCAGGGCAGGGCCCCAAAGGGAGAGGCGAAGACAACAACAAGAAAAACCAATTATTGCAAATGAACTCGAGTGTGGTTCCGCAAAAAACAAAAAAAAAGCAGAAATAAAATAAAACACGCAGAAACAAAAATGTCAACATCTGATAAAGCCGCAAGAAATCGGAGTGCGGGAAGCCGCGGACAGGCAGGAAGACTGTGGCAAGGGCAGCGGATGCAGCCAAAGTGCAACAGCCGTTGAACTGAACTGAACTGAACTGAACTGGGCTGAACTAAGCACAACTCAGAGCACACAACTCAACTCAGTTCAGCAAAAACGAGGGCGTTTTGGTGGCATGCAGCAGTTTCAGTTGCAGTTGCAGTTGCAAATGCAGATCCTCAAGTATTTAGCGAGACGTTGACATTTATGAGTTAAGCCCCATAAAAAATGCAAAATGCAGGGCTGACTGCGAATGCCAAGCGAAGTGCCAGAACTAGTTCAAGTGAACAGCAGTTGTAAAATGTAATAAGAATAAGGGAACAGCATGTTAAGCAGCTGTTAACTGAGAACTTGTCAGCTTAATCACTTAACATACATATAACATAACACTTAACCTGGTCTGTTAAGCAGCTGTTAACTCATATCTTAATCAGGTAATTTTGCAACACTTAAACTGATAATGCTCTGGCCAAAGTGTTAACTCCAACAACTGCTTAAAGCTATGTAAACTCAGTTGTTCCGACTCCAGCTGAACACATTGTCTGGCCCTTATTTCATTGTGAATGGATTGCGAGGCAGTAGACAAAGGCGCACAATATATATGTGCACGCATGCATGCATGCGTGCATGTATGTATGTGCACATGGTATGATATGTGCTCATTATGACGCCGTTTTGCTGAACAAAATATTTTGCCAGGCAGGCAGGCAGGCAGGCAGGCGGGCGGGCGGGCAGGAGAATTGATTTATGCCCATAAGAGTTGTTGTCGCCGCGGCGTCAACTCTTTCACATGCCAAAGCCAAAGGGGCAGCTCCTAATGAAGAGCCCCAGCAGCACAACATTTTCATTTGCAAATGCAACATTTCCTCCCCCACTCACTCTCTCTCTCTCTCTCTCTCACTCTCTCTCTGTCTCGCTCACTCTTTGTCTGTATATGAGTTCTATTGCTCTTATCGCGCCACAATGTACTTGCAACAGTTAGGGGCACAGATTTATGCCCCAAAATGTTAATAGCCCATAACCAATCCCCGGTCGCATAGCCAACGCACGTACTGAACCAATATTTTGTGTGTTTTGGCTTCGGGTTTTTCGTTTCACGTGATAAGGTTTTTCCAGTCCACTGCAATTACCATTCGAATGGATATTCAATTTCTCTATTGACATAATGAAAGGCGTTCTCTGTATATCGTGCAACAGCTTATCACAGCGACTTGCATGTGCCCCAAATCTGGGAGGTACATAAGTAGCACGTGCAGCCATCTATGGGTAATAGATCACCGCAGCTATCTGCTATGGAGATAGATAGTTCTATTTGCTAAGGGCGTTATATTTGGGCTAAACTAGCGATAAACTGCATGTGAGGCCAGATATCAATCAATCTCTTTCAATAAACTGCGTTGTCAGTAATACGTTTACGAATGGGACACAAGAAAGAACGCAGAGAGTGAGAGACAGCGAGTGAGAGTGAGCATGAAAGTGAGAGTGCGACTGGGAGTGAGCGTTAGTATGAGACAGTATAAGTAAGAGTAACGTAGTATAAGACATTTGAAGATCATGTAGGTGCATAAAAGAAAGTATAAGAGTATACAAAAGAGTAGAAGACAATAAAAGATATATAAGAGATTATATGAATATCAGAATTTATATATATATAAGAATAAGAATATGTATATAAAATACATAAGTATAAGTGAAAACATAAGACTGTATAAGACAAAAAAGACAGCAAAAGGCAAAATCGTATAAGAGAATAAACGAGAGTATTGGAAAGCACGATATAAGACAAAAAAAATAATTGTAAAAGAGAGATAGTTAAGGCAAGTATAAGAGAGTAACAAACGGTATAAGAGGGTATCAGTTAGTATAAGACAGTATACCAGAGACAATAAAAACCATTGCAACAAAGTATAAGACATTGTAGGACAGAGAGATAGTTAAGGCAAGTACAAGAGAGTAAAAGACGGTATAAGAGGGTATCAGTTAGTATAAGACAGTATACCAGAGGCAATACAGATCATTGCAAGAAAGTATAAGACATTGTAAGACAGAGAGATAGTTAAGGCAAGTATAAGAGAGTAACAGACGGTATAAGAGGGTATCAGTTAGTATAAGACAGTATATCATAGACAATAAAGATCATTGCAAGAAAGTATAAGACATTGTAAGACAGAGAGATAGTTAAGGCAAGTACAAGAGAGTAAAAGACGGTATAAGAGGGTATCAGTTAGTATAAGACAGTATACCAGAGACAATAAAGATCATTGCAAGAAAGTATAAGACATTGTAAGACAGAGAGATAGTTATGCCAAGTATAAGAGAGTAACAGAGACAATAAAGATCATTGCAAGAAAGTATAAGACATTGTAAGACAGAGAGATAGTTAAGGCAAGTATAAGAAAGTAACAGACGGTATAAGAGGGTATCAGTTAGTATAAGACAGTATATCATAGACAATAAAGATCATTGCAAGAAAGTATAAGACATTGTAAGACAGAGAGATAGTTAAGGCAAGTACAAGAGAGTAAAAGACGGTATAAGAGGGTATCAGTTAGTATAAGACAGTATACCAGAGACAATAAAGATCATTGCAAGAAAGTATAAGACATTGTAAGACAGAGAGATAGTTAAGGCAAGTACAAGAGAGTAAAAGACGGTATAAGAGGGTATCAGTTAGTATAAGACAGTATACCAGAGACAATAAAGATCATTGCAAGAAAGTATAAGACATTGTAAGACAGAGAGATAGTTAAGGCAAGTATAAGAGAGTAACAAACGGTATAAGAGGGTATTAGTTAGTATAAGACAGAATACCAGAAAGTATAAGACTTTGTAAGACAGTAAAAAACCGCATGAGAGAATACAAGATAGTATACAAAAAAAAAAATAATAATATATTATAAGACATTATAAGACAGCATGCATTAGTATAAGAGACATATATGCACGCATAACTGTTCTGCTCCAGACTTTTAGATACTCCCGCAGTCTTGAATGCTTAGCGGAATCTCATAGATATATTTTATATAATTCATATAGCATTTGGATATATTTTGTATCTTTAAGCTGGCAGCTGTTAGCTCTCAAATATTTGACGCTCGCATAGCTATTAAAGAGATGCTGAGAGCTCGCTGCACATTCTCAACATTCATAATTAACACGTGCAGAGGGCGTTGACAAAAATCGCGAAGGACTGACGACATTCAAGTTATGGAAGCTGCATCCAGATGCAGATGCAGATACAGATACAAATGCATATACAGATACAGATACAGATACAGATACAGATACAGATACAGCTGCGGCCCGGCAACAGACAAATAATTATGCTCAATGTGTGGGGAATGGCTGATGGAGTCGACACTGAGGAGACGACAGATGGGAGCTGGTAGCTGGTATCTGGTAGCTGGGAGCTGTGGGACTGCAGTATTCTAGCAGTCGACGTCTGCCACAAACTCTACAAATTAATCCAAACGGTAGACGACAACAACAACAACAACAACAACTTGCAACAGGCGAAACAAAAACAACAGCAACAAATTACATTAATCGTGTGCCTTCTGTGCGCTGAGCATGCTGCTGATGATGATGATGATGATGATGATGATGATGATGAAGTAGCTGCAGCCGATGATGCTCAACTTGTTAATGATAATTTGGCTGGCTGCTTCTCTTCACAAATACCCTGTAGGCAACCAAGTGCAAAAACAGGAATTATGCGGACATAGGCAAAGTAAAGAAAATCAAAACCTGAGTATATATACAGTCTATATAGCTGCTATATAGTCCTGATCCGGATCAATTGCTCATATTTCTATAAAAGTTCAATTAAGTCAAATTCATTTTAAATTAAAATCGAAGATCAGATTTTTTATGAATATTAATTTATATATATTTATAGGGTATTTGCTAGTGTGGCTCATTGCACTTTCATAATGTTTTCATTTGTTCGCTTTTGTTTTTGTTTTTGTTACTATTTTTAGCCAAGTTGAAATTGTGACAGTTTTTCCTGCCAAGACCAAACGACGATGCATTAAATGTCCATAGCCCTTGTTATTGTGTGTGTCTGTCGGTGTGTGTTGTGTGTGTGTGTGTGTGTGTGTGTGTGTGTCTCTCTCTCTGTCTGTGTGTGTGTGTAGAAGAGCTTGAAGTGCGTATGCAGTAGCTGCTATCAACGCGTACAATGCGCCTTCTCCGCACGGCAGACATTTACCCCAATATTTATGTATTTTCAATTCTAAATACATTTCATAGACTTTCTATATATACATATATATATACATACATACATATACATATATTTATATATGTATGTGTGTCTGTTGCTGCTACTGCTGAGTGACGTCGTCGTTGCAAAATTTCGCGCAGAAATGTAAACAAAAGTCTGACAATGGCCACAGCAGTTGCAACTGTTGCAACAAAATATATCACGTACAGTGGGCAAAAGTGAGCAAAATATGCACAAAATATTGCATAAGATATATACATAAGTGCTAATGAGTGGATGTATCTGTGTGAAGTATTACTGAACACCTAAAACGAGCGAGGCGCTGCAGAGGCTGCCAGATGTGTGAGATTTGTGTGCTCGAGCTGGCGAGAGATTGAAAAGAGCAATGGCAATTCGCTGTACTCAAACTCTGGTTATACATATATCTAGATTATTGCATAACATTCTACTATACGAAAAATACGAAAAAAAAAAAATGTTGAATTCGATAGATCAGCAACTCTTGTTCGACATAATTTTCTTAACATAATTCCAATGGATTAAGTAAAAAATTTCAGAAGCAGAACAAATGTTTTGCAATAAAGAAAACAAATTATAGCAAAAGAACACAGGGCGATTACGTTTGCCCCAACCGGATGAATATTGACCTCAGAATCAGAATCACACGAAATTATGAAATATGCGAATGCCCAATGAAAGTTTTATATATTTCAATTTTAGAACTACAAATTGGATGTATTTCTATCTCTGACTCTATCTATATCTCTATCTCAGTCTCTCTCTCTCTCTCTCTCTCTCTCTCCTTATTTTTCTCTATCCCTCTCTATCTGCCTCTATCTCCCATATCCATTCACCCCATACTTGCTGCAATTTGCCCCACTGTGCGTGGCAGTCAATGCCATTTGGCGCAGCTTTGCTAGCCGCTAGTTTGCAGCATTTCTACTTTCACAGCTGTTGTTGTTTATGTTATTGTTGCTGTTGCTGTTGTTGCAGTTGTCGCCCATTGTTGCTTCCGTTTGGTGTGTGGCAGCTTAATGAGAGCAACACCCGAAAGGATTTGCCGCAAAACGTAAACGCATCACCCTCCGGAACTGTCAGCTGTCTTTCTGTCCGCGCGAGTGTGTCTCGCTGGGTGTGCGAGTGTGTGTATGTGTGTGTGTGTTGCATAAACAAGAAAAAGCAAATGCTGCAATTGCCACAGGGACCAGCCCCGCTCCGCCCTCTCCCTCCGCGCGTCCTGTGCTCATTTCGTTTCAATTGCGTCAAATTGTGTATTGAGGCAACTTTTGTGGCTCTTACCGCACTTATGCCAGCAGCTCATTGCTTTTGTTTATGCTTGGCGAAAAGAAAGAAGAAAAATAAACACTAAACACACGCACACACGCACACACGCACACACACACACACTCACACTCACACATGTTCGATTGCCTCAAATCGTTGCATTTCAGCAATTTTTCACATGTCTCTGTCGAAAAGGGAAAAACAAATTTTAATGTTTATCCATTTACCAGCGACGCGTCAGCTTGTCTGTGCCCCCGCAGCACAGCCAGCCAGCCAGCCAGCCAGAGAGCCCCAAATCCCACAACTAACCCCCAATGCGCCTAGAGCTTCGAGCGAGAGCGAGGGAGTACTTAGGAGGGGGTGGGTTGGAAAGTCCCTAGAGCCAAACTCATAAACCCCGAGCAGCAGGAGATGAGAGAGATTTTTATTGCAATGCCAACTGCAATGGCCCTGCGTGGAGAGCAGCCCGGAGCCAACATAAGCCCATCAGCCATAAAGTGTCGCAAACAATTTGAATGACCTGTTGATGGATTCGACGGGCAGGAAACAATTCCCAGGCATGGCAAATGTGCCATCAATATAAGTGCTATAAATAACCATAAATACTATATATATATATATATATATATTTATATTTATATATATATATATTTATATTTATATATATATATATATATCTGAGAAATCTGTTGTAAATTTGTTCAACTCAATTTATTGATCATAAAATTAATTTCTGTATTAATTATGATCTGTGTGTGTGTTTTTTTTTTTATTGCCTGCAAAAGCGCATTGCGAACATGATTTTCTTTGGCATTTCCCATTTCACATTTCCCTTCACATTTTTTGATACGCCAACATCGACAATTAATCATGCAACTCGTTAAAGGCGAAACACTAGCTTCTGCTGCGACCCGAATGCATCTCGGGCCCATCTCCCGTCAGTCGAACGCCTCGAATTTGAAGTTCTAATTTTATCGTGCGTCTACGAATTCCATAATTTTCTGGACATCTTGCTTTTCATATGCACGTTGGACACGTTCAGATATTCGCGTGGGCCGCAGTCGGAAATAGAAACACATCCGATAGCAGCTATTAAGACTGATTAATTATTTTGCGCTCTTGACAAATCATGCGACAGTGCTGTGACATGCTTTCAAAGAGTTAACAGTACCTTAACATTGAGAGCCATTGTCAAATGCTAAAGTTTTTCAATCTATCAAACAATGAGCTAGCAGTGCGCTGCATTAGCTGGAGATGTTATAGTGTAAGGCAGTTAAAAGTGACAGCATTTAGATGTCAAATATTACAGCTTCCCAATTAATAACTCTTTAACAGAAAATGTTGTTACCTTGGATAATTACTCACTAATTTAACAGTGACTTTACAGTGGAGTTAATCAATAAAACACAGTCAACTGTTAAATTTCAACACAGTTTGCTCAAAATCAGCAGCTGAGGCAGAAGGCATTTTATTAATATATAAAGTCTTAACAGTGCCGTAACAGTGGCACTGCCAAGTGAACTTTACCTAATCTTTTAGATGCAAAAGATTCTATAATGCTCTATATAGTATAATAATATTATTTAATACTATGTACTATAATAATATTATCTAATATCAACTACAACAACATAACCTGAACATTGGCTATGTTAAACTTAACAGCATTTTAGAAATTTTGAATGTTTGGGCATGTCAGATGTGTCTGTAATAATCTGTTAATAACAGTGCACTTTAAGATTAACAGTGTGCCAACATTGGCACCATTAAAGCTTCACATTTTCTATTTGCTTGCAACGTTTTTTGAATATTGTAAGAATTTTCGAATTCTATCGACTCGCAGAACTCAATAAACTTAGAATCTTCAACATGTTTTCGATGTAGATCAAAATTCGATGCTTGTCACATATTTTTTTCATTCATTTTTATGTTGCACAACGAAAATGTTCGATTTGATAGCGAACATCGAGTGTTTCCGAGCTGTTTTGATGAGTGCTTAATGTGAGCCATAAAAATTGAATATGAAATGCGTTTAGGGTTAGTTCTTGAGAGATTCGGGGCAGGGGGTAATGGGGCACGGGCAGGGGTAATGGGGCAGAGGCAGCTGATTTGTGACAACATTTGGTGCATTGACATTGCGCACCTTTACAATTTCTCAGGCCTTGTTTACACACACAGAGTTGAGTGTTAAAGTAAACTGCAGTTGTTGTTGTTGTTGTTGTTGTTACTGTGTAAACAAGTGACATCTGGACAGCCGTCGATGTTGTGTGGCCTCCCCTTGCCGCTGGCTAACTGTGCGACCAATGTATCTGCAACTCAATTTGTATCTTTAACTAATAGAGAAGAGCTGGCTCAGTCATACACACACACATAGACACAGCAACAATCTGTGTGGCATTCCGCTCTAGCCGATTAGGCTAGCAAATTGTATGGAAGCGAATGGCGTGGCCAACAATGCGCCGCATCACAAAATATTTAATTAAATGCTTAATTACGCTTGCCATGCCATAAATTCATCAAATGCAATTTAAGCTTACCCACACACAGGCACACACACACACACACACACACACGCCCCACGACGTGCAGCAGCCGCGTCGCATCGACTGCCCGCAATGCTGCATGCGTTAATGTCCACATGCAGATAAAAAGATACAAAGATACACAATTACAGCAGCAGATACAGACGCACAGTTGCAAGCAGTTGGGGCTGCGCATCTCGTTTTCATTCATTAACAGAGTTCGCCCAAAGCTGAGCAGCCCGGTCGCCGGGTTAAACGATATGTGCCATAACTCTTCCAGCTCAATCTTTGCAAACGCGACACCAACAGCCGCCTCGTGACTCCTGAGTCGTGAGTCGTGAGTCGTGAGTTTTTCAGAGTGCGTAATGAAGCTCGGCATTCTTATGGATATATAATATGGGTCAGATCTGTTGACAAGCATTAAACATTCTTTAAGGTTAACTAAGGATGCTAGTAACTTAGCTCATGGCAAGTAACAGAGTAACAGAGTAACTATGCTCAACTGGCTAATGTTATGAGAATATTCTATCTTAAAGGCATCTTTTAAGTATCTAAAGTATATGAATCTATAAATATGTTAAAATTCTATATAGAATATGCCTAGGAAACATTATTTTAATGAAAGTATCTAAGTAACTTAGAAGTTATTTAGATACTATGTGATTCAGCTTAGAGTACAGTATCTTAATGAGCGTATCTAGGTACCCTAATGGGTGAAAATCCCATAAATGATATATATTTTTCTAACTTACGTAAATTGCGCAAAAAGTATTGATTTAGTAAGAAACAATCGGCTATTAGCTTGAAGAACTTAACTACTTTCATTGACTTGAATTGGAGAACTTCCAAGCTGAAATCTGCTTGAAATTGTTATAACATTCAGTTAGATACTTTATGAATCAGCTATTAACTGTACATTAACAGTAAGATAACAGGAATTTAACATACAGGTAATAACAGTGCTGTAGTGAATGAACTTTAGATAATGTATCTAAAGGGAAGCATCATAATAACTTAGCTGAGCTTGACTTTTCGTAAAACAAAATTAATCAACAAGATAAGATTAAGCAATTTAATGAAGTAGCTTAACAGTTTCAGCTGTAGCCAACTAGATACTTGATACACCTCTTTAGTTACAGCATCCTTAGCTAACTAATATCTGAGCTTTGTCTAACTGAACCTGATATATAAAAAAGGAACTAAACATCAGCTGCATAGTTATGCAAAGGATTAACATCACGTTAACATAAAGCAAATGCTGCACTGTTAATGTGATTGATTCTGTTAACATTTGGTGCACTTTCCACATTCAGAGCTTGCTAAATGATTTGCCATCTGTCAAATCGCGACGCAAACCCTGTTTGCTGCTGTTATTGACTTTAATTGCAACTGAAACTTTTACTCTATGGAGAATCTGTGGCCAGGTCAATGAGTCTCCATTTCCATGCCCACACACACACACACACACACACGCACGCACACATATGGAGACAGCCACTTGGGGCAATGCACAGTAGCTGAAATTGACAAATTGCAGTGAAAATTTAGCTTTTGAAATGAAAACGAAATGCGAGCAATTATTTTTAATTGAAAATGTCAAAGATGTTGCTGCTGCTGAAAAGCGTCGGCCAAGTCGTCAAGCGGCCCAACAAAAAATGTATCTCACAGATACAGATACAAATGCGCGCTGCTGCACTGCGTTCTGCTTGAGGAACTCAAACTGCACGAAAACAAAATAGGAAAGAAAACAAAAAAAGAAAAAAAAAAAAAAAGAAAAACGTGGAAAACTTATTAGAAGCACTTGAGGGCCACTTTGGGAGGCGGCACCTTGAGCGGAAATGCGATAACCCTGAGCGACGGGAAATCGAAACGAAGCATAAAACAGTATACAGCGCACAGCTCATAGATCGCGAGGTATCAGATCAGTTGGGGCATTCAAATTATTTATATGGAGCTTACCGGATAACATGGGCGCCAGCGCAATGGCATTCGAGTCCTGTTGCTGCTGCTGCTGTTGCTGTTGCAGCTGTTTGCTGGACAACTCCTGTTCCTGCTTGAGCGCGCTCGACTTGCCGGGCACACAGCCCCCGATGGGCTTTTTAGATTTCCACAATTTCATAGTGTTGAGTCACAGAGTTATAATAAAAAGGATTTGCCTCTAGAGTGAATGGGATTTTAGAATTGGGTTTTATTTGGCAAATACATTGTTTCGCACTCGCTCACACACTCTCTGCCTCTTGTTCGCTATCTCGCTCTGTCTATATCTTTTTATAAATTTTATATAGAGAGCTGTTTTGGTTTGGTATTCGATTTGTTCTGCATAATCAAGAAACCCAAATAAATACTATAAATTACACCATTCGCAATAATGAAAAAAAAAAAAGGAAAAATAAATGAAAATGTGGAGCAGATACTCACACACACACACACACACACACGCGTACACACACCACACACACGCACGCACACACAAGAGTCGCGCGCGTGTATTCAAAAATTGAACAAAAAAATTGTTAAACGTCTCGCGAGGGCGCGACGTCTGCTGCTGCTGCTGCTGCTGCTGCTACTGCTGCTTGTGGCAGTGGCACGTCCGGTGTACGCGACGAGAAATTGCACAATGATTCAGAAGTCCGCCAGGCGCCGGCAGCCCGCTGTACGTACTCTAGCCGATCTTACAGTTAGCTACCTCGCAGCAGTGGCAGCGGCAGCGGCAGCGACGCATCGTGTCGCTCTGCTTTGTATCTGGCAGATACGCAACAGCAGGCAGACAGCGTCGCTCTGCCGCTCTCAATTACGCGCGCTCTCACACGCGCTCTCTCTCCCTTTTGTTCCCAATAGCTCTCTCTCTTTTAGTGCGGCTCTCTATATTTTCCCGTCTATGAATTTCCATTCGTAAAAGTCTCTCCCACTCTCGCTCGCGCCGGCTCTCCTTTCGTTTGTTCCCGAGTGCTTGACGCGTTTTACCCTGCGTCATACACAAAACAAAACACAAACAAAATCCAATCAGAATTCTGTCTGATACAAGGCATGGACGACTGAATATCCTGCACGAAAAATATATCTATATCTATATCTACATTTATCTTTATCTATATATATATATCTATATATATATATATATATATCTATATATATATATATATATATATATATATATATATATATATATATTATCTATATCTATATCTATATCTATATCCATATCTATATCTATATCCATATCTATATATATCTATATCTTTTTGACTTTACGCATATATACCCAGTTGGTGATGCAGGCGTGTAGGGTATCATTATACTATAGGCCCATATGGAACTCTTGTGTGTGACTGTTGCGCCAGAGTAGTATCGCATGCGAGCTTCTAATTCTAATTGGAAAGCACTCAAATCAGAACCGAATGATGTGCGATATGCATGCCAATGGACAATGGAGCATCGGAGCAGTAGAGCCCGATGGGCACCCAAGGGCTTAGACACCAAACTGTCCGGCTCAGTGGCCCGTTTTTGGCTAGTTTCGAGGTCGTCTTCTGTCTTGATGATGATGTCGCAAATTTCGCTAATTAGTCACGAAAAGACTCACGGCTCGAAATGGTCAAAATGACCAAAATTGGCCAAGTGGCAAATGTGGCATGGAAAAAAAAACAGCAGCTAATGCCACAGAAATGAAAAGCAGCTTTAAAACATCTGCTACCACGCTTGACCTTTGACAATGTCTATATCTTTAATCTATTGAAAAGTTTATGTATAAGCGAAATATGTACATCAGTTTTATATTATATTTAAAAAGACCAAACTCGATTTAAAGTCATGTATATTAGATATTAAAGTACGGATAATGTATAAGCGTTTTATCATTATATATAATCTTGGCTTTGTAATATCAAACTGGATAGAGGCCATATGTTACCTTATGCGAGTTCCATTGAAAATGATTGCCCTCTCTGTCATTTAGAGTTGAGGTCGAGGCACGGATACATTTTTAATGATATTTTGGGTTTTATTTTTACGTGATTTTTCTTTTTCCTTCCTTGATGTCTGGCACTTCCGATGGTATTAGCATTAGGCGACGCCGAGGGGTGTGTCGTAGTATCTGGCACATTTATGCAGCCGATTTAAGGCCTTTAATGACCTCCACTAATGATCGAAGCCGATTGACTCAACAGCTTCGATGGCATTTACCAATGGCTTCTATTTTTAGGCTCCTGTGTCAGGCCATATGCAAAAGGTGTCTTCTGAATTTATGTCATACAAGTTCGAATAGCTTACCGCAACACACATACATGCATACGTGTATATCTTCTGTATGTATGTAACATATTTAGCAAATATATAATATACTTAGCAAATATAACTAATTATAACTACAAATTCTTTTCATTTTTAACTGTTATCGAGAGTCTGCCAATCCTCAGATATATTAAGTGCAGCATACACTTAGGCTATATTTAAATAAATAAATAATTTAATTTGATTGATTATTGTAATTAAAATAAATTCATTAATTATTATTAATAAATTTATATATTTTAATATATATATATATATATATATATATATATATATATATATATATATATATATATATATTTATATATATAGATATATTTACTTATTATTTTATTTTTATTCATAAAAAAACAACATAAAACACTAACAAACGTTCCGCATCTGCACTTCATATTTGCTCAATAAATATCTTGTCGTATACCAGTGTGCAGCTGGGCAGAAGCAGAGCTTTATTTGTCCCTCTTGCACTCTTTCAGTCTTTTCATATTCCCTTTCGGCTTCTGTTTGTACTTAAACTTTTTTTGTATGCAAGAACCGCTACATGGCGACAGAAGCATTGCCTGTGCGCGCTTGCCTATGATATTCACACATTATTTTTAAGTGTATGCACCAGTATGCGTATGCAGGCTTGACTTTAGACCAGCCACGGCGCGACGTCACATTCTCTCTCTCTCTCTCTGTGCTCACGCTCTCATTGCTTACAAGAATTAAGCCGTTACATCGAAACAGACACAAGGCGTGTGTGACGTTTGTGAATTTAGCGTGTGCAAATTTGGTTTTAGTTAAATTGGAGATCGCAATTAATCAAGATCTCCCTCGGTTCTCAGTTATTTGTATTTGTTATTTATGGATTTGCGTATTGTATTTCTATGTGTGCTCAGCTTTATAACGGTAAGTGGAATAAAGGATTTGATTAATAATTTGCGCAATCTGGCAGCTGTCCCTCTCTAACTAATGCACAGATTCATGGCGAGGCGCCCAGTGAGAGCAGGCCTGGCCGTCCAGCAAAGCTGCTGCCCAGCGTCTGTCGCAAGGATGTTAACGGTACCAGCCTGAGCGTAGAGATTCGTCTGCCGTTCATGGACATGGAGCTGCGCCACGAACGGCATTTGCTGGTGTTGCGGGCGCCGCAGTTGCTGCTGGTGCTCCATGGCCATGAGCTGTTCCAGCTGCAGCTGTCCGGCCAGAACAAACGGCTTGTGCGTCTGGGCGAGCTGGCGGGCCGCGTGCGCCACCAGTTGGCCACGGCAGCCGCTGTCGTCCTCTGGCGAGAGTATCTACTGCTAGCCGTGGCGCTGGCCGACTCAGTGGAATTCTATCAGCTGCCCCAGCAAGCGATGCTCGATGCCCGTCAGCTGCTATTCGAGCCCATTCAGGAGTTCGCTCTGGCCAGCAGCAGCAGCAGCCTGCAACAGCTCCATTTGCTGCAGCCAAATGCTGACCAGGTGCTGCTCTTGCTGAGCTACAATGTGACCCACAGCCAGGCCAGATGCAGGTGGGATATGCAGCAAGTATTTAACCCCTCGCTATTCTCACTGAAACCTCCACAGAACCTACGAATGGCTCGAAACGTACTTCAATCCGTTGGAGGAGCTCACTTTGCCAGCCATCAAGGCCTTTCAGGTGGTGGGCCATCAGCCCCATTACATAATCACGGGGCGATCGCTGCGAGGACAAGCGAAGGTAAACCCTTTATATTAAGGATATTCCTCCAATATATACTCTCTCGCTCCGCAGCTGGTGCTGTCCGTCTATGAGCTGGTGACGCCCACGCTGCGCCTGGTGCGCCGCCAGAGTCTCACGGTGCAAGCGCGCCACGTGCTGGCCGTGCGCTTTCGTGGCCGCAATCTAATCTTCGCCTGCCCCAGCAGCAGCGGCGGCAGCGGAGGCTCGTGCATCCTCTTCCGCATGGTCGATGGCAACTTTGTGGTGTATCGCAGGCATGTGCTGCGACAGCTGCAGTTCAGTCACCTGGCCGCCTCGGAGCTGGGCCAGCTGCTGGTGGGCGCACGCGCCAACGGAGAAATGCTGGTGTTCAATAGCCAACGCCTCGATTGCTACAGCGGCTTTGGGGCTGAGGGAGAACCGCATGGCGTCTACACCCATCGCAATCCACAGAACGAAAGCTTTGTGCTGCTGACCTATCGACGTAATCCGAGCACGACCATGCTGCGCATGGTGCAGCTGGGTGGCACCAACGAACATGTCAGCCTGGCCGCCAATCTGGAAGGGAATGATGGTAAGCTCTCTGACTTGACTTGGCTTGGCTTGGAGTAGCAGTCGATATACAAATTTCATGCCGCAGATCTGAGCAGTGTGCAGCAGCATCGTCACGAGTTCGAGCAGGTGATCCATGGACTGCGCAGTCGACTGTTGCGTCGCAAGCCACTGGTGGATGCATTGCATCAGCTGACGCAGTCAATGGAGCAGCAGCAACCCAAGCTCAACCAGACGGAGCCATTGCGCGTTCACAGCGGCTCACGTATTGAGCTGGTGCAGCTGAATGGCCCGCACCTGGCCAGCCCGGTGCAGCTGCAGCAGCGAGTGGAGCAACTGCGTCAGCAATATGTCGCCAGCAGGCGCAACAGGCGTTCCTTTGGCGTCGGCAATACAACCTATGCGGGCGCACTGGACACGCTCAAAGCGAAGCGTCTGCATGTCCAGAACCTTGTCTACCACGGTGAACTGCTGCCAGGTGAGACTGAAACGTGGCTCACAGTGAATTGAACTAAATTGAAGTACTCCATGCTCGTTGCTTATTGTTAGGCTACTCTGTGGAGTCCGTGGAGCCGCCAGCGATACTGAACATCAAGGGCCAGCTGCTCACCAAGCAGCTCCACACGCAGCAGCTGCTAATTCCGCCCGGCAGCAAGCAGCAGGCAGAGCCTACAACGCCCAACCAGTTGGTGGTGCGGCATCTCCAAGTGGAGCGCATCAATAATGTCTCCTGGTTTGAGTTTTACGATTCGCTCTACCTAAGGTCGCGCGACAACGAGGTCGAGGGTCGCCTCGTCTTTCAGCTGCGCGCACGCGTTGTCAATCTGCAGACGTCGCTGCTGAACGGGCTGGTGGTGCAGCAGCTCTTCAATTTGCGCCAGCCCCAGGTGATCGCCTCCAACATATTCATGTCCGCCTTCTATGCGCCCAAGCTGGATGCCCGTCTGGTCAACGGACTCAATTTTGCAGAGGACATTGTGTTTCGCGGCGGCAGGAATACGCTCATTAAAAGTGAGTAGCGTTTGAGGACTTCAAATTTGATCTCCTCCGATCTCCCAGAGAAAGTCTACAAATCCAGCCAGCACAGCAACAGTGAAATCATGTCAAAGTCACAATTCTTATCATAAATTGATTCAAGTACAAAGTTCAACATTTTTCAAATTTTGACTTCAGTTTCAGACGTTCAAATGATTTATGATTTTTAAACTCATCTCGCTGCTGACTATGAACTGACTTTTCATGAAAAGCTGCCTAGTTGAGCCTAGTTAAACATGGATCATACTAGACCAGACCCCCCTCACAACCCCACCCCATTGACGATTCTCATTGTTATTCCTTGCAGCGCCTGTTCGCATCTACCAGATGAGCGTCTCGGGTGACATTCTCGTCGCGAACATGACCAAATGGCCTCGTCAAGTGGCAGCCGACATCAGTCCACAGCACTCATCCAATCTACAGCAGTATTACATGGGCAGAGTCACGCTGAATGGCTCCCTCACGGTGAACAATGTGCTGGCGGACGTGAATGAGACGCGAATGGCGCTGCTGGGGCAATCTCTGCGTGCACGCGACTTGCACGCCGATTACCTATTGCTCAATAAAACGCAGGTTAGCTACAACAAAGTGATGTCCGAGTATTATGTGAAGCTGGTCAATCGAAGACCATAAAATTAAATTTAAGATCATAGAAAAACAGAATCTGTTGAGCTGTTAGCTAAGCGGCTTGAAAGCCATTCAATCAGTAGAACCTTTCATGAGTCAAACCAGAAATTTTGTTATTCATGCAATAAGTCAGTCAAGCAATCAAGCAGTGCATCAATCAGTCAGTCGGTCAGTTAGTCAAACCTTAATTAGTCAATAAATTGTTGATTTAGTTAATCAATCAGTCAGTAAATTTTTAATTGTTTAATAAATCTGATGGACTAGTCAGTTGGTCAGTCGCTCAATCAATCAGTCATCACTTAATTGGTCAATAATTTGTTAATATAGTAAATCAAGCAGTCAGTGCATCAATCAGTTAATCAATTTTCTTGAATGTATATATTAGGAAGCTCAATCAGTCAATCGGTCAGTCAATCAATCAGGTAGTCGTCACTTAATCAGTCAATAATTTGTTGACATAGTTAATCAATCAGTCAATCAATTTTCATTCATGTATACATCAATTGCTTAATCAATCATTTTATCAGTCAGTTGGTCAGTCGCTCAATCAATGAATCAGGCAGTCAATCACCACTTAATTAGTCAATAAATTGTTGATTTAATTAATCAAGCAATCAGTGCATCAATCACTCAATCAAAGTATATATCAATTGCTCAATCAATTTTGAGTCAATCAATCAGTCGATCAGTCATTTATCATCAGTTAATCAGTCAATAATTTGTTGTTAATCAATCATTCAATCAATTTTCATTCATGTATATATCAGGTGCTCAATCAATCAGTTCGTCTGTTGGTCAATCAATCAGTCAGTCAGTCAATCAAGGACGCTGTTATGCCTCCTATCAGCCCATTAATCATGCACATCAGTTAGTCATTCAATCAGTTACTCAATCTGTCAATCATTTCGTACACTCTCTCAGTCAATCATATACTCGCTTGCTTCTAGCTCTAATCAAATGCTCATCTTCCATTCCATAGCGCCTAAGCAAGCTGGTATTTGGCAATGCCAAGGTGACCACAGGCGCCTTGCGCACCCAGCACATCAATGGACATCCGACGGCTGAGCATCTGCTCAGCGGTGCTGCAGATGGCTCCGTGGTGCGAGCATCGAGACAGCCGTTGCACGTGATCTTCATGGATGCCCGGATCGATGGCAGCGTCTACTGTGGCAACTACAGCAGCCGACTGGCCCAGCTGGCCAGAGATGTGGTGCGCCAGGGCGAGACGGCCAGCATAACGGGCAGCAAGCGCTTCGAGGCGCCGCTGCAGCTGGACTCGCTGTCAAGCCAAACGCTCAATGGACTGCCTGTGTCCGAGCTGGTGATGAAGGGGCAGCTCGCCCAGAACTTCACCAGCCTCAAGTACTTCCCGCGCATCGTGGTCAAGGGACATGTCGAGATTGCGGGCAATTTGTCCGCACGGCGCCTAAATCATTTGAAACTGTCGCAGCTGCTGCAGCCGGCTTACAGCCTGCAGCGTCTGGAGCTGCCGGAGACACCGCAGCTGCATGGCCTGCGCTTTCAGCGGCTCAATGGCCTCGACTTTGACGAGCTGCTTGGCACGATGAGCGTGCCCGGCGGGGGGCAGCAGGAGCAAGTGCCGCAGTCGCAGCCGCAGACGCCACTGTTGCTGCACAAGCAGCTCATCATCGAGGGCAACGTGCGCTTCGACCGGCCGCTGCAGCTGCAGACGCTCAATGGCATCGCCTGGGACGCGTACGTCAGCCGCTTGGTCAGCGCGAATGCCAACAGCGTGATTGGCGGCCAGAAGTACTTCCAGCGGCAGGTGCTCATTACGGACGCTCTGCAAGCGCCCCGCTTGAACGGCCTGGATCTGTCCGCGCTGCTCGAGAATACGCTGCTGCGCACCACGCCCCAGTCAATCGGCGGCATCTACAGCTTCGAGCGGCTGACGGCCAGCAATGTCGATGTGGACCGGGTGAACGGTGTGCCGGCGAGCAGTTTTCTGGACCTGCGCCAGGAGGCAGTGCAGCTGCAGGGCGATTTGCATGTGCGCCAGCTGCGCATCAATGGCAGCCTGAGCTGTGAGCTGGCCAACGATCCGCAGCTGCCCCAGCTGCAGCAGCGGCTGAGCGCGCTGCAGCAGCAGCGCAACTGGCGACGTCTAACGGTGCTGGGCGATGCGCTGTGGACGGCAGAGAATGCCTCCAATCCGCAGCTGGACTATCTGCGTCGGCATGCGGTGCGACGCCAAGGCAAGCAAGTCATCTCCGGCCATGTGGTGCTGCAGCAGCCCCACCTTGGCCAGCTGCAGACGAGCCAGCATTTTCCGCGCCAGCTCAATCTCAGCCACATAGCCGAGGATGCGCTGCTGCGCCAGACGTCGCGCACCCAAGTGGTGAAGGCGCCGCAGGTGCTGCTTCAGCCGGTGCGCGCTCGCTCCATCAATCTGCTGAACGATGGCCAGTTCGAGCTGCTGAACAACATCGATTTGCAACGACTGAATGCCTCGCTCTATCGCCGCTCCAGCGGGCAGCCGATCGAAGCGGAGCTGCACTTCCAGCTGCCGCCGCATATAGAGCGGCTTCAGGTCCAGGGACAGCTCAATGGCGGCCATGTGGCGAGCATCTTCGAGCAAGCGGCAGACGCTGTGTGGCCGCCTGTGAGCATGGAGCGACTGGAATTGGAACAGCAGCTGCAACTGGACGAGATCAATGGCATGAGTCTGGAGTTTCTGCTCGAGCAGCGTGTGCCATTGCATGGCGCCTCCTTGGAGCTCTTCGGCACACTGCAATTCGAGCAGCTGGTGCTTGGCGAGCGCTGCCTGCTGCGCACCATCAACGGGATTCCCCTGCAGAATGCCGTCTATCGGCACGGCCAGCGGCCGCAGTTGATCAGCGGCCCGAAAACCTTCGCCGGCGGCATTCGCTTCGAGGGCCCCGCCCACATTATGCGGCTCAACGGACGCGATCTGAGCGAGAGCTACCAGCAGAGCATCTACACGGATCGCGACTATAGCATCGATAGCTTGGTGCTGGACGATGCGCGCTTTGAGGGCGGCCTGCTTATGGACGCGTCACTGAGCGAAGCGCGTGCAGCTGGACTGGAGACGCAGACGCAGACGCAGAGTGCGGCGCGCCAGCAGCTGCGACAGCGTCTGCTCCAATTGGAGCAACAACTGCAGCAGCAGAGTGCCAATCGCAGCCAGCGTCTGCTCTATCTGGACTACGAGCAGCAGCCGCTGGAGCTGACCTGGACGGAGCCCGCCGCGAACGAGTCGCTCGAGTTGGCCGTGGCGACGCAAACGACGCCTCAGCCGACTGGCATCTGCCAGCTGCAGCAGCTGCTCGCCCAGTTCTCGAGGAAGCAGCAACGCGTGCATCTGCGCAACGTCAGCCTGGGCGGCCACATGCTGCGCGCCAGCTCGGAGCGGGCTGCCATCAGAGTCAAGGCGCAGAACTATTGCCAGCAGCAGCAGCAGCAGCAGTTTCGTGCGCGCATGCGCATCAGTTGCCGCGGCCAGACGCACACGCTGGGTCTGCGCCAGCATGTGGAGCAACTGCAGCTGCACGACCAGCACGATTACAGCCTCATCTTGATCAGCAGTCCGGAGGAGGTGCGCGTGCTACGCGTGAACCACACAAATTGCAGCCTCAGCGATTGGCAATCGGTGCAGCCCGCCGCCGCTGGCCTCCTGATGAAGCTCATCCAGCTGCCGAATAGCGAGAATAGCACCAGCTCCACTCTGTTGCTGACTAACGGACTGCACCGCTTGGAGCATCTGCCGGTGCTGGCAGTGCATCGCCTGGACGCGCCGAGCCAGCGCTTCGAGCTGCTGCAGCACATCGAGGGCGACTACGATCTGGCCGAGCTGCAGTCCGAGCAGCTGCTGCTCAGCTGTCACAGCTGTCGCCACATCTCCATTCACAGCTTTAGTCCGAAGACGCAGCAATTCGTGCCGCTCCAGCAGCTGCACTTGGCCGCACGCATCCAGCAGCTGCTGACCTTTGTCGTTGGCCAGGAGCGCCATTTGCTAGTGCTGACCCTGCCCGGCTCCAAGCACTTCCATCTCTTCAGCTACGCCCACATCGAGGGCTGGCAGCAACGCACCTACGGCCACATGGCCGACTACCAGTGGTCCTGGCCACTGATTCGCTCGGGCCAGCAGCTGACGACCTCCACATCCGTGCTGCTGCTCTGCGGGCAACGCCTCTGCAGCCTGGTCAAAGCGCTGCTCGATTAGCGTCGATATTACTCGATTGGCAGCGATTAAACTCGATTATTGTTGATTGAGGATCGATAATAATCGATTGGCAGCGATTCTACTCGATTGACAGCGATTAAATTCGATTATAGTTGATCGATTCTAGTTGATTGAGGATCGATTATAATCGATTGACATCTATTAAACTCGATTATAGTCGATCGATTATAGTTGATCGAGAGTCGATTATAATCGATGTCAATCGATTCTACTCGATTCTAGTTGATTGAGGATTCTACGCAATTCTAGTTGATCGATTCTAGTTGATTGAGGATCGATTATAATCGATTGGCAGCAATTCCATTCCATTTTGAGATTTTGCTTTGTTTCGTCAGCTCTCACTGTTATTGAGGGCATTCCCTCAACTGTTTATTATTATTAATTGTTAATTGTTATTAAATATATGTATCATATATTTATATTATATTTGTCCTGGCATACCCCTAATAAATACATATTTATGTATTGCGGGAGTACCCCTTATAAATACTCATACTTAAGCAACTAAAAAATGCTTACTAAATATCTAAGTGATTCCTTGGATCTGTTAAATTATCAGCAATATTTATAAGTAAACAGAATACCCCTTATGCATATATCAATAAGTTTTTGTAACAGGAACTTTAATATATTATTCCAAATGTTCTCCACATACATTTACATTGCTCAGGCAGCATGGAACACAACAATTTTTTATTCTACTTAAAAATCAATAAAAAAAAAAATTTCTAGAAAAAATGTCGAATATTTATAATATATAAATGTAAAAAAAAAAAATAAAAATTTGGATATTCTATGGCATACCCCTAATGGCAATTATCACATTTCCTTACAAGTTTACGTTTGATACGTTTAGGTGCTGAGGCCCTTGCAGCTGCACTTGACCACGTAGATCGTGAAGGCCAAGAGGCCCAGGATGCCCCATATGGAGCTGTTCTGATTGGAGCCGTCGCCGATTTGTGTCCGTATCCAGTCGAGGTGGCTGGCGACATCGACGAACACGGACGACTGGCTGCGCAGGCCGAGCAGCTGATTGGTGGCGATCAGTGGAGCGCCTGCGTCCAGTTCGTATGCCTGCTCGTCGTACTGCACGCACAGCTGTTGGCCGCAGGGTGCACGCTTGACGCACAGCCGCAGCAGCTCGTGCAGCTCATGGCCGTCCTCGCCGGCCAGGCCCCAGCTGCTGATGTGCCACGGCTCCGCTGCGCTCTCCACAGGCTCGGCGCCCGCGGGCAGTGCGATGGGCTGAATGCGCGTCAGATGCGCTGAAATGTCCTGTTCGAGCATGAGTATAGCCAGGGAGAGCTGCTTGGGTGGCTTGTGCACATGAGTCACCGCCAACACCTGGCCATGAGCCGTCGGCGAAAAGCGCTGCGTGCTGCCCAAGACGACGCGCAGCTCCGCTGGATGATAGAATCGCATGTTGTCCTGACTGCAAATGATGCAATAATAAATTGAAAGACGGATTAGCTTCAGTCCCAGATACATTGCCAGACGTGCACCTACTCATAAACGCACTGGGCCACAGTCAGCACCACGGAGGGAGCCACCAGTGCACCCGAGCAGATGTGACCCTTGCCAAAGTAGTCCAGCTCCTGGTCCAGCAGTCGTATGGAGGCCTGATACGGTGCCGACGATGAGGACGATCCGATGCTGCGCTTTTTGGCCAGCCCCGAGTGTGTGAAGGCTAAAAGTGAGAAGCAAAGCAAGAGATAAGTTAGGCGGGGCTACGATTGATCTTGGAGATGCTGCTTGGGAATATAATACAACTAAGACGTCTTGCGTCTTACGTCTTACCATAAACGAAATCAGTAAGACTTTTGCCTATAGCTTTCATCTCTGCTAATATCGATTTAAAGTTTTGATATCGATCATGGCTGAGGCTTTGCAACTTTGTTTCAATATCAAGTCAGCAGCGGGCAGCTTGAAGTGAGTTGGCCTTGGCAACAAGTGAGTTGCATTCAAATGGTGCGATCCATGCCGAGAACTGGGCTTATCAGCTTCAAAGGCAACGACTCATGGGCATACCCCAATCAGCTGATCGTTTGTTTACCAATTGTTGTTGCTGCTCCCAGCCATTTAGTTTGGGGTATCAGTCATTATCGCACGATAATAGAGCTGTGGGCGCGCGTGCTCTACAGCTGCGCCTATCAATAGTTCTTGGCGGAAGCCGCGAATCGGCTATTTCTAGCTTGGCCTTGACTCACAGTCAAAACAAAACTTGCCACATACAGCTGAGATTGGCTATAAGAACTTGACGTCTCTAATATCCAATTTCCAAATTATCTAATCATAGTTTGCGTACGATTTTCGTTAGTTTTTATCTATTTTAATTAAGAGTTTAACTTAATTTTATGTAGAAATGCGCCACAGATAAGAAAACTAGATAAAACTCTCTCTCTCTTTATCGAGTTTTCTAGAAAACATTTTTGAACTAAAGGCAAAGTCTAGCGAATATAAAGGTATATATAAATAAAAAAAATTAACATATATATTTATATATATATATATATATATATATATATATATATATATATATATATATATATACATCTAAAAAAATATATATATTTATATATATATATATAAATATAATTAATAATTTAATTTAATATCAATTAAAAATAAAATAAAGAAAATTAATAAAAAAATAAAGAATATATATTTATATATATTTTTATTATTTATATATATAATAAAAATATATATAAAATTAAGAAAAAAAAATATTTATATAGATATATATATATATACAAATTTTTTTATATTTATTTTCTTTATTATTTTATATATATTATATTTCTATTTTTTTATATTTTATAGAATATTTGTATGCTAATCTATTTAAATCTTATATATATAAATATATCTATATAAAAAAATAAATAAATAATATATATATATATATATATATATATATATATATATATATATATATATATATATATATATATATATATATATTTATTATTTTTTTTTTATATTTAAATATATTCATATATTTTTTTATTTTTTCTTATATATATATAAATATATAAGATGTCAACAGATTAGCTTACATATATTCTATAAGGCGATAAGCGCACTTTGGCATATTCTAAAATCGGCTATATTCCAGATTCTATGACCTTTAGACATACGAAAGATTGCATTGCATCTGAAAAACTAAATCACAAATTATTTATAAGTTTTACTGCAATTTTTTCGAGTACATAGATGGCTTAAGATGAGCTGCAACTCAGCCTTGCATCTACTCCTAGGAAACTCTTATATAACCACAAATAATTATAATATAATCTAAATCGAATAACAATCCCAACTTAACAGTATTTCTGAGCGGCCTTCGACTTACTTGTCTGCATTTCGGCGCATAGAAATGCAAAAATCATAATTTTGATTATCTTCTTGATGTGATCGTTGAGCTGCATTGCGTCGCACAATTGGAGCTTGGATTTTGGATGAAGACTTAAATGGATCGGCGGACAGTTGACGCCAGGCCGGGCAGTGCTCGAGAGGCTTTCGGTTAGATAGTGCGCACCTTTAGAGAGAGCCGAACGTTGAATGAAATAATTTAATTCTAAATCGCACGAAAACAAATTCGCAAACGCTTTTCACCCAGATAATTCAATTTTGATTTGATTTCGCTCCATGTTTATTTCCATACACTAATTTCAAACGAGTATTGCGGCTTTCTCACTCAGCGTGTTGAGCATTTGTTAATTTTTACTCCATCTGGATTGATATCCAGTTACAAGTGTCTAACTAGTTCCCCAACTAGTCTTATGAGAGCTTGGTATAGATAGAGAGATGGGTAGATACATGTAAATAGATAGAGAGGTCTATAGAGAGATAGATAGAGAGATAGATAGATAGATAGATAGATAGATAGATAGATAGATAGATAGATAGATAGATAGATATATAGAGAGATATATAGAAAGATAAAGAGATTGATAGAAAGACATAGACAGATAGAATAGACAGAGAGAGAGATATAGATGTAGATGGATTAATCTAGATAGGCAAAGTTTCTCGCTCTCTTTATCTTTGTTTTCTTCTTTCATTCTTTCTATCCTTTTCCATTCATCTAAAGCACTTCTTATCAAATTCCATTTCTATTTATAACTATTTGTCTCTATCATTTTCTGCTAATTTTAATCTTTTTATATAATTCTCTATCTCTCTCTCAAACTGTTTTTGTTTACCTTTAGATCTATGTATCTAGCTTAAGCGTCTCTCCATTTTCCCTCATTCTTTTTTCTTACTTTCTTTCTCTTTCTCATTCGCTAACTCTGTCTTTCTTCCTTTTTCTTACTCTCTGAGTTTCTACAGCTGTCTCTCAATTCTCACAATGCATCTTTAGCTCCTCTTTCTATATTGTATGTACCATCTCTCTATTCTTCGGTCTGCCTCTCTCTATTTCTCTCTATTTCTAAGTCTTTTTTTCTATCACTTCCTTCTTCTCTTCCTTAATTTCCCTCTCTCTCTCTCTCTCTCTCTCTCTCGTAGTCTCGTTGCCGTTGACATCCCAAAGGGTATTTCAACTTCTTTATATCGCAGTTGGGCATTCTCTCTTGTTTTTGTTTTTATGTTCATATGTACTGATAAAGCGCAACATGCCATAAAAAAAACATTCACACACACACACACACACACAAGCAATAATAATCGCTATTGATAAGACGTCCGATTATTTATTATTATTTTCTTCTATTTTGTTTTCTTCGATTTTTCATTTTGTTTATTTTTTGTTATTTATATTTAAATTGCGATCACTGTGCAGTGGGAGGTGGCAACATGGCTAAAGAATGTTAAGTGTTATGTTAAATGCGAGCCGACTAAGTCTATCTGCTGATAACAGGGTATTTGGGTGGGCGTGAATGTTATGTGAAACGTAGGAGAGACCTATGTTTCATATAATTATAATCCTAGACTCAAAATTCACTTTGACCTTGCTGTCTGCTTAACATGCCCTTTAACATGCACTTAACATTTTTATGGAAAAATGTTAAGTGCATGTTAAAGGGCATGTTAAGCAGACATCAAGGTCAAAGTGAATTTCGAGCAAAGCAAAAGCGAGACTGCGGACAAGATTGCGACATCTGTGACTTTCCTTTAGCAATACCAAAATAGAACTCGCCTAGCTCATCACATCCATGCCTAAGCCTAGGAATGAGAGCCCAGAAGTTTACATAGCTAAATTGCAGCGCCGATAAGAATTCGGAATTGCCCAGCGAAGGTGGAGAGGAGCTAATACCCCTTACCAGCAGCAAGAGATTTATTTGATTGATGATTTTTCCGAATCCTTTAAATATTTCTTTGCCAAGTGGAAGCTTGGAGCCAGCCTAGCCCCGGTTAAAAACTTACATCAGCTGCTGAGCAACACGTGAATCGATCGATTCTTTGATGACCTCTCGCATATGATTATATTAATTTAGATATGTGAATATTAGATTGATTTGGATTAACCGAAAGTTCATAATTTTATTTAGAGTTGTAAATTGAAACATTTAATTTGTAACGTTGAATTTAAATTTTGATCAAGTCATGGAAGTCATGGAAATTGTATATATATATATATAGTTTTTGATGATAGTGCCAAAGGTGATTTCGAGTGGTTCGCTATTGGGTAATTCCATTCCGAAGATAAGAGGAACAATAACTGCTATATAATAACGATGTTCATCGATTCTTCTTCTAGCCGTTGGCCTATAGATAATCTATTCGTTTTCTTTTTGTTTTTCCTTTTTTGTGTTCTTTGTTTGGTTCGCGTCATACGCCGTGGATAAGAAGTACACACAATTAAACTGTTACGGATTCGTCGTACTTCCGCTTCAAAGCCCTAAAAGTAGGCAACGCTTGGAGTGCGCTGTGTGTGTGTGTGTGTGTGTGAGCGACTGGTCGACTGGTCGGGGCGGGGCAGGGCGGTGCGGTGCGGTGCGTATGGATTTCTAGAAGCGGCACAGACACAGCATGAATATGGCATATAGACTGAGATTGAGTGGCTTGAAAACGTTTCCAGTTCCGCCCAATTTATTGAGGGTATTTATCGAATCGTCTATCTCGGAGTCTTCGGAGGAATCATCTTTAGTTTCTGGCGGGTTATCAACACTCACATCGGGGTCCACATCGGTATCCGTTTCCTGTCGCTGCTGGCGCAGATCGAAACGCTTGATGGTCTCCTCAATCCACGATTTGTAGTGCTGCACATTGGTGTAGGCGCCCGAGTCGTGGGGCGTGCCGCAACGCGCTGACCACGAGCCGATACCGGCCAACTGGCCCTGACACAGCAGTGGTCCAGCATCCTCTGCGGTGCAGGGCTCCAGCTGATGCTCGTTCGCATTCTGCGCGCATAACATCTCCGGCAATAGGGTCTTCTGCTCCAGCTGGCAGGACTGCTGCTCCGCCAGAGTCACATTCATGCTGACCAGCTGGCCGAGGAAGTAGTCCGCTTGGCTGTTGTTCCACGCGGATATCTGGCAGGCGGTTAGCGGCGCAAACACCTCCTTGGCCAGCTGCACAGGCTGCATAACTGGCGGCACTGCACCATTGAGCACAATCAGGGCGATATCCTCCTTATGGCTATTCACATCGAACGTGCTCAGCTGCAGCAGCAGCTCGGATATGCCAAACGATAGCATTTTCCCCTCGCCCGACGACTCCTGCCTGTTGCCCAGCTCAACGATGAAATTCGATTTGTCCAGGAAAATGCCCGTCGTGCGCGTTTGACTGAAAGGCACGCGAATAAAGATGGATTAGCATCGAGGCTTTCGCCATTTGGCAGCGCCACTTACTTCACAAAACAGTGGGCAGCCGTCAGCACCACATTGTGGCTGATGAGCACGCCGCCGCAGACGTAGCCGGTGCCCTGCGGTGCGCCGCTCTTGCGCAGCGAGACATGAAAATCGCTGTACAGCGATTTTTCCACATCCCAGTTGAGATCTGGCTGCTTCAGCTGCCTGTCCTCCGCCGATAATTCGTCCGCTGGCTGCTCAGCATCGGCCACGCCCATCGCGCCCCATAGCACAATTAGCAGCAGCAAGACAACATTCATCTTACCTTCCCAACGTTTATACAAAGTCAGCTCCATATTTTGTTCAGCGCAAAAAAAAAAAAAAAACAAATTTTTCAATATATGTCGACAGCTCAACTGATTGTGTGTAACTGACTAGCTGGAGAGCTCGTAGTTCAATATATAGTCTTTGGAGCGCGGCGAAAAGGACACTAGATCGAGCAAAATGTGAAACGAGTCGACAGATGGGGTCGGCTGTCACAGCGCCCTCACAGGGCATTTTGTACTCTGCGTTCACTTGGGCCGCGTGACATGCGGACAAGTCCTTTGTCCCTTGTCAACATCCCAGCTGGAGATTCGATATATATTCCTTATGCCATTTGTAGACCCACCTGCCGTATGCCTCTTTTATGCTCACTTATTCTCGTGTAGGGTATCTATCAGTCGTGCCTAGCCGACTAGCTCAACTCTACTTCAAAGCGCCTGCTTTATAGCATTCGTTTCAGCTTGAAGTCTGACAGCTGCTGCCAAGTCATTGACTTGTATCTGTATTGGGAGGAATAGATCAATCTCAGGTGTTTAGCTTCATCTGAGTCCTGCTCATCCATAAAGAGTAAAAGCGCATAATTATCGGTAGCCCTGCGTCGGGCTTGGAGTATTAGTCGGGCTCACTCTCGACTCTCGTTTTATTAGCTTCACTCTAGGGTCTAGGCTTATGACTAAGAAATGTGGCTAAGGCCGAGCAGCACGGGCACTGCAATGCTCAAGCCGTAGGAGAATGTAATCAGACCGACGCCATCGTCACCTCCGTCCCCGCTGCCATCGCCACTGCCATCTCCGCTGCCATCGCCACTGCCATCTCCGCTGCCATCTCCACTGCCATCTCCACTGCCATCGCCACTGCCATCTCCACTGCCAGGCTCGGAGATTTGCTCGATTACCCAGTCGTAGTAGTAGGAGACGTCCGTGTAGACACCTGGAAACATCGGCATGGCACAGCCAATGCCCCAGGAGACGATGCCCGCCAGTTGGCTCTGGCAGACGAGCGGCCCGCCGGAGTCGCCGTTGCAGGCATCCCGCTCGCCCTCCATGTAGCCGGCGCAGAGCATTCCGGGCCGTATCAAGTGGCCCAAAGAGCTCTCGTCGATGCACTGCGTCTCACTGAGCATGGGCACATCGACGGTCATGAGTATATCGGAGCTGTAGCCCTCCTCGGTGTTGCCCCAGCCGGTGACCTGGCAAACGGTTTCCGCCGGCACCGTCAAGGCACTGAGGCCGATGGGTCGTATCGTGGGATGATTTGCGGGCACCGATCCGCTCAGGATTAGCAGCGCGATGTCCTTTTCATATGTGGACAAATCAAAGATATCCAACTGAAAAATCAGCTGCTCAATGTCAAAGGTCAGCGTGTTGGCCTTCTCGAAGCGATCCAAGTTGCCCATAACCACAATGAAGTCCTCCTTGGGCAGGAAGGTGCCATCGTAGATGTCCTGGCTACAGGTGGAAATGGAAACGGGTCAATTCAATGGATTTGAGTCACAAATCCTGCTACTTACTCCACAAAGCAGTGGGCGGCGCTCAGCACCGCATTGGGCTTGATCAGGGATCCGCCGCAGATGTGGCCGGTGCCAAAGAAGTAGCCATCGTTGAGGCGACGCCGTAGGCTCACCTGATGCCTGGTGGCCTCCATGGTGGCCACGGTGCCATTGATAATCCGGCCCGGATCCTGGCTGAATCTGGGACGCACAAGCTGTGAGCCTAGAAATAATTATGATAAAAATGAGACACACAGCCATCCAGAGATCAGACCTCAGACATACCGTTCGCCGTGAGGCACACGCAAAGGAGCACGGTCAGAGAGATAGACGCAAGTCGCTGGTCAGCCATGTGGATGAAGTCTTCGTATGCACGACGCAAGCTGACAACGTCAACTAAAAGCACTTGGCCATCGATCGCTAGTCAGTCGATAACGGCACAATTAAATCTGGCCATACGGCCCATACGGCGTTCGGGACATAATCTAATCAGAGCCAGCATGAACGGGGCCATGGCTGAGGGGTGTGATCGACTGTCTTGATAAACCCTTCGCAATTATTCACTTTAAAATTGTTGAATGGATTTTCCCCAATCAATGGGTTTTGCACAAGATCAACAAAGATTTACAACTCCAAGGGAGAGAGAGAGAGAGAGTGAGAGTGAGAGTCAAAGAGAGAGAGCGTGTAGAGAATATCTACTCAACTCCAACATGATATGATATGGTATCATATAATTTATCAACAAACAGAGCAATGCTGTTGACTCCCCCCTTCGTTAGGTGCCACGCCTTTTTCTAGGGTATCTAGCGAATGAACAGAGTTTTTTTATGGCTCATAAAGCATTTCCCATTTGTCTTCTAGGGAAATACTTGACCATTTTTACTCCATAATAATTCAAAAATCAAATTAATACACAGCGTCAATAAATAAATAGGAATTGCAAAAACAAAAATTTAAAATTAAAAATTGATAATTGATAATTGATAAGTGGAGCTCGGGCGTGAAGAGCTAAGCAAACAGCATAAATATAAATACGCATTATGAAACCTCTCTAAATAAGTGATGAGCGCACAGCTGGGCACCTTAAAAATGCCACTGAAGTAGGAGGAATAATATAGACGAGAATCGACACAGCAGAGAAGACCCCACGAGCAGCATGAGATTCGGATTTATATTCGAATCTAAGCACAGCTTAATACACTTGCTTACTCGAACTTACTACAACCTTCTCTTAACTTACTCAAATTCAGTTACAAATTATCCAAAAATATTAATTTATTGACATTCACAATTTATCCATAATATAAATATATATATATATATATATATATAATATGCATACAGACCTAATATAAATTACATTAATAATTTAGATTAATAAAACCTAAATATGTATAGCTAATAATAATAATTGTACGTATAAATTTACAAATGAGTTAAAAATATTGCATTAACTGGAAATTTGTCGAGCAGCGTGCGTTCAAGAAAGAGAGCGCAACATATTGCCATCCTTATCGCGTTTGAGTGTTTTGATATTTTTTTAGTATTTGATTGGTGCGCTCAGCCGTGTGATTGATCAGCCTCATGATTTCATCCAGTTCATTTTTGGACGATTTATCGTCTGCACTCGGCTCATGCTTGACCTTTTCTGCCTTTGCTTCGGCCTTGGGCGGCACGGACTCGGCTCTGGCCGGCTCAAACATAGCATCCAATTCGTATTCCTGGCTCTGACTGCTCTTATATTGAAGCTGTGGCGCACGGCGACGCTGCATCACTTTGCGTTCCACATGCTGATTGCTCTTTTCCATGGCCAAGCGTTTTCTGTAATCGAAATGGGCGCGTGGTATGCCTTAGATTCTTACAATTTGAATTCAAATTTGGCAAACCTGTTGCGTGGACTTAAGCTCTTGGCCGCTGTATCCGTGCAGCAGCGCGAGCATTCAGTTTTAATTGTGGCTGACAAATCATTTGTCATCCTGTCCGCTTCCGTGTAGGAGGCCACGGCGGACAATAGCTTTTTGTTTGTATCATTGAACTCGTTCAAGTCGAAGGGCGTCGTTGCCACAGTAGCTAAACGAGACAGAAATTGAACGTCAAATGATCAGGTGTTGAGGGCGGGACCTTACTTCTCCAATGGCGAGCGCCATCGCGACGATACTGTTCAATCTCGACATCCTTTCGCTTAATGATATCCAATAAATAGCGCATTTTGTAGTTTAGGTCAGCCGCTGTATGCACCGCATCTTTCAGCATGTGGCGATAGAACTGCAACAATAAGATATCCAATATAATTATCTATGCTCAGAGGCAATTTGTCTAGTCTACAGACAGTTAGCATGTCGCTCTCCATTAACGTTAGGTGCCATTCCCATCTGAGGGGCGCCGGTGTTCCCTCAACGCGGTACTTCACACAAAGCACAACTTTCTCACCCTCTTCCTCTTCCTGCGTCAGCACCACGCCGCCTTTCGAATCGATTTTCCATATGGAATCGACTGGCTCATTGGAATGCAAAATTGCACGCACGGCTTTGCCGGGAAAGTCCACAAGTCTGTTCAATTTCTGTTGTGATTTTTTGTATACAATTAACCATTGGATAACTGATTGACTCATTGATTGGGCAGCTCACCTTAAGGCGTTGCAGATACTCAGCCAGGGGCAAGTGTTCGCGGTAGCTCAGCTTGCGGCGCTGGTCGTGGACACAAAATTGCAACACTTCATCTTCGTCATCCGCTCCGCTTATGAGGCAAGTCAATAAATTAACATTCTTTAGCTCAATTATTTTTAAATCCATTTTAAAACAAAAAAAAAAAAAAAAACAATCGTTATAGTAAAACGTTCAAAAGAACAAATATAATGAAATAAATATGAAAGATAACAGCAACAGCTGATAGCTAACAGCAGCGAATTTCCGTTCGCTGCGACGTAGATCTTTAAATGGAACTGGTTCCAAATATTAAATGAACTTTCGCGTTTCGATAACAGTGCACAAAAGAGACGAAGCGCGCGTTTTTTTGAAATGTTATTTGAATATTCGTATGTCGACACTGAGAAAGTATGTGAGCAAGTGATGATAGCTGTGGCAATGCTTTGCTTTGTGAAATGAAACAATATTTTTGTATATTTCATGTGATTTTGTTTTAATCATATAAAGTTTATATGTAATACTTTTTGTTTTCTGTAATATTATCAAAAAATTGTTGTGTACTTTCGTAATTTTTTTTTTTTTTTTTTTTTTAATTATTATTATTTTGTTTATCCCCATTATTTAATATTTTTGCAAAACTAATTTAAATTGTATTTAAATTTTACTACTGACAGAAAATAGCTACTTCATTCACATTGAACGCTAGATAATACCGATCTAATACAATATATTTATATATATATATTTATACATATATATAATTATATATATATATATATTAAAACAGTTTTGTAACATGCAGAAAATGATGAGGAAATCTTAAAATATTTTCTTTAAATTTGTTGTTTTTTGTTGTTTTGATTATCTTAAACTAGCCTCGCGCTTAACTTAACTGTCTTTTTGTCAAATGTTTTTGTTGTTGTTTGTTTGCTTTGTGGATATATATATATATATATATATATATATATATATATATGTATGTATATATAGACCATAAATATGTTAGCCTAACGAAATTGTGCTTAACACTAGGCTTAGATCAATCTGGGTCGACGTTTGAGATTTTTCAACACTTTCGTTGGTTTTCATATCTGCGGACGCGTCCAGAGCTCGCTGAGATCCTTTTGCCGCAGCTTTCCCAGCTCTGCGAAGGCGATAAAAATAATCAGCTTTTATTGAGATAAATATGATGGGGCAATGCTTACCTAGCTGGCCGGGTAGAACGCTGCTGCTGCGGAAACTCAGATCGAATCGCGGCTGCACCGACAGCTGGCTGCCTGCGGAGGAGGCGACGGAATTGCGAAAAGTTGTGCCGCTGCCAAGGCAAATACAGATACACATACATTGGAGATATCACAGATGTCATATATGTATGTGTGTGTGACCTACCTGTAGGGATGCTTGAGACAGCCGTAGACCTCGCGATAGCGACCGTAGAGCGTGCCATAGGAGACGCCCAAGATGCGAGCCGCCTTCTTCATTTCAAGTCTTTTGTTTTTGATGGCATCGAGTACCTGCAACAGATGCCGGGATTAGAGCCAAGCTTAGGCTTAGAGTTTACACCGGCCTGGACACTCACGCGCTTGGTGAACGGCTCCTCCCAGAACTGTGGACGTCGCCCCTTGGCCAAATAGTCGTCCATTTTGATGACATCCTGCCACTGGGTTAGCTCCTCATTGGTTAGCCGCAATTCGGCTGCATCGTAATCCTCCAGCTTGACCTCGGCATAGTCGCCGGCATGCTCGCCGCCACTCGCTGTCGCATTGCTGTTGCCGCCGCCATTGGCCGTGGCAACGGCCACAGCTGCCGCCGCTGCAGCAGCCGCCACCGCGGCGCTGGCCACCGCATTGGGCGCGAAATCGTGTGCCATCAGCATGCCATGATCGTTGATCAAGTATTTGCCAGCAAAGCCGGCGGCGGGCAACAGAGCCGGCGACTCGGCTCGATTGGCCACCAAATGCTCATTCTCAATCTCCTCGACGGGCTTGGGCAAGGCGTCAGCGTTGGCGCTGGCGTTGGCGTTGGCGTTGGCGTCGGCATCAGCATCGGCCGCTCTCACCTCAGCTGCCTCGGCCGGCGTCTGCTGATCGTCTGCAGGCGACTCGCCGGCCGCAATCGCTGTGCGCTTCTTCTCGGCGGACTTCTCCCGCTCGCCGTACAGGCGACGCGTGGCATGACGCAGTTTGCCATGGCGTTCGCGTCGCTCGATCGGCTTGTCGGCCAGCTTCTTCGAGGAGCTGGAGAGCGGCACGGTTGCCCCAGCTGCCGCCTGCACGCTGCTCGCATCGTCACTGAGCTCCAGCTCTGTCTTTAGCTCCACCTCGCTCAGCTTGGGGCTTGACTCTTTGGCCCAATCCTGTGTCGCCTCCAGTTCGCGCTCCCCCAACTCCATTTGTGCTGGCGTCGACTGCTGTTGCTGTTGTTGCTGCTGCTGCTGGCGCAGGCGCTGGCGCTGCTTGGGCGGACAGGCGGCGGGCGGCGATGGCAACGCAGCGGAATGTGCAGCTGGCAACGCATCCTCGGCAAAAGGACGCGTCGACTCTAAATATGCGCGCTGTGCGGGCTCCAAGTTTGCAGCATATTGAGCCAATTTGCGACTGCAGCAGAAGTAAAGCAAAAGAAAAGCACAGGAAAATATATCAGATTTCCAGCGTAGATCATGGGGTTCAAGCAGAAGGACGGACGGGCGGAGGGACGCAAGGACGGACAGTCGGACGGACGGTGGTGATAGGAGCGTTCAGCTCACTCATAGTCATACCTAGGCGTAGATTATGGTATATAATTAATATTACCATCAGCCATTGCCCCCTGAGGCCAGCCATTGCCCCCTGACCCACATAGCTGTAAATGCGGCTCAGTTTCTAAATCTCTTCATTGAACGGAGCCTTGACTATATCTCAAAGGGTATCCACATGTCCCAGCCAACTCATGTGTATAAGAGTTACGCATCTCTTCGATTCGATAGACCCCACCGAGAGCGGGGTCTTCCTTGGAGTAACATCTGATCACATTTAATATAATTTAAAATAGCAAGAATACGCCTCGCCCTGAACTGAGAGCTAGAGCGGCTCCATTTAATCCCTCTTCTAGGCGTTTCTTCTCATCTAGACCTTAAGTACGACTTACACATTGAATACATCGTATGTGTCATCGAGGGGAGGACGTCCCCGCTTGCGTTTGGGTCCCAGAAACGGATCGGAGACGGGTGCTGGGCAATCCAAGCCAGCGCCAGCGCTGGGCAGAGGCGTCAATTCGGGCAGCCGAGTGCCGGCCGTTAGGCCCAAGACACTATCCAAACCCGCGGGCGATTGACGTTCCCGCTCCCGCTCCCGCTCCCGCTCACGTTCGCGTTCACGTTCGCGCTCCCGTTCGCTGGCGATCGAGTGCTGTGGCTGCAGATGCGGCGCCTGCTGATGGGCCAGATCATGGGCATAGCTCTCGGCGAGACTGCGCGGCGGCGAATGGAACTCAGCCGCTGGCATTGGAGGCGGCGGCCCATCATCGTCATCACGCCAGGTGACCTCGGCAAGGCCCTTGATCTTCAGATCGTCAGCGGTCTTCAGCAGCGACGGCAAGCTGGCCTGCAAAGCACAGAGACAGAAGCAGAGACGAGCCATGACTTCACAACCATGGCCATGGGCGGATGGAGGATAACTCACATGCTCCACATTGATCTCGCCCTTGTACATGAACTCGATGAGGCACTTGACCTCGGCGAATGTCACATCCTTCATGATGATGATCGGATCCCGTTCGCTGGCATAGTTCGATAGCACCGAGTCGAAGAAGGTGCTGCATGCGCAGAGCACCACGCGATGCGCCCTTATCAATTGGCCCTCGCAGGCGAGCGTCACATCGCAGAAGCAGCCGCGGTCCAGCAGCTGCGAGAACATCGTCTGCAGATTGCTATGATGGTACTTCCAGCGCAGGCAATATTGCTGCGGCAGCATCGTGTACGAATCGAATGGCTCCGTTGCTCAGCTCAAATCTAAACAAAGACGAAATACGAAAACAGAAATATAAAAAAAAAAATTTATATATATATATATATATACATATAAAAAATAAAATAAATATCACAAATCCCATTAGTTGCGCATGGCGACAGCTAAGAATGATACTGGAAACAACAATAAACAATCCAAAATTATCTGAAAAAGCCGCCAAAACAATTTGGTAAACATGCCACGCCAGAGGCAAACAACTTATCTAATTCCACGAATTCTATAATTTACAGCTCAATAATTTCTTGAATTGCAAAAAGGGAAAAAGGGAAAAATGGAAAGCCACAAACTAAATGAAAACTTTTCCTCTTCAACTTTTTAACAACATTTATTATAATAAAATATATACATATCTCTCTCTCTCTCTCTCTCTCTCTCTCTCTCTCTCTCTCTCTCTCTTCAGGTAAAATTTACAAATGGTTTGCTTCAATTTTGAAATTAATTTTAGAATATTATGTTGCTGGTTCAACTTCAATGGAAAATAAAAATGAATAGAAAATGTGAATGAAAAATAATTAAATTTTAAAGTAAACTTTGAAAAATGTGTGGAAAGTAATTGCGCTTATTTTACCCTGAGCCCATTAAAAACGAGAATTTTGGGTGTATCAGTTCTGTGCACATTTATGTAACAGGCAGAAGCAGGCGTGCCACATACATATACTCCTGATCAAGAGTAGTTGAGTTAGCTGAGTTGAACTAGGCCAATGCAGTATAGTCCAGTTCAGTTCGACCTTCTATCTGACTACCCGTATGTCCGTCCTTCCATCTGTCCATCCTTCTACCCGTCTGTCCATCTATCTGACCGCCCGTCTTTCCTTACAACCCTCCTCCTATTCGTCTGTCCTTCCATCCATCCCTCTGTCCCTCCGTACTTCCATCTCTCTGTCTGTCCAACCATAAATGCTAGCGACTTGATATTCTCACAATATATTCACACACATATCATATAATATATAGCATACGCAGCACGAGCCTCGTTCATCTAGAAGAAAACTAATTTAATAATTAAGTTTCCATAGCAGCGCCTATGCTGTCCCAGCCCCAGTTCCAATCCAAGCGCTGCTGTTGCTGCGTAAGTTGCAGAGCGCGTGCTTATGCATGTGTGTGTGTGTGTGTGCATATGTATGTGTGTGTGCATGTATTGTTTGCCATAATTGCATAAAAGAAACCAAGAGTGATAAGTATATCGCTCGAGGAATATCACTTAGTCAAGCCGTCTCGCTAAAGGCTTTTTTACTCAAGTTAAATTTTTAGAGAAAAACCCACACAAGTTGCTAACATTTGTCAATATACCCTTTTTACTCATTCTTAATGGACATTAAAATGACTTTTAAGAACAAGAACAGATGGGCATTTTACTTAAATGCACGACATTTCGATCAGGTGTTTTTCGTAAGGCCAGTTGTTTCTATACTAAAAAGCTATTTCTGAAAATATGGGTACAATAAGTGGATACTTAAAAATATATATATATAATATATATAGGGATATAGTTTGTCTAACTAAATGCAGCTACCTACCTACCTACGAGCTTTCTAAAAACAGTTAACAATTTGAAGAATTTAAAACCCTTTTTCCCATTTACAAATTGAGCCAACCTTTTTTCTGTTTTTATTTTTGGAAGGTTCGCAGAATATTTCTTTAAATTTTTTATAATATTTTTATTATAGGGGTTAAAAAGTAAACAAAACAAAACAAGACTTTGCTTTTGCTGCTGTTTTTTTATGTCCAAGCTGAAGTAAAAAGCATGCCAACACACACATACGTAAGAAAGGACACACAGTGACCGCAAAGTAGAGAGAGAAGTAAGGACTGCTCGACTAGATGCTACGCTGTAAATGTGATTATGAAATAATATAGAATAATAGTATATAAAATATGGAGTATAAAATATAATAAATAAACCATAAAATATAATAAGTAAAATATAGAATACTTAAATATAGAATATAAAATATAAAAAATAAAATATAAGAATATCATAAAATAAAATAAAATAAGAATAAGAATAAAATAAATAATATTGAATATAAAATAGAAAATAACAAATGTAAAAAATACAATATAAAATAAAATATAAATGTAATTTAAAAGATAAAAGATAAAATATAAAAGAATTAAAAATAAAAAAAATATACAATATAGAATATATATTATAGTGAATAAAGAAAATATGATAAAATAATCTAGACACTTCTTTAAAGGGTATCAAAAGAGTCGAGCACAGAAGAGCCGCGCCTGCCACGCATCCTGCGAATCCGAAATACAACAGAAAATAGTTCTCAACATTTAAAAAAAAAAGTAACCAAAGCAAAAATTGAGTTTTACTATTTAATTTCGAAAAGAAATTGGCGTAAGAGAAGAAGAGAGTGAAGAAGATGAAATAAAGAAAAGCTCGCACACAAAAGATTTTGTGAAAAGTGCAGCATATAGAAGACAAGATATATACATATACATATATATATATATAATATATATACATGCGTGTATATGGTGAAGCATAAGGAAGAAGAAGACGAAGCAGAAGAAGATGCAGAAAATATCCAATGTCCGGCCACCCACAACAAGGAAACACATTTCGCCAACTGCTTTAGCAGCAAAGGGTTTTTTGATCCCAACACACACACACACACACACACACACGTTTTATGTGAGCCGTTACACATTTCAGCTCCTTAAAAAAATAAATATATATGCAGGTTTACACGATATATATGCTCACATATACATGTACACATACACATACACATACACATACATATATACATTTATATAACAAAATAAAAAAAAAGAACGCAAAAATTTACAACGAGAGCGCAAAAAGAATGGCATATAAAAAATACATGTTTTATTGTAGTATATTTTTGCCGCCCGAGCACTACCCCCAATGCGAGCGTACGGCGCCAAGCGCCCCCACCACCATCCCCTTGAACAACCCCAACCTCAAATAAACCCAACTTGAACTCAAGGCCCCCCTCACACATACACATTCACAATCGGAAAGAGGGCGTGGGGGAGAGAGAGAAAGAGAAGGCGAATGGCATTGCCTTCTCCGCTTCTTTTGGTTTTTCTCATGGAAAATATTTTTCAGTTTTTATCACATTTTTCGTCTTCTTTGGATTTCGCTTTTTACGTCTCGTTTTTTTATAACTTTTTTTTTTCAGTTTTTTCTTCACTTTTTTGTAATTTTTCTTCTTTTTTTTTTTTTTGTTCCTGTTTTCTGTTATTATACTCTAACCATATGGCTATTTTCATTATGTTGCACGACATGCTACCCTATTGTCAGTGAGCAGGGTATAAACATGCATAGCTGCATGCAGAGATATTGAGAGTTGTGTGATAAACTTGCGATTGTCTTCTAAGTTTCGTAAGTAAAATCAAAGGTGTATTAAAGGAAAAAAAGGGAAAGAGTGAGAAAGAGAGAGAAAGCTAAATAGATATATTAATAGAAAGAGAGATAGAAAAAGAGAGAGAGAGAGAGAGAAGTGATAAAGAATGAGTTAAGAGTAAGAATGAGAGAAGATAGATAAGAGTGAAAACAGGGAAAGAAAGAGAAGAAAAAAAGATTCGATTATAAAAGAAAGTGAGAGAGAATTATAAATAAGAAGATATATGATAGATATATTAATAGCTAAACAAAGAGCGAATAGGAGGAGAATACAAAAAGAATGAGCGAAAATAGAGAACGAATAAGAGAGGGCGAGTGCGAGATAGAGAGAGTACAACTGGAGCTTCAAGACTGCTAGATAAATATTCTGTTTATAGGTTATAGATGCTCTAACAAATATAGGGTATATTAGCTATAATTTACTTGAAGTTAAATTTAACATAAACAAGAAGTAAGCAATATTGTTTCAGCTGTAGATATTTCACGAATGAAATAATACCATTGACAACTTAATAATGTATTTTATTTATTTATTAATGAAGTATATTGAATAGGATCATTTGAAAATACAGTAAATATAATTTGTTGTTAAAATACATTTTAACTTTTACAAAAGCTTGATTTGTGCCTTAGGCTAAGCCAGATATTTGCATATGCAGAATTAGCCAAGCACTCAAAATTCGTGAACTTTGAAGCACTTTTTTAACTTAATGTCAAAAACGTGTGCCAAAATTAAGCCAAAATATTGGCAGAAGGCAATAGATTACTTTTTGATATACCTTGGAATATATGAATTCCATTTATCTGGCAGTTAAGACTAATAAGCAATTAGACCCTTTACTCCTGCCTATCGTGCCGTGATACCTTAAAATGGGATGATACGGGGCACCTGTCTAAGTTGACAACTTATTGACTTTAGCCTGTTGTCAATACACTAACTTTAGATCTATCATTTGATACGAAGACAGCAGAGTGCCTGTCAAAATTGGCAGCTACTTTAACAAGCAAACAGCCAAAGCTAAGAGCACACACTAAGCGCGAGCTTAAGCTTCTGTGAGTGTATCTCACTTGCGACCTGCTTGGAAAAGCATTTTCATCCTTTTTTTTTTTTTGTTTCGGTTTTTGCTTTTCTTTTTTTTATTCAACTGTAAGGCAAGAAACGTCGTTGGCTTCGTGAGCGCAGGCGAAAGCGAGGGGGGTGGGAATGGGCACGTAAGAGAGGAGCGCGCTACGGTAGGGCCATGACGCAAAAAGGTTGCGAGCGGAAAATGAAAAAAAAAATTAACAACAACGGCAACAGCAGCAGCAGCGACGTCGACAGCGACGCAAGCAAAGCAAAAAAAAAAAAAAAACGAAAGAAAAATAAAAATAAATAAATAAAAACACAAAAAGCGCCAGAGAACATGGCAAAAGCGGAAAAAAGCATAACGACCGTTGAGTTCTTTTTTTTATTATTTTTTTTTTTGCTTATTTTTATTATTATTATTTTCATTTTCTGTCTTTCTCCGCTCTTTTGTTGCTGTTGTTGTTATTGCCAGCTTTTTTAAGCTGTAATTTTTTACTTGACGTTTTTTATGGTTTTTTTTTTGCGCAATTTTATCCTTTTTTTAAATATCGATTTTTATGTCAACTTAAATGAAAGGTACACAACAGTTTCCCATATATATATATTTCGAATTCTATATATATAAATATATATATATATATATATATGAGTGTATGCTTCAGTACTATTAATTTTGATTGAGGCACCTGCCCCCCTCCCCACTGCCAGGACGACTTTGTTGCATTATTGAAATGTCCACGTCGGAGCGCAGAAGAAATCAAAGGAGCGATTTCAAAAGCTCAAAAGCTCCGCTTAAATTAATAAAGAAAAAGCTTTTCTCTTATTCACTTTATAAAAGAAACAAATTAATAATCCTAGGCTTTATAAAGCTAAAACTACTAACTATGGTAGGCAAGCTTTCAATCATGATTGATATACAATAATCTCTATGATAGAAATGCATCGTTTATCAAATAAAATTTCAAGTTTAATAAAGCTAATCA
>JAWNPI010000109.1:6530000-6550000 GCA_035047625.1 Drosophila mettleri | reverse complement strand
GAAACTGGAAGAAAAGGAATAGTGTGGGGAAACAGTAAAAATAAATAGAGAAAGAAAGCAGAAAAAGACTTCTGTTTCTTTAAAGATAAATTAAGGAAAATATCATTTTAGAGATAAAGACTGGTAGGCGAAAACAAGAGCGAGAGAGAATGAAATTAAGCCTCTGTATATTATAGGAAGATAGTTGTAGAACGTTGCAGAAATATAAAAAAAGAGATAAAAGAAGCCTCAATTTTTTATCTTCTTCAATCGTTCATCTTTATCTTTAATTTGATGAGCATCAAATTATCTCTCTGCGCTCTTCTTTCTTTCTACATACATCATATCTCTTTGTTGAATTCTTCTGCTGACCACCTCATTCAGTGTGCCTTTAATACTCCCTTTTCATTCTCTCAATCTCCCTCTCTCAAACTCGCTCTCCCAATCTCTCTCAATCACTATCTCTCTTTCTGTCTCCCAAACTCTCTCTCAATATCTCATTCCCTGCCTCTCTCTCTCTTTCTCTCTCTCTCATCATCTCATCTCATCTCTCATCATAACTTTTTCATTTGCTAACTCTACTTTTCCGTCTCACTCTCGCGCCATCTTCTTCGACAATTTTGTTCGAGTTTCATTACAGAAATCCAAACAAACAGCAAAAATGTTAAATAAGCAAAAGAAAAGAGAAGGAAAAACTCATTTGATATCAATGCAAAGAAAAAGTAGTCAAAGGCTTTGTATACATTTGCCAAATTGAAATTGCTGTTTTCTTTATTAGTATTTTTATTTCTTTATTGTCTCATATTGTTAATAGCGTACGCGGACCCCAACAGCACCCCCCCCCCTCTCCCCCTCACCCATCCCGAATATCGTAAAAACTGTAAATCCCTATACTCAGCATATTGCAGTACGCGCAGCTCCTAAATGTTTTTAGACCCCTTTTTTTTGGGGCACTCGAAATAAAAAATAAAAAAGCAAAATAAAATAAAATACAACAAAAATAAATAAATAACAAGAAAGTGCGTGTGTGTGTGTGTGTGTGTGTGTGTGTGTGTGTGTGTGTGTGTGCCCATGAAGGCTATGAAGAGCTGCCTAGGCCAAGGAACTGCGCACGCAGGCGCAGATGGCCAAAGAGTTCTCGACTTCAAATTGAAGTCCAAGATCAAGTCTAGCTAACAACAACAACAACAACACCGAGTGGGAGCCAAGTGCAAGAGCACGTACTCACTGCCAATTAGAGATGAACGCGTGTGAGCTCGTGTCGTGCCTAAGGCACGTCTCTATCTCTGTCTCTGTCTCTGTCCTAAAAAGTGCCAAGAGCTGTGCTTAAAACAATAACAAATGCAATAATAATTAAAATTTAATTTTAAGCACACTTCCAGCTTCACTCTCGAAGTGCTTATAGAAAAGTTGTATGTAAACAAAAAGATCTATATAGAGATAATTCCCGCCTAGGCGATGCAAGAACTTGACTGAGAAATTGAAACTGAAAGCTTTAGAGCCTAATTTAATGCATAAAAATCAATTTAGTATGATTTAAGCTCACAAACCCGGAGAAAAAAAAATAACTTTGGAACTATGAATCTAAATGCAGTTTTAAATAATTATTTTTTTCAAGCCGAAAGCCGTACCAGCCAGCGCTACAGTTACTAATTATTTAAAAAATTAATGATTACTATGAATAAATAAATAAAGTTGAAGTGCTTTTATAAATATACGTATATATATATTTATATATATATATATAAATATATATTTTATATATATTTAAATATATATATATATATATATTATTAATAGCAACTTGAACTCTAATTTGTTATTTAAAAGTTGCAGTTGAACTTTTCGAACTTTAAATTCACTTTTAATGGATCAATAAAATAAATATAAAAGCTTTTGACATTTTTGCAAGACATTTAGTACTTGAAGATTTTAAATATATAGATATAAAATAAAATATATTATAATATAATATAAAAGAATATAAAATATTATGCATAGAAATAATATATTAACATATAAAATATAATATATAAGATGTATAATATGTAGTTCACTATAGATAGCGCTAGATTTTAGACTTATCGATAGATAGATATATATATACCTTATAGATATATATATATATATACAACAAAATCAAACTATATTTGTTCTCGCAACCGAAGCGATCTGGCTTGGATATTTGTTATATAAATCACTTTATGTGCATATGATATGTATGCGATATATTTTATTTTATATTTATGCGATATATTTTATTTTATTTTTATACGATATATTTTATTTTATATTTATGCGATATCTTATATTTTATATGTATACGATATATTTTATTTTATATTTATATGATACATTTTATGACACACAACTATCTCAATATGTTGCTTGTATTCATATATAAATACATGTATCTATATAAATCGAGGCGAGAGCTGTGCGCATCTCTAAGTCTAGCTGCAACTGCAACATCGTTCGGTGCAAGCAGCAAAGCTGTAGAAGCTGCTAAGGCACTGACTAAGGTAGATACGCATGCCGCCTTTTGCTGCAGTGACTTTAAGCAACATCATAAAATGTTTTCAAAACAGCAACAACTGCAGCGGCGGCAGCAAATGCAACTGCAACAAGCTGCAGCAAAATAACTTAAAAAAAAAAAAAACCGAAAGAAAAAAACTTGGAGCTCAAGCAACAACTTGCGACTTTACGATGCTCTACAACAATTGTTGTTGCTGTTGCTGTTGCTGTTGTTCGCCAAGTCCAAGTGCATTCGCCTTCCGCTTTTGCTGTCGTTTTTATTTATTTTTTATTTTTCATTTATTTATCTTTTTTTAAGTTTTTTTTTTTCTTCTCTCATTTTTTGCGAGTGTTTCGAGCTGCTGTCTTGACTTATGCAGCTTCCACTCTGCTATTCTTATGGTTGTTGTCGTTGTTGCTTTGCTGACACAAAATCTAATAATTTCCAGACACAGCAACAACAGCGTCCAGTTTGGCGCACACACAGACACAGACACAGACACAGATGCAGATGCAGATACAAATGTATCTACGGCCAGCGTCGATGTAATCTTAGGTAGCTGAACCTGGGCCCAAGACGTCGTTGTCGTCGCCTCGGGCAGTGGCGCAAATGGGCGGCAGTTGGGGGGTTCGGAGGCAAAACATTAAACAGGACTCACTATAAATAGAGTCCTAGCCAAATAACTAGATTTCTTAAGGGCTAGCTCCAAGCCAAGCTCAAGCATTAGCAAAGCCATACGAAAATCAGATTGAAATGAGAGAAAAATAAGAGAAAATTCACTTAAAAGTTTCAGATTATCAGATAGAGTGAGAGATAAAGATAGAGTAAGAGATAGCTATAGAGTGAGAGATAGAGATATATGGGAAGTAAGAATAGAAATTGAGAATAAAAACTGAGCGATACGAAGATTGAGAATGAGAGTAGGAAAGAGTATGAAAATAGAATGATAATCCAAAGCGAATGAGAATGCGGCTGAGATAGAATGATAATAAAATAGAGACAAAAACTTAAACTGAGAATAAAAAAAGAATGAGAAATATAATGAAAAGTGCACCATAATGGAAAATGGCAAATGATAATAAATAAATATATATATAAATAAATATATATAAATATAAATATAAATATATATATTTATACAAATTTATATATAATTTGAAAGGTTTCGAGTATTCCATTGGACCAGCTCTAACACTTTCAGTCTATTTGGGTCCGAAAAAGCGGAGAGGGAAATGCCCCAAAAAGCGGACTAGTCCTAATCACAGCCCTAGAAGGAAGCTCGTAAATTGCTCGAGAAGCTTTGCTAGCTTCAGCTATTTCTTGTGCTTTTTGTCTATTTCTTTTGGAGCCGGGCACTTAAAGGCAACACTTGCAGTGAGCCCAAGGAAACAGAGTAGGAAAAACATCTAACATAGCGAGAAAATGAAAAGCTGCATAGATAGCAGCAGCAAGGGGGAAGAAGCATTTGGGGTGGAAGAGAGGGGCAAAGAGGAGCCAAATGCAGGTGGCAGCCAGGTAGGTAGGCTCTTTGGTTGAGGGCAATGGAAAGCGAAAGAGACGTTCGCTCGCTTGCTCGTCAGATACAAATAGGAAAAACTCGCTTCGTTCAGACCAAGGGAGCTCTGTTGGTGGGGCTTAGCAGCAAGCTTTATGTGGTCTCCGACTTCGGGAAGCAGCGCGCACATTCATCAAGAAAACTGTCATCGTTTTTTGCCCATCTGCGCGCGCGCCTGTGTGTGTCTGTGTGTGTGTGTGTGTTTGTATCTTGTATCTGTAAGTACGTTAGCCTCGGCCACAGATTCTAACTCATATGCGAGAGGTTTCTCCAAGTTCTTTTCTATTTTTTTTTTTTTTTTCATTTTCATTTTTTGTATTATTGCCAAGACGCCCCCTGGCAAGTGCCGCCCCGCCCAGCCGCCTTTTGGCCTTCATTGTGTGTCTATGTCAATGCTTCGTTTTTTGTTTTTCTCTCTTTTTTTTACGCCTAATATACACTTAATATTATTTTTATATATACACAAATCTAACTGGCAAAAAGCGCCAACATAATATAACAATGCCAGACGAACCATCTATAACCCAAAAACACAAAAAAAAAAAAAAAAAAAAAAAAAAACACACACACATACACACACACAAACGAAAAACAACATTAAAACATAAACAAAAACTATATGCTGCGCCCGCTGAGCGGGGTCTAGAGGTGAACCGGCATAGCTACTTGACGACTTTTTGTGTTTGCTGACGTTTTTGTTCTCTTAGATCTGTTGATGTTTTTGCCAAGACCTGTTCTTGGCTTTTTGCAACTCTTTGTTTACTTGACGCAACGAAAGAGGAATTCCCTGGACTTTAAACCATATCTGCCACTAGCTGAGCGCTATTTATAGCTCTATGAACATATAGGTCTGGCCAAGCGTATCTATATCGATATCGATGTCTATATCTATATCTATATCTATATCTATATCTATATCTATATCTATATCTATATCTATATCTATATCTATATCTATATCTATATCTATATCTATATCTATATCTATATCTATATCTATATCTATATCTATATCTATATCTATATCTATATCTATATCTATATCTATATCTATATCTATATCTATATCTATATCTATATCTATATCTATATCTATATCTATATCTATATCTATATCTATATCTATATCTATATCTATATCTATATCTATATCTATATCTATATCTATATCTATATCTATATCTATATCTATATCTATATCTATATCTATATCTATATCTATATCTATATCTATATCTATATCTATATCTATATCTATATCTATATCTATATCTATATCTATATCTATATCTATATCTATATCTATATCTATATCTATATCTATATCTATATCTATATCTATATCTATATCTATATTTATCGATCAGCTTCATCGATCTTTGGAAAAATCGAAAACTGTCTCAGCCGAAATTTGTCTTCAGACACCGAAACTTTTGTGCAAAAACTGAAATAAGCAAAAATAACCGAGGCACCAAATCAAGCCGCAAAAAACACACACACATACACAAACACAACTAAATTAGAGTGGACCACAAAAACAAAAGAAGCAGAGAAAAAAAACCCCAAATAAAAAGCCCCAGTCGCTGCTGCTCATGGTAATGATGATGATGATGATGATAATGATGATAATGATGATGATGGCCGAGCTGCGTTCGAACTGAGAATTTTGCAATTACCCATTGCTGTGTCTCCTTGAAAATGACGATAATTTTTTTTTATATATATTTTTTTATTTATTTATTTTTTTTTTTTGCCAATTTTTATCATTTTTTACTTTGTAATTTATTGCACATTTGTTCATTTTAAAAGAGGGAAAATAAAAAAAGTTCAATTTCAACTTCGCGCCGCAAAAACTCCCCCCTCCCCAACCTCTTACGTTTTTCCATTTCCCACACGATTTTACAGCATTTAACAGAAACAAAAAAGAAAATGCCAAAATTGAATATTGAGTTGTGTTTCACAGTGTCAACCGATTCAGCTGGCGATTCAAGTGATTTATTCCTTAGGTAATGTGCAGCTCAATGCATACACTCACTCACACACACATACACACATAATTTATATACACACACATACATGTTCACTCGTATTGCTCTCTCGCTCAATGTCGCTCCTTCTCTCCCTTTCTGTCTCTCTCCCTCTCATTCTACACTACTTCTTATGTGGGTGTGTATTACATATGTGTTTATTATATACATATATCTGACTTATATAATATGTAAGTAAAATAAAAATGCAACAACAACAAAGAGAATCGCCCCCCCCCCCCCCCTTTTCGGACAGACAACAAAACCATAAAAAACAGTGAATGACTGCTTCGCAAGTATTCCGACTGCGATATATCCTGTAAGATGTATTCCTCTCTGTTTATAGTAAGCAGCTAAGTTATCGATAAGTTATCGCTGTAGAAAATTGTATGTTACCAGTGAAGCTTATTGATAATATAATATTACAATTTTATATTGCACATAGATGTTAATAAATTATATTTTGATCAAATGAATTAGCCTATAAAATACTGTTAACGTCGATAGGGTAAATTATTATTAATATAATTGATAATATTATATGATACCCGATGCCACACTTATCGGTAACATACTAACATTGCTGTTATAAATTATTCTATTAATATAACGTTTTTCATTCAAATCATATTCAAAATAGATCGGTAACAAATCTCACATATCGATAATATAATTTATTATTCATAAATATACATTCAATATCGATAATATCAAATACATCTATATCATATACTACTTTAATACAACGTTACTCATTCAATTGATTAATTGGCGAATCGATAACATATCGTTAAAATCTTAAAAAATAGATCAATAATATTTCTTTCTTTCTCTCTCTCTTTTGATCGCACCGCAATATTATGAACCATTGAAGAAATTGTGCATGACGCACAGTGTGAATAAATAGAGGGTATGCAGATAGCAACGCTGGCTCCAGCCCTCTCTTTTACACTTTTACACTCGCGCTCTCGCTCGCTGTCCCACTCTAGCCACTTGTTATTTTGTTCGGTGCAAAGTATAAATGAAGTTTTTGCCGTTGTTCCCATTTCTGCGATTTCTTCTTCTCTCCCTCCCATTGCATGCCTTGATGTAAAGTTCAGTTTCAGTTTCGCTTTTTTCTTATTTTATTTCCATTTTTTTCGTTTCCTTCTCAGCTTTTTTTTTTGCAACTTTTTTCTGTGCTTCTTTTTCATTTTGTGCTCATAGTTTTCTGTCCGCGCCAAAAAGGCAAAAACCGAGCAACAGTAAAACGAAATTTTTTTAATGTTTTTTATACCGTTTTTTTTATACTTTTTTGCCTTGACGTTGGGACAATGTTGGGCAGGGGCTTGGAAGGTAGCGTAAGAGGCAAAGGACTAAGAGCTGCAACGCAAACGGTCAGGTTGGTTGTCTGTGTGTGTGTGTGTGTGTGTGTGTAAGGGGGCGTGGTAGGGCAATGAGGGCGGCGGTAGGAGAGGAGGTAAATAAATTAAATGCTTTTTGCTCAACTTTATTTTCCAGGCGATGTTTGCCTTGTTTTTAATATTTTCTTCCCCAGCTTTATATTAACCATATACATACATACATATGTATATAGTTATATTCTTTATGTATCCTTACACATACATACATATGTATCTGTTCGATTCACTAGCTGTATATGTACATATATAAATATACATATATATACATATTTTGGATATCAGTTAATTAAATCTAGCTTGTCTTATTTCGATTCATTTCTAATTGGATCCCAACTGGAATTTTCTTGTGAACCAGTTCAAAATGGTGCATGAACCGATTTGGAGCGTCAAGAACTAATTGAGAACTTTGCGTGAAACACAACTGTTTTGTAATCATTTAGGAATTTCGCATGAGCCAACGCAGAGCCCCAAGAAATTCTTTTCGAATCGATTTAGCTTTGTAAGCAAATGCTTTTTAACCGCTTCTAAACTAATTGCAAGGTCTAACGACAATTTAAGCAACAGAGCTGTATTTGTCTTTCAAATCGATTAAGTTTCTTAAATTTGTTATGTACATGTATGTATGTATGTATGTATGTATGTATATAGTATATGCTCCATTAACAAAGAGTCAAAAACAAAGCAAAAGAGCAGAAATTAATTAAAAATATAGAAATTCAATTCGTGAATATAAACAAATTTATTGTTTCGCAATAATAAAATTCATAATTAAATGAAAAATAAATCAAATGCAACCAAAAATAATGCTAAGTGTATATATGTACATATACATTTGTTTGTATGTACGTATTCATATATGTATGTATCAAAAAAAAAATATTCATAAAGGAGCGACATGCAAATAGGCATAAATTTAAATTTAAAGAAAAATCATTAAAATGAAGAAAATTTATAGATATAAAAAATATATATTATTTTTTTATATATATTTATATATATTTTTTTTTTTAAAACCAACAAAAGCAAAAGTAAATACCTTCCATTAATTGACTAGCAAATACCCTATAAACAATTGTAAATGAATAATATATAATATAATAAAAATAATTCTAAATATATATAATAAATAATATAATTATTTTGAAAGATTTAGAAACATACAAATATATAAGCAGTCGCCTATTTAAGTTGATATAGTTCCAAATTGTAAAAAGTTCATTGTGTTCATCATATGAATATAAATTGATTGAGTATAAAGAAAAAGAGGTAATAAAAATTAATCGTAATATATATTGCATCACTTTAATCTTTTATGTGTATAGGCCTACTTTGTCTATTTAGATATGTACAGAGTATACAAAGAGTAACTGACCACAAAACGTTCTGATTCATAACTTCGAATCACATTCGCTTTTATTTCTATTTTGTTTTCTCGATGAGTTTTCGATTTTTTTTTATTTTTAATTTAATTAAACTAAACGTATATATATATAAATATATATATTTACATATACATATATACTTATATATATATATGTATATGCAATTTGCTTAATACAGTTTGCCACAGTTACACACACATTCAGTGAGTGGCGGAGAGAGAGGGAGAGCTATCTGCCTAATTTATATTGTTTTTTCTCCGTTCTTTCTTTTAGATAGAGCATCTTTGAGGCGCCCCCTGTCGGCTGCTGGCAGTGGCGAATCGCTTCAGTTCAGGGCAGAGGGAGAAGAACAGAGGATTGCGCGTGTGGGCGGGCGGGCGCAGGAGCAAAGCGTGGAGCGCAGGCAGACGGCTGGACGTCCGCAGCGTATGTGTTTCTGTTGTTGTTGTTGTTCCTCAGTTTCTTTTCTTTTGATTTTCTTTATTTTATGTGTGTCTGTGTGTGTGTGTGTGTTTTCTTTTTTTCTATTCGATTTCTATTGTTTGGTTCGCTACCATTCAACGGATATGCTCGTACATGCTTTTTATCTGTGAAGGCGCAGAGACTTTGATTTTAGCTTTTGCTCCACACTATTATTCATTCATTCTTTTTAGCTGCGCTTCTAGTTCTGTCATTTTTCTCTTCGTTTTAAAGTTTATTTTGCTCATCTTTTTTCTTTCTTTCGGTTTTTTTTTTTTTAATCTTTCACACCCTGTAAGTTGCTAGGGATTACAACTGTATATATGGATATGTTTGTGCTATTCATTATTATTATTATTATTATTGTTATTATATATTATTATTAATATTAACAATCTACATACATATATGATTTCAGGACACGAATTTTTTTTTTTTTTTTTGGGGCATTTGATAGAATCTCCTGTTCAAACATTCAATACATTATGAAGCTTCTGAAGCGCTTGCCATGCAAAGTTAGGGTATTTATTAGTCGCCATCATTTTGTTGCTCGCTCATATTTTCTTTTTTGGTTTGAGTTATCAGCAAAAAAAAAATTTGCCTAACATGTTTCTTTTTTGTTTCTTTCAATTTTTTATTCTGTTTCCTGTTTACTAAAGTTCACACACATTTATAAAAATATTTACATACATATATATATATATATATATATATGGTATATGTATGTATATAAGTACATATATCTATAAATTTATGTATACATACATATCTTTTTGTAACATTTATTGTTATGTGCGATTCGTTCGCGATTGCCGTTGACTATTTTTTTTTCTCCTCCTTTCTGTTTCCCCATCCATTTTATTGTCTCCACTTACATACATACATATATTTATGTATATATTTTTAATTATAAATAAGTGCTGATATCAGCGAAGCGTTGAGAAAGGGTATACGGGTGCCAGAGAGAGCGTCAGAGTTTTGAGAAATAGGTATAGAAAAGCAAAAATAAATAAAAAAAAACAATATTTATATACCAAAATGAAGAAAAATACAATTACTGATACGCTGCAAAATTGCTGCGAAAAATCCCCAAAAAAAAAGGAGGAAGAAATAGATTCGGAGGGAATCTACATTTTATTTCTTTAGGGTACATACATACGTATCTATGTACTTATATGTACATAGATCTATATACATATGTAGTTACATACATACATATGTATCCACTTTCATAAAATTGAAACTCTGGCGATTCATGATATCGTAAATATTATAACTCAAACAACTGTGACATCCAAGATTTCAACACAAATAAAAATCAATAGCACATAAACAAAGCTATTATTTAGTAGCTTTATAACAAAGGCATTACAACAACAACAACAATGGCAACAACTTTCAATTATCCCAATATGCAGCTGGCTTAATTCTTTTCTTTTATTTTTCTTCACACGTGACACACACACAGCCTTCATCAAAGTGTTGATTGCTCATTTATGCATAAGACCGCTTAATTTTCGCTTAAACACTTGTTGGGGTCCGCTTTAGCAAATGTGCCCAAAGTAAAGCCAAATTTAGCAACAACAAGAACAGCAACAACAAACACTTGTCCATGACCATGGCGTTTGCTGTTATTGTGCCTGGCTCAACTCTAATTCCGACTGCCTCCTCTCTCTCTCTCTCTCTCTCCCTCACTATCTTACCCACAGACACACACTGAGCCTAACGGCGTTTTGTTGCCATTTGCGCTTTGGGTGAACTTGAAATTTGGAGAGTCAACAGCATGTAATTGAAATGTGTGCGACTGTGTGAATGTGTGAGTGAAGCACGGTCACAAACACACATACAATTACACACTGACACAACTAAAAACTCTCCCACACACACGGAGAGAGCGGCTTGCACTCGAAATTGCGTTTGCCGCGACGTCATTGTGGACACGGGGACGCCGAGCATACGAATGTCGTTATGAAAACAAAAAAAACTAATAAAGCAGCGGACAAAAACAAACAGCCAACTGACAGCAGCAGCGGCTGGTACGCTGGCAGCGCAGCTGCGGCAATTTGCAATTTTAATTTTGCGTGTCGTTTTTTTTTTATTTTCTTCTGTTTTTTCAATACTTATAAATTTTTTCTTTCGTATAATTAAAGTTAAAGTTGTAAAATACAAAAACAAAAAAAAAAAAAAACAAAAAAAAAAAAAAATAGCAGCAATGGCACACAAAAAAAGTCAATTGCAAATTGCTTGACTCATTTTGTGGGCATATTTATTATTATTTATTTTTTTCTTGTTTTCGTTTGTTTGCGCGCGCTGCAAAGGCGGAAATTGCTTTTTGTCTCTTTCGCGCGGCCTTTTATAATTGACAACAACAAAACACATGGCGCAAAAAAATTAATTACCAACAGAAAAAAAAAAAAAAAAAACAAATAATGCAAGCACAACTTTTAATCATTTCGCATGAAATGAGCCACGAAATAAAAAATTGCCTATATATGTATATATATATCTATAAATAGTTTTTATTATTATATAAATATATTTATAGTTAATGCTATTTTTATATTATTTATGCCAATTTCAATTGTAATATAAACAAAAAAAAAAAAACACCTTGCAGCTGGCAAAGTCAACAAACCCGGAAATTTGCCCAACGGAATTTTATCGTAATAATTTTTATTTATTTCTTTTTTTTTTTAAATGACAAATATTGAAAAACAAAACAACAAATAAGCAGAAACCGCAAAAAAAACTTTATTTTCTTTCTTTCTTTCAGCTAAAAATAACATTTGCACTTTTCTGCCTTTGTTGTTGCTGCTGATTTCGCTTTGCTTTTAACAAATAAATAATAATAATAACAGTTGTTTTCTTGCGTCTCTCACCTTTTCCCTTTGTTTTTGATTTTTGTTTTAGGCTGCTTTTTTTTGAAAACGTGCAAAAAATTCATTCATACATTTTTGTTGGCCAAGCACTTATCTTTGCTTAAAAAAAAAAAAACTGAACCAAAAAAAAAAATTCAGAATTCATATGAATAAAAAACAAATTATTTGCAACGCGCGCTCTTTGTTATTTTTTTCGCTGCAGCGTAACGGTTAATGACGTATGCTTTTACTTGCTTTCGCCAGTTATGTTTCTTTGCGCCGACTTGGCAACTAATCAACCAACCGACCGGCTTAACAGTTCAAAGTCAACTGAATAGTGTTGGCAGCGATAGCTTGCAGCCCTTGGTGCTCCTTACTCTTTATCGGTAGAACTGGTTCGATAGCACAAAATCGAGCTGGTGTGTCAAATCGAACGTCAGTAGCATGTTAATAACATTTCGGACTAACAGTTTCAAGTGAGTTCTCAAAAATTTACGTAAATGTTCAGAAAATCGCAAACAGCTGTTTGGTCAACAGCGGCTGCGGCCTAATGGCAAGGGGCAAGTAGTCAAGAACATTTCACGATTATCAGAGGAAAATAAAACAAAAACACAATTCCAAATGCAGGTCAGAGGTTATCGGCAACAGCTACTGTCAGTAGCTAGAGACGGCAGCTATTTACGGTTTACTAGTATAGATCAAGACGCTGAACGTTACATTCGACAATAACAGCGCTCAGAAGACTGACCAACAAACAACAACAAATACAACAACATGCAGCTCTTAAAAACAGTCCCCCGCCTCCGTCCATTGGCCATTAACTGCCAACTTATAACAGCAACACGTACATTTAACAGCTATCGGCTTTGGCACAGGCCTGCCAACCTATTCGCCGCAGAACTTGCGGCGAAAAGTCAAGTGGCAATAGCAGCTACACAGGCGGCATCAGCTACGATCAGAAGCATTTCAAATTCGATCCCGGTAAGTGAGCGTCTTTGTTTGTGTGTGTGTTCGTGTGGGTTAGTGTGAAAACCAAAAAACTCACACAGAAGGGCGGTGAGCTAATTAATTGCTAGCGGCGAACGTGCCGAAACGTGCAAATTACTAATAACTATAGAATCGATCAATTGGCAAGTGTGAATTGCATTCGCTGTGCAGCAAATTCGCTGTTTTTTGTGTAAATTCGGCATTTCGAACTCGACGCGAATTGTGCGAATTTATTTTGTATCACTCACGTTTTTATACCCTTGCAAAGGGTCGATCAGTTTTGTTAGCTTAAGTGAAAGTGTATTGGAAATAGTTCAAGAATCTATATGTATTTACATATATTAATAGCTGATCAGTTGTGACTCCTAAATTGGTTTTTTTTTCTATATGTATAAATATATATACATATATATATTTAATATATATACATATGTATTTATATAGTTTTTTTTTTCACTTGATCTGCGCGATCGGCATAATTTAAGCTACATTTATGTAAACTTTTTTTTCCAATTTTTTCAAATTGCTTTTCATGCCAAGTGAAATTTTGCTTAAAAGCAGAGTATTCAGCCTGCGCCTTGCAGACTTCTCTTGTTACTCCAATTCTGGTTCGCCCATTGTTGCGGCGGTCGCTTCAACCTTTCGTTGTTTGGCTTCGTGCGCGTTCAATTTAAAGGCATGCGCAAAGCTTCAGATTTGCTGTTTTTCTCGAAATATCAAATTATAAATGAATGCAGTTGACAACAGGTGTCCAAGGCCCCACCCATACGATAGTGGTCACCCCATGTCTGACTAGAACCAAATTTAATATACTATATACTAAATATCAAATGCCAAATGCCATCAAAAAAAATCGAGAGCTTTTTTGCACAAAAATTCGTAACACTATAAATATAGATTTATTGCAATAATAATAATATAGTGATTATTATTGCAATATATATATACATATATAAAATTGAACAAAAGACGAATTAATTTGAGCCTTGATATGGTCAACTTATATAGAGATTCGCTCCAAGTATAATTTAACAAAATTTCATTTTCAAAGCTGCCAGCTGTCGGGCACTCACCTCCAGCGCCAGTTACACTTAGTATTTTTCTGGGAAAACAAATGTTTACAGTTAGCCATAAACAATAAAATGTTTCGAGAATAGCAATTACTGAATTCAACTGAACTCGACAACTGAGTCAAGAAAAAGAATTTTACTGAAATATCTTTAATTTCATGCAGAACTTTGGCAAATTCGCTTAATCTTTCTGTATCTTCGACGAACATCAGCTAAAATAGGAATTTCCATTCATTCTTAAAACATTTTGCATAACTGAGAGAAAATCAATTGTCAATAAATGCATTTTTTTTTTTTCATTAAATTTTTCAAATAAAAAAAAAATTTCTAGAAAAGTGCAAAAGTTTTTAAAACTCTCTTGACGCTTAATGCTAATCAGCTTATCAGCTTGCTGATAACGAGCCTGACATATTCCGCTGGTGTGCGTTGAGATCCCGTTTTATCGCCTGCTGACCTTTGGTGCACCCGTTAAGCGCTACGCAAAATAGCTGTAAATAGACGCACAGCAGGGGTCCATATAAAATTGGTCCATATATATTTGCGCTATGCGCTGATCTCCGCTCAAGCCAACAAGCCCCAAAATATTGAGTTCAGGAGCATTACGACAGCGATCAAAACTTATACGCTCGCTTGTGTCGAATTGTAAATTAGTCTTATTGTGTCGAATTTGCTTCCGTTTGATAATATATATATTATATATTTTATATTAAAAATTTTTTTCTGCTCTACGTATAATTATGCTGTCGAGTGTATATATATATATATATATACATATATATTTATATAGTTTTTTTTTTTCACTTGATCTGCACAATCGGCATAATTTAAGCTACATTTATGTAAAAATTTTTTTCCCGAATTTTTTCCAATTGCTTTTCAAGCCAAGTGAAATTTTGCTTAAAAGCAGAGTATTCAGCCTGCACCTTGTGGTCACCCCATATCTGACTCAATCCAAATTAATATACTATATACTAAATATCAAATGCCATTTTTTTTTTATCAAAAAAAAAAATCGAGATTAAGGATTTTTTTGCACAAAGATTCGTATCATATATATATATATATATATATATATATATATATAATCATTAATCGTTAATCTTATCAAACGGAAGCGAATTCGACACAATAAAACCAATTTACAATTCGACACAAGTTTTGATCGATGTCGTAATGCTCCTGAACTCACTCCTATATTATCTAGTGCTATCTCAGATAAACCAAACTCTTGGCCATATTTGTCAATGATTTTTAGAGCCTGTTGTCCTGTAGCTCTGAGCTTTGGGACGAACTGCTGACCGATCAGCAGGCAACCTGGTCAGTCCCGTGGGTAGATCCCTAACTCTAGCTCTCATCCTGTCATCCGTCTCATGCTGCATGCAGATCAGACTCTGTTTGACGATTGCTACGGCGACTCTATCTCGTATTGCTCTACCGTAGTCAAATGTACTTCCCTCAGATATAGATATCTTCTCGTAACTCCTTCATATCTAGAGCCACGAAAATTTCTTGTATATCCTACGCTGAGTTCATTGAAGTACATTTTTTCTACGGTCACAGTTTGAAAGTCACATCACTATGCGGTGATTGAGCGTATTTTTCTTCACCTAGCCTTATCTCATATATATATATATATATATATATATATATATATATATATATATATATATATGTGAAGAAAATAAAAAAAATTCCAATGTTTTTTGAACCCATTGAACTGATGGCTGCTGCTGAGACTGCTCTGGGGCTGGGAATAATACAAAATATAAATATTTGCGGCGATCGCGATCCGTTTCGTCATAAAGAGCTCGCAATCGATGCGTTTGCAATTCATTGCATCTTCGTTCGTTGACACGATCGGTACGGAATTCTAGAGTATTATTATATTTTTTACCAATGTCTCGACAGAAAATGGCGGACCAAAAACTGTTGCAGGCGACGCTGAAGCAGAGCGATCCGGAGCTAGCCGCGATCATTGTCAAGGAGAAGGAGCGCCAGAAGCAGGGCCTGGAGATGATTGCCAGCGAGAACTTCACTTCGCTGGCTGTGCTAGACTGCTTGGGCTCCTGCCTGACCAACAAATATTCCGAGGGCTATCCGGGCAGGCGGTAAGATCAAACACACAAATATTACATAATGGTGACACTCAAATGAAAGCTTCGAGTCGCTAAAGCTACTACTGAAGTCTTTTACATTGGCAAGCTTTAAGAGAGTTACTAAATACAGAGACAGAGAGAGAGAGAGAGACAGAGAGAAATACTATGCTTATGAGTTATATCAGCTTATCAGAGTCTTAGGGTGCAGTCGTGCCTTGCTTCGAACTATGCAAGAGATTTTTGATTTTAGAGCTTTATTCCTTGTCTTTATTATTTATTTATTATTCCTTGTCTTGTTTGGGTAAAACTTAAATAACTTTTAAACAGCGCCTTGAGCTTTTACTTTTGATTTTGTTTTTTAGCTAGCAATTACTTAAAAGCCACTCAAACTATCATTGAAAGCTGATTTTGAAAGCTATTCAAAATGTTCAATATTAAATGATCAATGTAAGGAGCAACAGCTGTAGTTGGAGCTGTAGAGCGGCAGTTTGATCCCACTCTCGCTCTCTGTGCTCTCTCTCTCTCTCTCTCGCTGTCTGTGCTCTCTCTCTCTCTCTCTCGCTGTCTTTGCTCTCTCTCTCTCGCTCTCTGTGCTCTCTCTCTCTCGCTGTCTGTGCTCTCTCTCTCTCTCTCTGTGTTTTCAATCCTTATGATCACTCTCACTGTGATCTAACTCTTCCAATGATCGTCTTTCCTATTACTTATTACTTTCCTTGTGATCACTTTTCATATGATCGCTCTCTCTCTCTCTCTCTCTCTCTCTCTCTCTCTCTCTATCTCTCTCTATCTCTCTCTATCTCTCTCTCTCTCTCTCTCTCTCTCTCTCTCTCTCTCTCTCTCTCTCTCTCTCTCTCTCTCTCTCTCTCTCTCTCTCTCTCTCTCTCTCTCTCTCTCTCTCTCTCTCTCTCTCTCTCTCTCTCTCTCTCTCTCTCTCTCTCTCTCTCTGTGATCCCACTCCCTATAATTAGCCTAACTCTGCTCTTCCCACTGTGGCCTCATGCCCTGCGATCCCACTGCCTATGATCACTCTTACTGTAATCTCAGTTCCTATGTTCACTCTTCCTATTCTCGAGAGCTCTGCCCCTGATCGATCTTTCTATTATCAATTTTTCTATGATCGCGCTCTCTGTGATCTCACTCTACATGCGCCAGCTGCGCTTGATATTGAGCTCGTGCATAATTAATCGAAGCAAAATAGATTTTATTCTGGAACCAAAGCTGCACTGAACCCTCGAACCCTTAACACAATTATGTAAGAGCTGTGAGAAAGCACTCAAAGCTTACTTCTGACTTCTGGAAAGCTGGTTTCCTTTTAGTTGCGAGACTAAACCTTGGCTTAATCAACTGAATGTCATTGCACCACAATCTGATGTATAGAGTCTTACTGATCTGCCCTCTCTGTCTCTCCCTCTCTCTCTCTCTCTCTCTCTGTCTCTGTGTCAATTTACAGCTATTATGGTGGCAATCAGTTCATTGATCAGATTGAGAGCTTGGCGCAGGCACGCGCACTGGAGCTGTTCAATCTGAACAGCAACAAGTGGGGCGTCAATGTGCAGCCGTATTCCGGATCGCCGGCCAATCTGGCTGTCTATACGGGCGTGCTGCGTCCACATGATCGTATTATGGGCCTGGATCTGCCCGATGGCGGCCATTTGACGCACGGCTTTTTCACGCCCACCCGAAAGATATCGGCCACCTCCATCTTCTTCGAGAGCATGCCGTACAAGGTCAATCCGGAGACGGGTCTGATCGACTACGATAAGCTGGCGGAGGCCGCACGCACCTTCCGACCACAGATCATCATCGCTGGCATCTCGTGCTATTCGCGTCTGCTCGACTATGGCCGTTTCCGCAAGATCTGTGACGAGGTCGGCGCCTACCTGATGGCCGATATGGCGCACGTGGCTGGCCTGGTTGCCGCCGAGCAGATACCGTCGCCGTTTGAGTACGCCGACATTGTGACGACGACGACGCACAAGACGTTGCGCGGCCCACGCGCCGGCGTCATCTTTTTCCGCAAGGGCGTGCGCAGCACCAAGGCCAACGGCGTTGAGGTGCTGTACGATCTGGAGGAGCGCATCAATCTGGGTGTATTCCCAGCGCTGCAGGGCGGGCCGCATAACAATGCCATCGCTGGCATTGCCACGGCCTTCAAGCAGGCCAAATCGGCCGAATTTAAGGGATACCAGACGCAGATCATCAAGAACGCCAAGACACTGAGCAAGGGTCTGATGGATCTGGGCTATACAGTGGCCACCGGCGGCACCGATGTCCATCTCGTTCTGGTCGATGTACGCAGCGCGGGCATGACCGGCGCCACCGCTGAGCTGGTGCTCGAGGAGGTGGGCATTGCGTGCAATAAGAATACGGTGCCCGGCGACAAGATGGCCATGAATCCATCCGGCATACGCCTGGGCACACCGGCACTCACCACACGCGGCCTCCTCGAACAGGACATCCAGCAGGTGGTCACGTTCATCGATGCCGCGATCAAAATCGGCGCCGAGGCCATCAAGGCAACCGGCAGCTCCAAGCTGTCGGACTTCACCAAGACCCTGGCCGAGAACGCTGCCATCAAGCAGCAGCTGGAGGAGCTCCACAAATGCGTCATCAAGTTCAGCAGCAGCTTCCCCCTGCCCGGCTACGAACAGCTCTAAGCTATAATTTTCTTCTTCTTTTTTTTTTTTCTTTTTTTCCTTCTCGTCAAAATGTTTCCAAATCCTGCGACTTGCCAGTTAGATAGATAGTTATACATGGAGCAAGATGAGATACTGTATCTCGTATTTGCGCAACACTTTGATTAAGATCCTAAAAATCCACAAAAATATAAAATAATTCATTAACTGTCGTGATATTTTTTCTTGTTTCATACAAATTTCCTTAACAAACATTTAGAATAAAAAAAAATAAAAAAAAAAATATATATATATATATATATATATATATATATATTTAAATTGCATTTATATAGTGAATATTTCTATTTCGATAAATTAATACATAAAATTAAAATTCTGTTCCGAATTTCAAATTTTGTTTGCCCCTGAAACGCATGGAATTGAAATTGATTTGCACAGTGAAAGCGAAAAAGAACTAAAAATAAAATAATTGAAATAAATTTTGATCTTAAGACGAAATTTAATAAAAATGTTGAAACACAGGAAACTGTATTTGTTTTGAATGAAATAACTATTGAAATCCATTGGAAAAGTTTTTAAAATTCATTTTGATTTTGATGAAAATGAAACGAATTAGAATTGAAATCATTGAAAATGTAGATCTACATTCTATTGCAGAAACGAATGGAAATGGAATTAATTGGAATATTTTTAATACAAGTGGAACTGAACTGCATTTAATTTGTCTTGACATTTGAAATTTCGGAATAAAATTAGATACAATTTGTGGAACGAAACAGAATTTACAAGCGCACAGATGTTTACGTTATCTAGATAAAATTGATGACAAATTACAAATCTTAGCTTAGGATAAATATATAAAATTTATAAATTTATAAATATAAGTGTTACAGGTCTCACGCTCTCTCTCTCTCTCTCTCTCTCTCTTTCTCTTTCCCTCTCCGGCTCTACCGAACTTAGCTTAGCTGATGATCCGCAAAATCGATTTTGGTCAGCTCCTTGCTGAGGCGCGCGTCCCGATGGAAGCGCG
>JAWNPI010000109.1:6490000-6525000 GCA_035047625.1 Drosophila mettleri | reverse complement strand
CTGCAAATTGAGTGGAGTCGAAGAAGAAACAGGCAAAGAATTAGCAATTACTCAACAGATTTACTCAAGAGTCGACTACGATTGTTATTTTGCTTAGGGTTTGTACCAAACATTAGAGATTAGTTATAAGACTTGAATTATGGGAGAAATGGCAGAAATTGATATATATATATATATATATAGAAGTAATCAGAGCAATCCCTGATGTTAGCCAACTAAAACTGAAGTCTTAGCTGATGCGTACAGCTAATGAGATACATTATATGCAATATATAATATCAGATGAAGGCTATTCTATTCAAAGGCAAATGTAGGGGGAAACTGAATCGAATAATATTAATAGATAATTTGTTATCTTATAGCTTATAGAGATGAACTTAAACAAAGATGATGGATTTTAGACTGAGCTAGATAAAAGGGAACCGATATATATCGATTATCGATTAGAGATAAATACATAAATATATATATATATATATATATATATGGCTTATAGAGAAGCTTGAAATTAAGCTTAAGAAGATGGATTTTAGACTGAGCTATATAGAAGCGATATATCGATATATATATATATATATATATATATATATATATATATATATATATATATATATTTATTTTTTTTACATTCATATATTCTATGTATATAATTCATGAACTATATATATATAGCGCACGCCTATATATATATCTATATATATATATATATATATATATATCCATATCTATCTATATATATATACATCCCTCTCTATTTATATATATATATATCTATCTATATATATATATCCCTCTCTATTTATATATATATATATCTATCTATATATATATCCCTCTCTATTTATATATATATATATCTATATACTACTAGGTATTACTATGCATGACTATGTATATAATCTACACCTATAAATTCTATATAATTCTATATTCTAAATGCTCTTAAGTGTACAATCCGCATCTATATATATATATATATAAGCTCAAAGGTACATAGTCCACTCACTATACTCTATATATATAAATATCGATATATATCGATTCGCATCTATAAAGCTCAGCTATATAGCTAAAATCCATCTTTTTCCTTGCTTAAGCTCAAACTATAAAATATATATATATAGCCCACGCCTATATATATACCTATATATATCTATATATATCCATATCTATCTATATATATATATCCCTCTCTATATATATATATATATCTATACACTCCTTCTACACACATCATCCCTACACTGTATATACTCAATATATATCCAGCTTGTCAGCAGTTGCTGCTACTGCTGCTGCTGCTGCTAGGCTGCGCTTACTTTTCACAATGGTCTGTTCGTCCTTGACGGCGTAGTCGACCGTTTCGGTGGTGTAGATGTTGTCATCATCATCGGAGAAGGTGATCTTTCGTTTCTTAACGGTGTTCGCTGCTGGCAGCGATACCGTATTGGTGATAGTCAGATGCTGCGCCTGCGCCGCGGCCTGCTGTGGATGCTGCTGCTGCTGTTGTTGTTGTTGCTGCTGTTGTTGCTGCTGCTGCTGCGGGGGCGGCGCTGCCTGTACTTGAATGTGCTGTATTTGGGTGCTTTGTACATGATGATGTTGTTGTTGTTGTTGTTGTTGCTGCTGCTGCTGCTGCTGTTGTTGTTGTTGCTGCTGCTGCTGCTGTTGTTGGGTTTGCTGCACCTGCAGCTGAGCCGCCGCAGCAGCAGCCACATGCGTTTGTACTTGCGTCGCGGTTGCCGTTGCCTGCAACAGCGTGGCCGTTGGTATTTCGATTGTTTGTGTATTGCCAGCAACAGCCACCTGCTGCTGCTGCTGCTGCTGTTGCTGCTGCTGCTGCTGCTGATGTTGCTGCTGCTGCTGCTGTTGCTGCTGCTCATTGACGGCGCGTATTGTGCTGGGTATCGTCTTGATGAGCTTGTGCTCGCTTATCAGCGGCACCACCGGCATCTGCGGCTTCTCCTTCTCCTCGGCCGTGAGGCCCTGCACAGCGAGCAGCTCGGCGGTTTGCAGAAACGATTGCAGCGCCTCCTGCTGCACGTTCACCTCGCCCTAACGATAACGGAACGTGATTTAGCCAAATCGAATTGAGTTAAGCACTGAGCGCTCACCTGATACATAAACTCGACTATGGAATTGAGATCCTCGAATTTGATAAACTTAAAGATAATGACTGGATGCGGATGGGGATTCTCTTTGAATATCTCCTTAAAATAGGACGAGCAGGAGCTGAGCACCACCTTGTGCGCCTTGATGCGGCGCCCATCCACGCACAGGCTGACATCGACGAAATCATCGTTCAGCCGATGATTGTCCAGGGAGTAGGTCAAATGCCGCAGATAGTTGTTCCAGCGCAACGAGTATTGCTGTGTGGTGGCCATTGCTTAAAGCCGGGATCACACTCTCTCTCTCTCTCTCTCTCTTACTGCCTCTGCCTCCGCCACTGCCGACGTCGCTGCTGCTACTGCCTAATCCAATTAATGCGTGCGTTGCCGTGTGCTCCAAGGGTATAACAACAACAATAGTAATAATAATAATAATAATAACAGTAATAATAATTTAATTGATAAAAAACAATCGAATTCAACCAATTGTTTGCACAATCTTTTGCATTTGTTGCAATTCTAATTCAAAAACGATTTGTTGTTGTTTGTGTTGCTGTTTGTTTATTTTCAGTGTATTTTAGCAGCTAATTGCTGAAAAAGACGCCAGCGCAAAACATTTTAAGCATTTTGTTGCAGCACACCGAATTATGGCTCGCACGTTCGTTTAGGCCTCGCGCATTTTGACTTAGCATTTATTTATTTATTTATTAGCATTTTGTAGGTATTCATTTTTCAATATTTTCTCACTTTTTTTTTTCACGGCAAAATTAGTTGCTTTTTGGCAAAGCGTATGTTATTGTGGCATTATGTTATACTCAAAATGTGCTTGTGTTATCGACACCTATCGATAACACGACGCTGTACAACTAACAGCGTCGGCAGCTGTTAAGCGGCGCACACACAACGCCAGATGGCGCCAGCGCCAGTACCATTGCCGCTCACGATTCAAAGTCAAAATTTAAGTTGCGTTCAACGCGCTAAACTTTATTTTTTTACCACATCCATAAAATTAATATTATTCGAAAAAAAAAAAAAAACAACAATAAAAAAAAAAAGCGTACTTCAAAAATAAAGTTAGGTCAAGATTAGGCGCACAGCGAAGCGATAAGCGAGACGCAGCAAAAATCCATAAGCTATGGCACGAAACAAATAATCCAAGACGTAGAAGATCTTAATGCGAAAGCGCGCCTTGCTGCTGCTCTCGGGATTCTCTTTCAGCAGAAACTCCTTGGCGCCGCGAATGCCGTTCTGTATGAAGTCCACATAATTGATATTCGCGTTCTGCAGAAAGCCAAAAATATGTCTGAAGAAAAAAACAAAAAAAATAATAAAAAAAAATAAAAATAAATAAATAAATAAAAAATGTTTTCAGTAATGGAAGTGCTCACATTTCGTGCTGGGGCACGCAGCTGTGCAAAGCCCGGAAATTGGCATTCTCGAAGTGCCACTCAGTGAGCGCAAAGACCTTCAAGGCCGTGAAGGCAGCAAAGATGCGGCGCTGCAGCTTCAGCAGGCTGCAAGAGAAAACAGAAGGGAAATGAGGCAAAAGGACATCGAACAATCCTGGGAGGACTCACAAAGGCTTCTCGTTGGACAGGCGCAGCAATGTGTCCACCACAATGGCCATCATAATATGCATTGTTATAAACTGGGCCAACGAAAGCAGTTAGTTAGTTAGAGAGAGAGAGAGAGAGAGAGAGAGAGAGAGATAGACAGATGGCCACAGATGGTCCACTCACCCGCATGAAATGCAGCACTGGACACAGCGTAATGCTGCCACCGGGCAGCCAGAGCGTTTTCTCGAACGGATTCTGTCGTATAAACCGCTTGCCCACGTCTATCACCTGGCCCATGGTAATAGGAAAGATGCTGGCCGTGGCGCAGTTGATCACATCGATGGGCTGGTCCTTGGCCGGCGGCTTCTGCAGGTAGTTGTAGGCGGCGATGATGAGACCGCGCACGACCACATCCGCGGGCACAAAGTCGGCCACCACATAGGGATCACAGTTCTGGGAGCGCAAAATGCCAACGCCGCAGGCGACCAGCATTCCGATGGGCCCATTGAAATTGTCCGCCCAACCGGGCACAGGCTCCTCCAAGGAAGAAATCACTATTTGAGAGGAGGAGAGGAGGACGAGGAGAGAGAGAGAGAGAGAGAGAAGCAGGAGGAGGGGGAGGGGGAGAGAGGGGGAATAGAGACAGAGAAGGAAACAAAGGAGGGAGAGAGAGAGAACGATGGATAGATAAATAGTTAGATAGATAGAGAGAGAAAATTAGAGAAAGAGAGAGGGATACAGATAGATAGAGAGGGAGAGAGAGAGGGGGAGAGAGGGATACAGATAGCGAGATAGATAGAGGACGAAATAGAGAGAAAGAGATAGATAGATAATAATATATATCGATCGTAAGAGAGCAAAATATAAGTCGCAAAAGAGCGAAAGATATATTTATACATAAATATATTAAGAAACAAAGATAGAGAGAGAGAAAGGTAGAGATCTAGTTGAAATGAATAGAGAAGTGAAGCAGAGAAAACGGGTATAATTAGACGCGCCTGACTAAGGCCCTACTCTGGCCCTGACTTCTAGAACAATTTGACAATTTCATGGAAAGCCTATGAAATGGCTTTCTATAAACTTGGAATCTAATAATAATAATATATACTTTAAATAGCCTCAGCTCGGTACTAAGAATCTAAAATTTGTTCTTCCTATAACTAAAAATTCTTCTGGATTCAGGCTAGCCTAAATTCCGAAAAATTGGCAGAATTTTCGTAATGAGAATTGCGTAGAGAAGAGCTTAACAGTACGAGGGTAAAGGCGTCCTATCAAGTAACGCGAAGTAGAAGTTGTGGCAGCCCAGGCTAATGCTGGAAGTACCTCAAGGGACCTACCGATTGAAGGCCTGAATATGAGAATGGGCAACTGTTCCTTATAGTCATTGACCACGTGCTCGGCCAGGCTCTTGGTGAAGGTGTACGTGTTGGGCTGAAAGCCACTATACCTAAGAGTGTGTGAGAGAGATAGAGAGTGAGAGTGAGTGAGATATTGAATATTAATAGGTAATCCCCATTTGGCACATACTTCATGTTGAAAATCTCCAAGATTTCCTCATCGTAGATCTCCGCCAGCTTGATGGTCGTGCGCCAATCCGCATACGGCGGATACATGCGCTCCTCCACATCGATGACCGTGGGATTCGAATAGGTTGTGGAGACATGCACGAAGGCCTTCAGCTGTTTCCATTGCAGCGCGAGCTTGATCAGCTCGTGGGTGCCGCGCGTATTCATCAAAATGGCGGTGCGCAGCGGATCATCGAAGCTGAAACAAGCGGAAATATGAGCTGGCTGAACCGAGGCGACGCCTAATCCCAGCTTCGTCCACCTACCGCACCGAGGCAGCCGAATGGTAGACCACATTGACATTTTTGAGCTTCGCCAGGTCCGCGGCGCTAATGCCCAGGCCCAGCTCCATGCAGTCGCCGGCAATGGGCACGACATTGGCCAGGGTTTGGGGCTGTTCGCGCTTCAACCGATCGAAGAGCTTTGAATTGAACATGTCCTCCAAACGCCGCTCGATGGCAACGCCCTTCTTTGGGCGCAACAGCACATAGATCTTGCCCAGCGATGGGCAGGAGCGCAAAAGTTTCTCGATCAGCGCTTTGCCGACGAAGCCTTAATAGGAGCAAATTCGAAGCGATATATATAAATATATATATATATATATATATATAAATATATATTAGATTTATTGTCTAGCCTACCCGTGCCGCCGGTCAAAAAAATTTCCTGATCCTTGAACGCAGCTGAAATTGACATTTTGTATCGCACGAATCGCTGACCAAACGAAATCTGATCGACAATTACGGCTGGGCCGTGACTGAACCATGCTATCCATTATGTAAATCGCAATTCATTGGGGCAGCGGTCAATTTGCTGAATATTCAAGAGCAAGTGACGAAAAGTAAAACATTTCCGACCTTTACGTACCCGCTTAAAGCTTCTAGAGTTGATATTTTATTGTTCCTGAAATATTCCAAGTACTTTGACAGAATTACGTTACTCTGCCCCCACGGACTAGCTGCATACCAAAATTTGTGGTTCCAATATACGTATACTTCCCGAGTTCCATGAGGTTAGCTGTAGACTTCCCCATAACATTTTCAGCACTTCGATCAATTGCAGGGCATTAAAAGCTTCGTCGAAGGTCGCAGCTGGCTCATGTTGACTTCAATCAAGTCTATAAATAATCTGATCCGATATCGTCAACTTAAAACAGGCTTAGCTCTTCTTTGACAAGTGGTCTAAAAGCAAACGGTAAACTAAATTTGATATGCTGCGATCAAGAAAAAAACAAAAAAAAAGGAAAAAAAAAACAACCAGAAGAATAGAAAATTACCATTTGCAGTTAAGAGAATATTCCATAGTTAAGCGAATGTGGCACAAAATCAATTTAAAAAAACCAAAAGCATTTAAAAAACAAAAAAAAAAAAAAAGATGCAGAAGCAAAGCTTTTAGAACGATGCCAACAAATTGTGATAGCGGTTAGAAACGGAACTTTAATCGCAGTCAGATGGGGCCGCTCGCTCGTTTGCTTTTGTTTGTTCGCCGCATGGAATGGTCCACATTGCAAGTTTAAGGTCATTAACATAAACAGAAATCTCTACCAGCCTCTCTCTGTGTGTGTGCGTGTGTGTGTGAGTCTTCCAATGCCAACTGCATTTGGAGAGCGAGAGAACACAAGCTTAAGCCAGCTGTGCGTGCACGCTGGTTAGGTTTCAAAGAGAAACGAAAGCTCGACGAGTTCGCTGACCCCCTCAAACTGACTTAGAACAGAGCGATGCGCTTTATACAAATGCACACGTGAATGCATTTACACATAGTATAAATGAGAATACAATTTTCTTTTGCATTTCACAATTTAATTAACATTTTTAGGCGTAAACTTATGGTCATTCAGTACGCATGCAATTAGTCAATACAAAAAGAAAAGTAAGTACATATACAATACATACATATACATACATATGTATATCAAATCTCTGCTTATATAAAATTTCAAAGGAGCAAGAGAAGCACGCGGTGCGCGCAACTGACTCTCGATTAACTTCCTCATATCAATATGTGAGCGAGCGAGCGAGTGAGTGAGTGAGTGAGGCTGTGTGCGTATTAATGCATTTGCCGGCCGGCACAGCAAAAGGAAAGAGATTAGAGCGCGAGCGACAGGGACAAAATGAGCGCGGCGTCAGTGTGCGAGAGCAAGCATAGGCTGCGTGTAAAAAAGGGGAAGTTAACAGTTGAGAGAGAGAGAGAGGAGAGGCATCAAGTAACAGAAAACAGAGTCGGTTAAGTTTTTTTTTTCCATCATATTTTTGTTTCACTTTGTTTATAATTACATCATAATTAAAAAATAATACATAAGGTTGTGTTTGAAATTTTACAAAACTCTTTTAGTGTTGTTTTTGTGTTTTGCATATTTTGTGTGTGTGTCTTTTATTTGCTTCATTTATCTTTTTTGAAGGGGAATATTTTAGTCGCTTTTCTTCTGCTTCTGCTGCTGCTGCTGCTTCTTCCTTGCAGGGAGTGAACGCATGTGTGTATGAGTGTGTATGTATGTGTCGCATTTAGTTGTGGATTTTTGTTTTAAAAGTGGAATGGCATAGAGAATATGTTGTTGTTGTTGTTGTTCTCAATTTGTTGTTATATTAAAAGGTATATTAAAAAAAAAAAAAAACAAAAAATATTATGCATTTATCATATATCTCATGTGAAATAAATTAAATTAATGCTAGAACACAACAAGACGACGACGACGACGAAGATGATGCGTGAATATAACATAGCGTGCAGCTCCACATAGAAGTTGTTGTTGCCACTCCACTTGCTGCTGATGCTGCTGCTGCTGCTGCTCCTCCTCCCTGTTGGTTGGTTGGCGCTGCTGCTTAGAAGCACTTGCGGTGCACAATGGATGGGCCGGACTCATCGTATTCCTGCTTGGAGATCCACATCTGCTGGAAGGTGGACAGCGATGCCAAGATGGAGCCACCGATCCATACAGAGTATTTGCGCTCTGGTGGTGCAATGATCTTGATCTTCATGGTGGATGGGGCCAAGGCGGTGATCTCCTTCTGCATGCGATCAGCAATGCCTGGGTACATGGTGGTGCCACCAGACAGCACTGTGTTGGCATACAGATCCTTACGGATATCAACGTCGCACTTCATGATCGAATTGTAGGTGGTCTCATGGATACCGCACGCCTCCATGCCCAAGAACGAGGGCTGGAACAGGGCCTCGGGGCAACGGAAACGCTCATTGCCGATGGTAATGACCTGACCGTCGGGAAGCTCATAAGACTTCTCCAGGGAGGAGCTGGAGGCAGCGGTGGCCATCTCCTGCTCGAAATCGAGAGCCACATAGCAGAGCTTCTCCTTGATGTCACGGACAATTTCACGCTCGGCAGTGGTGGTGAAAGAGTAGCCACGCTCAGTGAGGATCTTCATCAGATAATCGGTCAGATCGCGACCAGCCAAGTCCAGACGGAGAATGGCATGGGGCAGGGCATAACCCTCATAGATGGGCACCGTGTGGGAGACACCATCACCAGAATCGAGGACAATACCGGTGGTACGACCGGAAGCATAGAGCGAGAGCACCGCCTGGATGGCCACATACATGGCGGGTGTGTTGAAGGTCTCAAACATGATCTGTGTCATCTTCTCGCGATTGGCCTTGGGGTTGAGGGGAGCCTCGGTCAATAGCACGGGGTGCTCCTCGGGAGCCACACGCAGCTCATTGTAGAAGGTGTGATGCCAGATCTTCTCCATATCATCCCAGTTGGTCACAATACCGTGCTCAATGGGATACTTCAGGGTGAGGATACCACGTTTGCTCTGTGCCTCATCACCCACATACGAGTCCTTTTGGCCCATACCGACCATCACGCCCTGATGACGTGGACGGCCCACAATCGATGGGAAGACAGCGCGGGGCGCATCATCGCCAGCGAAGCCAGCCTTGCACATGCCGGAGCCATTGTCGACAACCAATGCAGCAACTTCTTCGTCACACATTTTGTAAGCTGGAAAAAACACAAGAAAAAAATTTTTCTTTTATCAAAATGGCCACCGTTTAACACACTCTCTCTCTCACTCTCTATATATATTAAAAGAGAGCGAGTGTATATGTGTGTGTATGTGTGTGTATCTGCATTTGCTCTCTTTGAGCAGAGGGGCAACACCCTGCACATAAATCAACAACTTGACAAAAAGCTGAAGTGTATATCACTACGGCATATGCCGGTGCCAAGCAAGTGGCCAAAGGAGAGAGCCGCTCTCGCCTAAGCATACATGTGTATGTATATATATGTGTGTGTATACGTAGTCGCATAAAATGGCCGCCATTTGCACAAGGAAAAAAATCGGAAAAAAAAATTTACCACTGAAGCCGGCAACGAATTTTCTTTACTTTATACATTTAAATAGGTGCATTCTGTTTCTGCATTGATTTTAAATTTTTGTTGATTATTACCTTTTTGTTTTATTTAACAACAAACGACGAAAATTGTTTGAGAAAACTGAATTGAAACTTTGCAATTCAAGTTGAAAAATTTATAAACCACACTTGGTTAATGGTAGGAGGCGACGAGGCAATAGACTGACTAAAAATGCAACCGCACCGATTGACTGCCGAAAGAGGAATGAACAAACGACCGAATGCCAGTTACAGCTATTTCAAGCGCTGCTTCAACAGACGACGTCGCTGTCATTGCCGTCGTCGTGATATCTGTGCGAGCGCGTCGTTGCTCTGCCAGCTCGCTCGCTCGCACGCAACGTATTGTGGCGCATGCGTGCGATAGAGAGCGCACGATTAGCGCGCTTGGCTTGCCAACTTTTGTGACCATATATGGTCATGTTTTGAAGCGAATCGTCGTGAAGGAGAGCTGGAAATTGTCGCCGCTTTCGCTCTCTCACGCGCTGTGCTGTGCGGCAACAACGACGATGTCGATGGCGAAGCCAACGGTTGACAATGTTGAAGGTTTTCTCCATTTTAGCGCGGCTCATTAAAAAAAAAACCGGCATTTTTGCATTCAAAAATGCCGAATAACTTTAATGACGTGATTCTTTGACTATATCTGGCTAACTTGCCTACGTCACTTGCACCGTGGGCCGTACACACACACACACCACCCAAGCACCAAGATATACTATATAAATGAATATAAATTCATGTGTGTGTGTGTGTGTGTGTATAGATTCCTACATTTTCTGTGTATGCTGTCTGCCTGTTTTGTCTTCAATTTGGCCGTTACTTTTCAAATTGTTTGCCATGAAAGTTAATTGAAGCGTGGGAAAAAAAGAAAGTGTTTGCGAATTGAATTGCAAATAACTGAAAGAAAAAAAACTGTCACCACTTCTTTCTTTACTATGCTCTTCTTCTTCGTCTTTGGTGTTTTCGAAATCCGCAAAGGGCACGCCCCAGCCACACCAGATCTGTCACACACACAACTACAGCTACAGCTGCCGTATATGTGTGTGCTGCATGCCTGTGTGTGTGTGTGGGTGCCTGTGTCTGCTGTCTGCATTCTTCTTCTGCCAGATTCTAGCGCTTACGAAATAAGCTTTTTTTTATATCTTATCGATTCACAAATTGTTTGTGATAACAAAAATTGTTGAGTTTTATTTTTTTTTTTTCACAAGCGCGTGACTTTTATTTTTGTTTGATATCATTCTGATATGCGGTTCTTTTTTTTTTTTCTTGTTTTGTATTTGGATTACGTTTTAGCGATTTCAGTTATCTGATGGTCAATTTTATTGACGTTATCTCACACATATTCCACAAGCACTTGTATAAAAAAAATTGGTTTGTTTAAAAAAAAAATATATAGATAAATGTATAATGAAAATACATTCAATAGTATATACTCTATTCACGATTTTTGATTGCAGTTGGTGAAGTGTTTCGATTTTTGTTGCATTTGTTTGGCTGGATTTTCGATGTAAATACATATGTATGTATGTTTGATGTATGTATGAATACTTACATTTGGTCTGTTTTGATTAAAATTAATTAAATAAATATAAATTAAGTCTTTCGGGTTTGTGTGTGTCTTTCGTGTAGACGACTTTAGCTGGCTGCTTTAAGCGGTTTTGTGTCGGGAGGTGTATTCCACACAGCACAAGAACTCAAACTGTAATGACATGAAAACTGGTCGCCGTTTGCCGTTTTATAAAGCCCGGTGTATCCGTCCATCTCAACCGGCACATTGAGCTAGCGCCTTATCAGCGCCATTTACACACTTCTCCAGCCTGGCGCAAGCGTTTTACCATATATGGTATGAATTCAATTTTTACCCCGTTGCCGGCGTTGGTGTGCGTGTTGTGCCTCCTATCTGTGAGCGCCCATACATATCTCTCTATGGGAGTGTGTGCCACTGCGCCCGTACACATGTGCATGTACCCGAGTGCCTGTGTGCCTGTGTGTGTGTGTGTGTGTCTATGATTGTTCGTATGCTGCTCATAAAGAGTAGGGAAAAGCATAATTCCCTATATCGGGTGTGACGGCTATCAGATTGCGTCATTTTGTCGTACGTTTTGCAGCATACAAAATTTGCCAAGCGAGAAACCAAGAATCTTGCTCAGTAAATAAATAACAAAAGTTGAAATATTTAATAATAATAATAGAATTTTTATGTTATTTGCGCCAAATGATTTGTAGCTCTATACCGCATCATAATTGTTAAAGCCCAAATTCTGATAACAGTATGATTTTAACACATTTGTAGGCTCTCAACATATTCTATACCAAGTATAATGTGAACGATAGGAAATTGAGAAATGCAGAGTCTTCATAAGTCGTCATAGTTATTTTGCTTCAAAGCTCGGTTTATAGCAATAACGGCGCCAGCCAAAAACAACTGCCAGTTCAATCGTCAACCGCGCGTTTGCGCAAAAGAGACGGAGACACTCTCAGTCATACACATGCACACACACACACACACAGAATTACGCTCGCTCATTGAAATGCTGCTGCTGCTGCTGCTCAGCGTCATGCTGACTCAATTTTACTCTGAGTCGTTTGGGTTTTGTGTTTACTGCATGTTGAGCAGGTATTTTTAAAAATTGACTAGTGCTAAATGACTAAATAGTAATTCTTATCATTATTGACAACTGTTGGCTGGATTTTATAGATAAATTCCGTTTAATAACTCTGTAAGAAAGCAGGCGAGGCAAATGCATTGTAAAAGTCGCTCTCTCTGTTGTTCTCTCTCTCTCTCTCTCGCATTGCTCAAATCTCTTGCAACAGTGTTAAAAGTGAAAGAGTGCAGTGCGAGTGGTTGCCAGACTCAAAGAGGGGAAAGCTGCACAATACATGCAGCATAAATATGTATGCAACCACATTCTATATATGTACACATATATACATACACATATACAGCTGGGCAAGTGTGTGGCTGACCGTGCTTGTGTGTTTGTGTAAGTATTCGCTCGAATCGCGCTGTGTTTCTGTAACGGCAATTGCTCATACATGGCCAGCGGACGCATTCTTCTATAGGCAATCGTGTATATGTATTTACTATTGCCGGTTGACTAATCATTTTTTAAATAATTGGCTACTTTGAATTAAAGTGACGCACCAACTAGCTAATATCAAAGGCTAGCGCTTTAGCACGCAACAAACATGCGTACATGCATATGTGTGTGTGTGTGTGTGTGTGTGTAAACGCACTCATACATACTCATGTAGCTGCACGTGCAAACAGCATACACACACATACACACCGGCAGTCACGAGCAGCATCACCACCAGCAGAAGTGAGACAAAGCGAGTGTGAACGAGAGAGGCTTACGCAGGCGTGCTCTCACACGAACAGCAGTAAAAAGAAAACAACAAAAGTTTGCGCTTTGGGGTACGGTGGCCAAAGGAGTGGCAAAAAAAAAATAAAAAGTAAAGAAATGACGTTGCCAGAGCCACAGCCACAGCCCCCAGCTCCATTTGCTCACATTGCATTTCTATCTACAGCATACTTATGTACATAGTATATAAATATATACATACATTTGTACATACAACTATGTTTATGTATTTGCCGTCACTTGATTCGTGTATATGTACATATGTACAGTCTGTCAAGAAACAGTTTACACAAAGCGAAAAATTCATATTTTTCGACTTTAGACACAAATATTTTGGCTATTTATTCAAATTAACTAAATTTTTTTGATGGCAATCTATTTATTGATCAATTTTGCATTATTTTATAAAAAAAAATTAACAAAATTGTAAAGGGGTGGGGAAATAAACAACAAAAACTAAGATTACACAAGATTCACGCTGTCAAGAAACTCTTTACACAAAATGCTTCTTTTGTTGTTAGCTTGAAATTTAAAGCGTATTTTGCAAATTTTCGGTAATTTTAATATCTGGTATAACATTTTATAGCATTAGACACATATTGCAGTCCTTGTTTCAATGATTAAACAATTTTGTTGGGTATTATTTAGGGATGTCTTGCCATGTTTCTAAAATAGTCACTTTCCGATGTGAGCGGTTCCTTAAATACGGTTTTCCCTGCGATTTTCTTCAAGAGCTCCCAATTTTTTTGATGGGGCTCTGATGGGGACTCTTAGGAGATGTATCACAATAACTTTTCCATAATTATATTTCATCCAAATCCATCATTAATCTCATTATAATTGGGCTCATTGGCTTAATGGAATATAAAATTTGGCTTATTGATGTTATAAAAGCCTTATTTCCCCTACCTAGGTTCTAAATTGTGTTCTTAACTTTGAGGTATTTAGCCGCACTAATAGTGTCCTCTGCAAGCGGGTGGTCTTAGACACCTCAGCTGGAGATGCATCACCAAACTATAACCGAACACTTTTCAAATTTTTCAGTAGAAATGTTCTTTTATTTTATTCTAGCGTAATTAAGGGCTTTGACCATATTCTAGATGGACCATTGTTACACTGCAGCATTATTATTGTTTTGTAGCAAATTTTGACGATTTCCTAGAATTCAGCCGGCCGACTAATCATGTTCACAGCGAAACTGATGCTATTTTTTGCATTATCCGATAAAATCGCAGTTTTTTTTGGATGACTCTAAAAGTGTACCCATACCGTACGATGGTATCCCATAATATTTTGAATGATACATCTACGTTATATTATTCCTTAAGCACCTTTGCAAGTGTACGCAATGATATTTTCCGATTTTGATCAATATTCCGCTTAAATAATGGGTCTCTACAAAAATACAATTTTTATTTTTGCCCATTGATACTCTTAATTTCGAGTTTACATCCATATTCCGCCCGATTTATAGCGCTATAACGACTTTTCTTTGACACAGACAACTATTCAACTAGTTTCCCAATAGATTTTCCCAACTTGTGATCATAATAAATCCATTGGATCACATCAAAGCTAAATCTCTGGCCAGGCACTATTACAAATTAAAGTAAATCACTTTTTAGATGCGTCACCAGCAATATTTTTCAAACACATTAAAGACGATGCAAGAATAAGCATGTTCAACGCGACGCACACTGCAAACGCAACGGTAAAGCGCCGTTATTTCTTAGAGCTCGACCAACCCTAATTGAACAACGAAGTGTGTAAAGAGTTTCTTGACAGCGTGAATCTTGTGTAATCTTAATTTTTGTTGTTTATTTCCCCACCCCTTTACAATTTTGTTAATTTTTTTTTATAAAATAATGCAAAATTGATCAATAAATAGATTGCCATCAAAAAAATTAAGTTAATTTGAATAAATAGCCAAAATATTTGTGTCTAAAGTCGAAAAATATGAATTTTTCGCTTTGTGTAAACTGTTTCTTGACAGACTGTATGTGTATGTGTGTGTGTAATTTTTGAAGAAATCAAATGATTATGTTGGGCCTCCTTACATGGAATTGTTGAAGGCAGCCGCTCAATTTGATATGTGGAGCCATCGTAATTTCATATTTTAACTGAATAACTGATGAAATTCTCATGGTGTTAACTGCTATTCGCTAACGTCAGCATTCGCAGCATTCCAATCAACTTGTTCTTTTCTTTGTGCTCTGCTTTCGCAGATAATCATTAAGCGCACGGCACATACCCTACATATCATCGTGAGCCGGTTTTGATGACTATGTGGCTATGTGGCTTGGTGTACCTCTTTTGTTTATGTTTTCGTTATATTTCTTATAATTATGACCGTAAATGTGTACATATGCAAAAATAAAATATATAAATTTATATTAATATATTATACATTAATTATTATTAAAAATATATTATACATATGTATATTTAAAAATAAATATATATATGTAAATATAAATATATATATATGTATATATATATATATATATATATATATATATATATATATATATATATATATATATATATATATATATATATATATATATATATGTAAATATGTAGTCTCTTATTTCATATTAGAAATTTGCATAAAATAATTTACTTTACATCGCCTTTGCTTAGGAGACTTCGCCGCTGTCTTTCTCACCCTAAGAAAGCACAGCAAAAAGGAATGCAAATGTAAACAATATGTATACAACACACACACACACATGCCTGCATTGATATACATGTAATCAATTTACAGTTGTTAGATTTTTGTAATTATTGAATGCGAGCACAGTAGATATGTTGCTATGTTTGTATGTATGTATGTATGTATGTTTGTGTACAGATGAGTTGCGACCTTGTCAGTGGCAAGGGAGTCTAGTGTGTGCATGTGTGCGTGTACACACAGCTGGCTTGATTGAAACTAGAAATAATTAAATGGCCAAAAACGGTGAATTGACGTAGCCAGATGACTTTGAAACGGCTATGTGTTCAAAAACAACAGCAGCCGCAGAAACAACAACAAAAGCCATGATCAACGACCTTTCTCCAAAAAGTTCGCAGCTCGTCACGTTTTCTACACAGCCATAGAGCGCGTGAGTGAGAGAGAGAGAGAGGCAGGCAGGCAGGCAGGCACGCACACGCAAATGCAAAAGAGCTTGAGTGGAGGGGGGGTGACAGTTACTCGCACAGCCGACGCGCTGCATTCATATGCATGTACTATGTATATGTATGCGTACGCATACACGCAGAGAACTTTGTAACCATAAAGAGCGCAGCGCTTAGACTCAAAGCTGAAGCTCGCGAGTCAAAGCCAAAGCCAAAGCCAAAGCCGTAGCCATTGTCAAGGTCATTGAATGAGAAAATTTTTACAATTTTTTTTTTTTTTGCAATTAATTTGGCATTTTACGCGCGTATTTGGTATTAAGATGTGCATGGCCGCCCATACTCTCCGCTCGCCACTCTCCACTTGCCCGCCAAGCGCACTTGCAGCTGTAGAGTTGCCTCGTCGCTTTTGGTCAAGCTGCAAAACTTGCACATTTTCTCTACAACTTTTGTATAGATGAATTATTTTTTTTTATTGAACAGACACAGCGACAGGTGTGACCAGTTTTGGCCATGCTAAAAATGAGAAATAAATAAAAAAAAAAATAAAATAAACTCAAACTAAAAACGTGCGCCTAAAATCGCATTAATTGTTTGCTTAATTAGAGTGCAAACGGGGCGCAATCTCAACTTGAATGGAGCTCGAACCCATTTTAATTGCCAATATGCATAGTTGGGATATAACACATGATCACTGGCACGATCATGTGGAGCGTTATACTGTTATACTCCCGACTAGGTGTGCGTATATGCTAAGATCGAAGACATGGCCCAGGCGATAGTTGCGTAGACATTTTGGTACTGCTCGAATAAATTTAGGGATTTTCCTATAATTATTAACTTAAATTATTTCATTAGACACTTTTCTTGACATTTCGAGTATTTCTATAAAATGTTTGAGCTAAATGAGAGAAAGAATTAAGAGAAGGATAAAAAAAGAGAGAGAGAGAGAGAATTGTACAGAGATTATGGGAGTGAGAGAGACAGATAGAGATATAGAAAGAAATAAAGAAAGAAAGAAACAGACATAGAGAGAAGAAGAACGAAAATTATATATAAAAAAAAGAGAGAGAATGAGGGACACACAGATAGGGAATTAGGCAGACAGACAGACAGAGAGAGAGAGAGAGATATATGGAGAGAAAAATAGGGATGGTGAAAGACAGTTAGGCAGGGAGAAATAGACAGAGAAAAAAGAGACACACACAGAGGGGGATAGAGTGAAAAAAAGGCAGACAGAGAGAAAGAGAGTGACATAAAGAGAGACCGAAATACTGAAATGGGTATAGAGTATAAGAAAGATAAAGCTACAGAGAGAAACAGAGAGGGAGAGAGGTAGAAACAGGCAGAGATAAAGAGAGAGAATGAAACAGACAGAGAGAAAGACACAGAGAGGGAGACAGAGTGCTAGACAGATAGCCAAAGAGATAGGCAGAGACTGAGTCACACACGGAGAGAAAAAGAGAGAGAGAGAGAGAGAGTGTGTCTGTATGTGTGACGTATCAGTGCCCAGAGAGCGTTTGTCTGCTGCGTGCACAAATTGGCCAAAAGTGCATAAATAATTTCATACAAATTGCAAAAACATAAATATATAAGTATATAATATATATATATATATATATATATATATATATATATATATTTATATGAATTGGCCAAATAGCAAAATGTGGTTAATTGGCTCTTGGCTAATTGCGCTAGAGATGAGCTGAGGCTATCTCGAGCGCTACTTTTGGCTTGGTTAATGAATATGCCAAAGAAAGAAACAAATAAACAACTTGAGTAAAAAGTAAAAGCAAAATTGAACTAGTTCAGCTAATGTTGAGCTGGTTCCAATTAGATGCCGGCCAACAAAAAATGTTCCATCTCCAATTGGCGGTGGCGGCGGCGGCGGCGACTGCGACTGCGGCTAACGGGCGCATTGCGTGCGACGTTGCCGATAAATGATGATGATGATGATGATAAAGATGATGGCGATAATCATGTTGTTAAAGAAGAAGCAGAACTTAAAGCAGCTTTTGGAAAAGTGAAAAATTATGTTTGATTGCTGCAAGACGCCATTTTTCACAATTTCACTTCGATGGCAATGCACGGCTATATCTGTGCGTGTCTCTCCGTATCACCCCCCCTATCCTCCCCCCACCAGCCAGTCACTGTGGCCATTCATTTGATTTGCTGCTGGGTGCGCAGCTCACACAAACAAATGGCGCCTTTTGGCTGCCAGCCAACAAATTAATTAGCCATTTTTCAAGTGCGGCGGCCAACGGCAGCCGAGCAGCAAATGCCAAATGAGTGACGGAGAGAGAGAGAGAGAGAGAGAGAGAGAGAGAGAGAGAGAGAGAGATTGAGAGGGATAGAGATAGAGGGAGAGAGCATGAGATCTGGCACACCTTACGTATGCTAGAGATAAGCCAGCAAACAAATTGCATTCAAAGCAAATAATTTGGATAAACATTGCATTGCCAACATCATCATCATCATCAATATCATTATCATTGATATTGTATTTTTCATTATCATTGCCATGCGAATAATATATGAATAATGCCAATGATAATGATAAATATAGTATCAATGATAATGATATTCATGATGATGACAATGACAATGTTAGTGAGAGAGATAATGGCAATTGGAATAAATAGTGTAATGATAATGATTATGATATTGATAATGATAATGATATACACGATGATAATGCCAATGACAATGATAATGAAAATAAAAATGATAAGCAGAACGATAATATAATTCTAATAATGAGCTATCTAATGAGAGTCGTAATGATAATGATAATAATAATGATATTGATAATGAGAATGCTAATGAGAATGCTAAAAATAATGAGAATCATAATGACAATGATAATGAGGAAGCTAATGAAAATGAAAATGATAATGATAATGATAATGATAATGATAATGATAATGATAATGGAAGAGCTAATGAGAGTGAATATAATAATAATGAAAAGGATAGTTAAAATTATATACTTAGCATCATAATAATTGTAATATGAATGAAAATTATAGTAATAATCATAATAATGCTAATGATAATGATAATGAGAATGAGTATCCACACTGCCTCAAATGCTCCATATACCCCATTTTTTTTTTTGATCTTTTGATCTTTGCTAGTCTCTAGTACCTTAACTAAGTTTATCGGACATACGATATTTAGAATATATACTAAATATAAATGAAGATATTGGCCACGCCCCTGGAGGGCATTTCGAGATAATCTTGTTGCTTTAACAGATAAAGTATAAATTCCAAATTTCCAAGTCGCCAGCTTCAAGTGGCTTACGTTCATACAAAGGGACGGACGGAAGGAGGGACGGTCGGACGGGCGGACGGAAATTGCACAAATTCAATATACTCGTTTGTCCATTGGAAACAGAGTATTATAAGATACCTGACGATATGAACGAAATGTTGAATCATTATTTGCCTGAAGTACTTTCATGGGATCCCATTCAATCAGAGAATATAGGTCTATGTTTATAGCAGAGCCCGGAATTTGCTTACCTTAGACTGGGTATATAAATGGAATATACTACGGAAAGTGTAAGGCAATCAAGGCAAATAATGCAAACTTGATAGCAAATGTTATACTATAGAGAGGTATATGTGTATGTATGTATGTGTGTGTAGATATTATATAACATTCATAGAGCTAGGAATCTACATAGTAAACATCAGCATTCGCTCGCTGGGCAAAATGCAATTTCATTGAGTCAGACAGGCTAGGTTGGTCGAGAGGGGGAGGGGGGGGGGGCTGGAGGTGAGTCACTTGTCAGTTTTCTTCTTTTTTTTTTTTTGCCATTTGCTGCTCGCTGCAGCGACCGCAGCCGAAGGTGTTGAGGCAATTGAATGTGTGCGGGACGTGGCGCATTGTGGGAGTCGCCGCAGACAGCGCGAAGCCCGTCTGAGTCGTAATTTTTTATTGAGCTGTCTAGCGATACCCTGTGCCAAGGCGCAGCGGGTATATATGTACAAGGCCAGCAAGCGCATTGTCGAGCTCATGAGCTGTGGACATTTCTAGCTCATTGTGTAGAGCTGCGCGAGTGACATATCCAAAAGCTTTTGTCACTCACCGCAGCTACAGGGTAGCTGCACGCTGAGCACTCGCAACTTTTGCTGTTCACATTTTGTTGGTCATTTATTGTATTTTTTCTCTCCCTCTTTTTTTTTTTTTTTGCTGCATCAGTGTGCGAACCTGATGCCGGCGTCTGACTGGATTTTCCATTATTTTGATATTTACTTGGATTTTGTTTGTGCATTCAAATGGCGCCTAGCTGAGCAGAGTAAGTATCCGATTGGAATCGGAGCTATCCATGCGCATTGGCCGTGGCACATGCACACAATATGTATGCTGGCAAAGCAATTGGATTGAAGTCTAATTGGAATTGCTTGGTGTAAATGATATATGAAGACGCTCTCTTGCATTCTTATTGGATTGTCTTCGTTCTGTCATTGACGGCAGAGTGAGAGAGATAAGGTCTACACTTTGTAGAAAAAACATGCCTATGTGTTGTGTGTGTGTGTGTGTAAGCAAGCCTATTGCTAAAATCTACACACTTAAAAAGTCTTTAAAAAAAAACGACTCATGACAGCAGCGCCAGCGGGCAGTGGAATATACGCACACACACACGCACACGCATACGCATATAGGTATACATACATATACATACATATGCGACGTTGCATTTATATGGCTAAAGCAACATATTTGCATGGTGAAGTAACTGTGACAACTAAAGCTACTTTAAAATAAAACACAGTGAAGCCACGCTAAGAGCGCGACTTTAACTTTTCCTTAAATACTCTACGTATTTTTATTCACATTTATTGCGTCAGACGATTTGCTAAGCTCGCAGCGTTTACTGTAAGCTAACAGTGTGTGTGTGTGTGTGTGCTACACTGCTAGCGAGTGATCACTGTTAACGGCGAATCTAAAGAAGGCCGCAGCCGCAAGAATGTGGGTTGCAAAAACAAAACCTTAAGTGGTTTTTAATCAAAACGACTGACGCCTTTGTGTGCATGTGTGTGTGTGTGTGTTATACTTATAAAGCGTGCACTGGCATATACTGTACGTAAGTGTAGAACTTCGCCCACACTCACTCACACACACACACACACATGCATGCTCTCATTCCCATTTCCATTCCCACTCGTAGCACTGTTCCCATTCCAAGTGACTTTTAGGTCGCCGCTTGGCTGCAGCTTTTCGCAGGTTTGGCCCGTTACGGTTCAGCGCTAACAGCTGGGCGTGCGCCTCTGCTTGTATATGTGTGTGTGTGTGTGTGTGTGTGAGTGCGTGAGAACAACATCAATTAAAGCGACAAGCGAAATTCAAATAAAGCTGCCAACTCGGCCGCTGGTCAGCAATTACACAAATTGAAAAAAAAAAAAGAATAAACGCACGTGCGTTTGTGGATTTGGATGCGCGTGACGAGCGCAAAGTTAAATGTGCGTGCAACAGGAGCGGCTGACTGGGAGGGCGCACCCAAAAATTTAAACAGACAAAATTAAAAGTATTTTAATAATAATATGAAGATGTTGCTGCACGTGGCCAGCTTTGCGTGAAGGCGTCGCATTTATCGCCATTTTGGCAGCAGAATCAAGCATGAGCCAGCCCCTTCAAGCAATCAGCGGAAATGAAGCTGATCTATAACGGAACTCTCCATATGCGGGCACAAAAAGGCATTCATATCGCCACACATACATATATACATACATATGTATGCATTTACAATCCACTTTGATACGGTACTTACTTAAAGATATGGCAACACTTGAACAGCGCCCAGCTATGGGCGCCTTGTTGCCTCTCTTATCATGGCTATAAATATGTGAACACTCACTTCCAATGCAATAAATAAAAATAAAAATAAAAAACACTTTTAGTGATTAACTAAGAAATTGATAAAAAAAAAAAATATATTCATTTAGTTGTTTTTGCTTTTATTTTTTATTCTTTATGCTTTTGGTGTCAACGCCTAAATAAATATATGAAATTAATGTGCATTTTATTTGTTTGTCGCACTGATAACGCCTTAAATAAGAATTGAGCAATGAGTCAAGCATAAATAAATTCAATTGTGAGTTTTTGGCAGCGCATTCCAGCTGAGAGCGAATCGTGCTTATCATTGGAATTAGACATTGACCATGGGAGCGAAATGAGTCATTTGAGTCATCCCACACGGACATGCACAACAAGCTCGCCTTACACACACACACACAGAGAGAAGGAGAGAGAGAGAGAGAGAGAGACGAACAGTTGGCTGGGGCCACTTGAGGGTCGCATTGAAATACGTATGACGCGGCAGTTTAATTCCATGTTATTGAAATGAATCATTCAGCTGAAATGAAAAGTACAAAAAACAAAAAGCAAAAAACGAAATACAAATAAAACAAATTCAAGTATATGGCCGATTTGCATATGAAGCATCGAAGAAAGCAATGTCAGCAATAACGGCAACAACAACAGTTGCTAAAAAAAAAAATGTACGAAAAACAATCGAAACTAATCATAAAAGTCGCTGTGGCAGGGGAAGTTTATTTTTACAATAGCATACACATACACACACACACACATACATATGCTTAGGTAGGTGAACGGTAAACAAAATAAATGCGATCCCAAAGTCGAAGGCAAAAACAAAAACACACACAGCATGCATGACAAACGTACATATGTACATACATACATACATACATACATATGTATGTATGTTAATAGTTGAGCATATTTAACACACAAACACATTTAAGCGCGACTTTGCGCTAAACAAGCGTGCGAGCGAGCGAGCGAGCGAGTGGGCATGCCCGTTCCCGTTGCCCGACAGTTGAGTTAAGAAAACAAATGCGAACAGCTGCCGCGCAGACGCTGTCGCGAGCACCTGTAGCCGTAATAGCGAGAAGAACAGCAACAACAACAACAACGACAGCGGCGCTGGCGTTAATGGCAGCGTCTTCGTCTCCCATTGTTGACAGTTACGTTTGAAATGTTAAGAAAAACAGAAGTCGAAGCGGCACAAAATCCGATAAACTTGTTTTCAAACAACGGAAGAAACTGGATGCAAAAAAAAAATATAAAAAGAATACAGCACTAGGCACTCAAATAGAAGCGGTCTCTTTAATAAGCGACATCAAGTGCATTAATAAATGTGCGAATTCTTTCAGGCATTTGTGCTATTATTATGTAAATTGGTATTTACATACACACATAGGCATATACATATATAATTATTATGTATGTATCTATATGAACAACCCGCACTGTGCACAGTTATTTCAAACAGTCTTAGCAACGGTGCTTAGGCAGCTGAAAATGGGTAGCCCCAACCACATACATACATATACAGATGTATGTACATATGTTTGTATATATGAACATGCTTACATTCTAATGCATCTTGAGCTGAGCTGCGACCCTCTAATGAGCGCTAGAAATTACCATTTGCTTGGCTTACTTAACGCTAGTTTTTTTTTTCTTATTGGCTTGTCTATTCCTTTTTATTCTATATTTGCACTCAATGCTGCCAGCAGTTGCCTTGAGAGCATCACTCAACAGCAGCGGCAGCGACTGCGGCTGCGGCTGCGAAATAAGTCACGCTCATGTCATCTGTTTGTATGTTTGTATGTATGTGTGAGCAATGGACGAACAGCAGCAAAGAAGTTAAGGAAGACTTAAAATACGGTAATTCATGCTTTCTATCTGTGCACTTTTCACTTTCTAGTCTAGTCAGCTTGCAGCTAAAAATAATATAAAACACATTCAGCCATAACAATAACACTGGCAATGACAATAAATTTGGAGAATTAATGTATGTATGTGTAAATATGTACACACATACATACATATGTATGTTTTGTATGCATGTGTGTGAGGTGTAGAAGTTGCTGTTGTTGTGTGCCTATTTTAAGTGTTTTTATATTGCTTGGAATATCTAAGTGCGAAGTTGACTTCAAATGTTGAGAAAATTACAAAATTGGAAAGCAACATACATACATACATACATATGTATGTACATAAATACATATAAACATGTGTTTCTATTGCTGCATAAATATTTTTTTTTTCTTAGCAGCAAAAAGAAACAAGTCAACGTTTTTTTGGCATTTTTTTCTTGTTTGCTTGTTTTCATATTTATTTTAATTTTACTATGCATAATTTTATTTCGCCTTTTGGCGCTTTCAGTTGCACACACACACACACGCACGCACGCTCAACCGCAGCGAAGCCATTGACATTGAGCTGTCTCTGCCGGCGTCGCTGTCGACGCCGCTGCCACATTTGGCCATTGCCATTTTGAATGAAACAAACGCGAAGCTTTGTGCGTTCTCTCTGCCTCCTTCGTTTGCTGATTTATATTGAATTTTAACCCAAAATGTACATGTCGCTAAGTGTGTGTTTGTGTGCGTGTGTCTCTGTGTGTGTGTTTTTGCGTTTTTATGGTCTTCAAACTGTAACGAACTTTGAATTTCGAACAAACGGAAATTGACAACGTTGCCATATTTCTGCAGTCGCCAAGTGATCTAAGCTCTAACTAGAGATGACACCAGAGAATCTAGGAAAGCCGGCTCGCTCTCTTTCTCTTTACCTCTCTCTCTCTCTATCGCTTTAAAAGGCCTTCCATCCGGCGTTTAACTATTGCGCCTCAGGAAGCGAGCACAATTTGTGCGCCCCATTTTGGGCCGCACAAATTTTCGTAGACTTTTTTGGTTCTTTACGACAAATCGAACATAATTTTGACTCTCTGTATGTGTGTGTGTGTGTGTGTATGTATCTCTGTATGTGTGTTCATTGCAATTAAGACATTCGTTTGCATTGAGGCATTTGGCACACGTTTCATGCACTGCAGGTGAGCAGCTCTTTAGCTATATTTGAGGTTACGTCGAGTATTTAATTATATGAAATTGGAAACTGAAAAATTGAGATGCTAAAACTTGCCACACAATTAAATTATTCTTGAAGCCCGCACAAACAGGATTAAGCTAATTGCCTTGAGGCAGTCATATCGATTTTTCCAATTGTAACTCGAGAACTAAAGAAGCTGCTTAGCTGCAATTTGATTTTTTACGTCTCTTACAATCAAATGACATAAAAAAAGCAAAAATGATAAAGACAACCTTATCTATTGCTCAAATGTGCCCATGGAACTCGGGAACTATCAATGTTACATGCTCGAAAATTGGTATGTAATATCTTACATGTCTAGGAAACATAAATACATGACTGCATTTTAGATAAAACCCATTGAAGATACGAAAAACATAAGATCAATCAATTGTGGCTATGGAACTGGGCAACGACTAAAGCAGAAATATACCAATAATATATGTACATATTTATATATGAATATAGTTTTAATTAAAGTCCAGTTAAGTGCATGGCAAACAAATAAAAGCAAAATATAAAACAGTTATACGCTTTGGCTTTATCAAACTATAAAACAAATGAAGCATTGCTTAATAGATTCACATGTTACCTAACCATATGAAATATGAGCATAATATATTATCATAAACTTTGGCTAATCACACCCATTGTATGGGCCCCGAATGCATGCCAAATTGAATTCATTTGTTAATTGTATTTATGGGCTTTATCTATACAATAAAAAAATTCGCAAAAACTAAAAGAAAAAAAAAATGGGAAAATAAAACAAAGATAAGCCATTAACGGTACTGCAGCTGAAAGACTTTCACTAGCTAATCAGAATTTCGGTGAACGTGCGACAGACGACGCCAAAAAAAAAAAAGAAAAAAAAAACCAAAATAAAAATAAATAAAAACATTTTCTATAATTTTGTTCAATTATTAGGCAAATTTTTGCGAAAGTCGAGTTTTTGTTTACCGTTCGATCCGATTTGATCCATCCGAGCCGACGTAGCCAGAGCTGTATCTGCGGCCTTATCTGTGTATCTGCATTTGCATCTGTATCCCAAGCTGAGACAAGCTCCAGCCGAAGTCGGCTGCAGCAAACGAGTCTTGAGCGTTTTGAGATGTGCATTCGAAATGAACAAACTCAGCTCACCTCAAACAGTTGAAGAGTTCAAAGAAACCGTTAAAATCAAGCAAACAAACGCACACACACACATAGACACACGTGCACAGCGGAGAGGCGTGCGAGCTGCTCAAGCTGCGGCTACCCTGTGACTAGCTTTGACTCGAGCTCAATCTGATTATGAATTTGGCATGAGTATATAGAGAGAATATATATTTAAAGAGGTCTTTATTTATATATATTAATAAAAAAAAAAAAATTAAAAAAAAAAAAAAAAAAAAAAATAACAAAACTCTAGTCGAGACTGCTCGACTAAGAGATACCCTGAATCCAATCATTATACCCTGAATCCATTGATAATGGAAAATAAGGGTATAATGTTTTTGTGCGAATGTATGTAACAGGCAGAAGGAGGCGTGCCATGCCCCATAAAGTATATATATTCTTGATCAGCTTGATGAGCTGAGTTGAACTAGCCCTGTCCGTCTGTCCGTCCGTAATAAATGAAACCTTTTATGATTGGTATTACAGCTCAATGGATTCAGGGTATCTCTTAGTCGAGCAGTCTCGACTAGAGTTTTGTTACTTGTTTATTTATAGAATTTACTCACTAAATTTAATATATATAGCTTGTATAGTCTGTAAGATATGCGTAAAAGTATGCTTAAATAAATGAAATTATTGAGTAAATTATGAATAATACGATCTGATATAAATATGATATGTGTATGTACAAATATTATATAAAATATATGTGGGAACTATGGAGCTAGTAGTAGAATATCAGAAAAACAGACGATTTGTAGAGAGAAAAATTAAGATATATCAATATATTGATTAACCAATAGATGGATAGATCAAGATATCAATAATGATTTCTATATCTTTGTGTATAAGTCTTTCTATATAACTATATATATTATATATATATATATATATATATATATATTATATGCATATATATATATGCATATATATATATATATATATATATATATATATATATATATATATATATATATATAGTAAATATTATTTACATATATTTATATATTTTTTTTGTCTTTCATTGCTTTTGCATACAAATAGGTATACTCATCTTGTTCTCAGCTAGTTTCCATGGGTATTGAATATTATAAAACCAAATTAGATTTACTCTAAATTCTTGCCAGCTATATATATATAGTTTACAGTTATTTAGCTAATTTAAGTTTTATGGAGCTATTTCATGTAAAGGTCTACAGAAAATGTCGAGAGTTTTTTAAATCAGTTGGAAAAACCTTAAGACTAAAATGTGTTTTTGCTTTTAGATTCTATATATAAACTTATATATATATATGCATAGACTAAAAACTAGACTAAAGTCCCCGCTATATATAATATATATATATATATATATATATATACATATATATATACTAGACTAAAGACCATTTTCTACAAGATTTCGATTTTAGGCTTCAAGTTGAATAGGTTCAAGTCAAAATTTGTTATCACTGGGAAGCGACTCATCGATATTTTATAGCGATATGTCTCCCAGCTCTGAATCATGGACGCGAGATAGGGAATTGTGCTTGACAAGGCCAGATAGGGCGTATTTGGTATATTTCTTATGGAGAAGCGAGTTAAGTGCGGATGAGTTAAATGAAATTAATTTTTTTTGATGTTGGGGAATTTTCGAGAATTTGTGCAAAGAGTTTTTTGGAGCGTGACGCTGCATTGAGTTTCCATTTCCATTTTCATTTTCATTTCCATTCCAAGGCGAAGAAGAAGACGGTGATGAAGGGGGAGAGAAACGAAGAGTTGAATGCGATCCACACGCTGCATTATTCATGAGCCACAGCTGCAGCTGACGAAGAAGAAGAAGCAGCAGCAGCAGCAGCAACAGCAGTAGACTCTCGCCGTATGCCTAAATCAATGCGTATGACTCATCCAAAATTATAGCGAAAAAAAACACGAATGAAGCAAAATTGTCTGCTTCACAGGCGGATTTTCCCCCAAGAGTTGAGAAAGTGACACGTGTGCCTTCTAATCTGTGTGTGTGTGTGTGTGTGACTGTATATATTAGTACTTTGCCGAATACCCTGTAAGGAGCAGTGTGTGCCAGTGGGCGTGATAAGTTGGCCTAGCAAATGTACAATTAGAGTCTAACAGGTCGAGAGGGCGAGAGTGTGTGAGAGAAAGAGAAAGATGGGTAGAGACTGAGAGGCAGACTGAGACAGATAGGCCGAGAGTGACACTGTGATGGAGAAAGAGCCAAAAAAAAAAAACAGAGAAAGTTAGAGCAGTGCAAGAAAGCGATGGAGAGAAAGAAGGAATAATTGAAAGATTAAGATTGAGATTCAAATAGAAAGAGAGAGAGAGAGACAGGGAGAGAGAGAGAGAGAGAGAGAGACAGATAGAGAGAGAGAGAGAGAGAGAGATAGCGATAAATAATTAGCAATAGCATGAATAAAATGAGAATGAAAGAGACTACGTTAAGAGAGAGACTAGAAAGGCAGGCGGCTTTAGGATTGTCAGTGTAATAGTCTTATATATATATAGTAAATATATATTATATATAATAATATATATAATATAATAATATTAGAAATATTTTAATAAATTCCTATGTTCCTATATATTTATCCCTCTCACTCTCATTCTATCTCCATATATAAAGCTACTACAGGGTATTTTTCAGCACAGCATGCCCTGCCATTCGTAGCATTCACACATATTATTTTTCGGTAATTTTTGGCGAGTTTTGGCAACGAAAAAAAAAATATATAGACGTTTGCCTCACCCCAGCCGCCCAGTTGTTATGGCACATGCACATATGGTATAGGGGTGATCCACCCTGCTTAGGTGCAGGCACAACACACACGCAGTCAGGCAGACCGCGTAGGGGGTGTGTGGCTGGGTAACGACACTCAGAAGGGTCGCCGCAACCTTGAGTCGGTAATTTTTTTTTGGCCTAAAGCCATATGCACAGGGTATGTGAACTATGGGTATATGTATGTATGTGACAGAATGAGAAGGATAAGGCGCAGCAGAACAGGCAGGCAACGCTGCTGCATATAATAGAAAACTTCAATTAACAAAAGCTTTCAAAAGTCTTAAATTTAGCATTAATATTTGACAATTTTTCAGGTAATTATGAAAAGCAGGGTATTTGCTAGTCGGGCAGAGAGGGCTCAACGGCGCGCATGGTTGTCTTTACGTTTTGGGCTTGTCTGAGGGTTGAGGCCGCACGGCACAATGCGCACCCTGTGCGTGCAGCGGCACAAATTGGGCCTGGGTTAACACAACATGCAAGCGACTCGATATCGTGGGCGTCGCAAGAACAACCACCACAAAGGAGCAGCAGCAGCGGCAGCAGCAGCAGCAGCAGCAGCAGCAGAGACAGCGACAGCGACAGCACCACAATCGCAATGGGCGAGAGGGTGGCTTGGGTTGGCGATAATCAGCTGTTGTTGCTAATGGGCATTAAGTGAAGGCGAATCATCAATGAATAATGCAGGCCACAGAGTAATGCACTATGTATGTTTGTACATACATACATATGTAAATACATATGCATATATACACATATATAAGTGCATTGACATATGTACGTACAATATGACTAAACAGGCAAAATGAAATATTATCAGAAATATGGGCGCGTCTTTCGACTTTTCGGCTGGATACGAAATAAACTTATGCATATATACACACATACACACACACACATACACACACATACATACATATATATAATATATAATATACATATGCTCGCCTGCAATCGCTTTGAATAACATACTCAAGCGAAGCGAGGCAAAAAGAGAATGAAAAAGCAGCTTCCTTGCATTGAAATACCCTAACAGATTATACGCATATGGGACATGTTGAGCATACACATACATATTAACATGCATATACATATGTATGTACTTATGCACATGCACACAAATCAACCAAATACTATTATAACATTTGTAACATTTTGCTAAATTTATGCAAACCGAATAAAGTCCTTATTTATACATATAAAAACCAAATTTCATATGAACTTAGAACAATTAACTATTTAAGGGGTGTGTCTGAAGCGACTGAGAGAGCTTTCTTTATGTTGTTTCTTTCTCGCCGATAAAGTCAAGCAGCGCCAGCAAGCGCGTCTATTGGGATATGAAAAAAAAGAACAGCGAAGAATGAAACAAAGAGCAACTGAGACGATTGGCTACGCAACACTTTGATGGGAATGCACTTAAGGCAGACAGGAGAGAGCGCGACAGAGATGGAGAGTCGCTCACGAGCAAGTTGATTCTTTGTTGCATTTGTTGTCATGCGGGGCCTTGGCTCCGCAGTGTTAAATTATGGCAGCTCAAAAGGGTGTGGCGCCGGCACTGGGCTCGGTCTGAGTCTGAGAAGCGCTTCCGTTGCTGCCAAAAAAAAAAGGAAGACGACGACGACAACGACGACGAAGGAGTAGAAGAACGAAATGAAATAAGAAAAGCAACAAACCTGCAACGACTATGGGTAAGGCATAAAAGACAATTGCTGCAGTATGCGGGTGCAAAGCAGAGGGAGAGTGGTAAATAGCAAAGGAAAGGGAGTCGCTGTCACTGCAAAAACCGCACATATGCATGTGCATATGTATATATGTATGTATGTATGTATAAGTATAAACATAAGTCATTATATTATTATGAGTCATGAATGGAATTTAAAAACTGCTATGCAGGCTAACTTAGCGGGAAGCGTGTCCATGTATACATATGTATGTATGTATGTACAAATATATATACATATATGTATGTATGTTTGTATAGTCTCTGGTTTCATTGTTTATTAGCAAGTATTTCCAAGTACGCAGGTGTTTTCGTATCGCAAAACTATTTGGTTGCTTATCACAAAATACATAAATACATACATATGTATAAAATAATACATATGTATGTATGTATGTATATAATAATGTCTGGCTTAAAATATTGGTGCGACTAAAAAAATGCCAAACATTCCAAACATTAAGAGAACGAACGAACGAACGAAGCGAAAGGTAGGCATATAGAAAGAGAGTAAGAGAGAGAAAGCTTTCTGGTTCTTAAGCTGTTGTATGTGGGCTGCAGATTTATGATCCACGCTCTCACAGGAAGCTCACACACATACAGATTTGTACGTGTGCGTAGGCATCTGTATATATGTATATGTGTGTGTGTGTGATCAAAGAGACACTCACTGCGGAAACGGAGGCGCATTAAAGAGGCCAAACACGTTCACATGCTAAGAAAATAAAAAGGGAAAAGCTGTGTCTAAACGTGTGTGTGTGTGTGTGTGTGTGTCCATCCATGCATAAGGCAATGGTTGAACACCGGCAAAAATGACATTCACATCGTGAATTCGTTAATATTCAAGCGGCATAGGGACTGCAGACGGTGCGGCTCCAATAAGTCAGACGGCGCACGGCAAGAAGCGAGTGGGTGAAAGAGAGCGGAGTAGTGAGTTTGGGTGTGAGTGCGAGTGAGTGTGCTTTTAGGATATGCCGGCAGGTAGGTAGACGGCAATGTCTGTATATAATCGATTTGCATAAGATTCTATATGCATGCACTTATGAGTGAGTGAGTGAGTGTGCGTGTGTGAGTGAGTGTGTGTGTGTGTGTGTGTGTATTAATATATGTGCTTGTTTATTATACAATAATGAACAACTGAAAATGGACATGACAGGCGCGACGGCGTGCTTATGTACATGATTCAATGTACATATGTACATATGTATGTATGTATGTATGTATGTATATGTATAAAAATATATGTATGTATACCTTAAATGCCTGTTGTGCACATACATAAATGGGTGTGTATTTTCCGGCGCTTTGCTTACCTGTGCTCACACCCACGCATAAAATAAAAGAAGAAATACATATGCACATACATATGTATATGTATATGTATATGTATATGTATATGCATGTATAAAGTAAAGACATGCATAGATAGAGTCATAGAGAGCAGGGCGCGGTAAGTTCAAGTTCAAATTCATTTGTATTATTTTTCTTGCCTTTTGAGCGTTTTCCGGTCTGGTCTCTGTTCATGCGGGTGCGTGTGTGTGTGTGTGTGTGTGTGTGTGTGTGTATGGAAGAGCGGCCAACTATGCTGGCGCATGTTAGTATATATATATAAATATATATGTGTGTGTGTGTGCATGCTGGACTGTCCACTGAGCGTGGCTAATGCGCATGCGCCCACACTCGTGCACCTTCTCCCTCTCTCTCTCTCTCTCTCTCTCTCTCGCTCATTCTCTATGCTGTGCACTCTCGCGCTTAGAAAGAGCAGCTTACCAAACTGCAATGCCAAATATGGTTATAGCACGTTTGATGCATCTCTCGTCGGTCTCTTTTGCTCTGATTTACATTTTGCAATCTTCCGCCCGCCCACTCTCCCTCCCTGCAATGGAGCATTTTCTGAATGAATAGCTAATGATGGGCAGGTAACGCTTAGCTCGGCTCATAATTGAGTTGCGGCTGAGTGAATCATAACCAAAGCGATGCTCAAGTGGAGGGGCTTGGCTCCCAAATGTAGAGCATACATTCATTCATTCATTCATATGAACATAATGGGCTTTGATCAATTGTCCATATGGTCTCCATCTTGATATAACCCCCTCACCCCACACCTCTCATCGCTCACCCCACACCTAACTCTGGCTCCATCTGTTCATCTAACGCTGCGTAAAAAGTGAAAACCATTTGCGTTGTGTCTAAAAAAGGGCATGAACCATTTTTCACAGCACCAAAAAAAATAATAAAAAAAAAAAAAGTCCAAATAAAACGAATGCAGAAAGAAAAACAAACTAAAAGCCACACAAACAATGCCGCTAATTTTAACGGTATTGCAAGCCAGACAGCTGTGTGTATATACATACATACATACATACATACACACAGAGGCTTAGCATATCTCTGTCTTTCTCTCTCTCCCTATCTCTTTACCGTTAGCATATAAAATGCAGCTGTCAGTTTTGTAAGTGTTTTTAGCATCCCATTTAAGCGCGTGCGCACTCTCTCTCTCTCTCTCTCTCTCTCTTTCTATCAGGCCATCCCTTTCACTTTGGCCATGTAACGCTGCTTTTTGGCAGTCGCTCTCTCGTGCTTGAGTGGGGTTGGCCTGCCCGAAATTCGCCGCAAATTTTGTGCCCAAATAGGGGCAATTTTTTGATGACAGGGGAAATGGCTGACAAACGTAAAAAGGGATATTTTCTTCCTCCTTCTCTTTGGTTGTTGTTGCTTACGCCTGCGCTCGCTCTCAGCATTTTGCTTTCGCACTGCGCTGCACGTGCAATTTTTCACATGTGTTTGCTATGCCCTTTGAGCCGTAGCGCTGACATTTGCCGGTCGTCTCTACACACACACACACACACATAATCACAGATTTGTGTGTTTGTATGCGTGCCATTGTCATTGGGCTTAAGCAAACGAATTGTGAAGGTTATCAAGCGGCAACAAAATGTCTACTCCTTTGTGGCTGCCAGTGTGTGCATATACATGTATGTATGTGTGTGTGTGTGTGTGTGTGTATATGTAGAGCGCTCTATAATTATGTCATTTAGCTTGAGCAATAAACACAATTTAATTTGAATTGATTTGATTTGATTTGATTAGAGCGAAGGGAAATTATATATGCAAATTGATGAAAGAGATAGCGAGACTGCCAAGGCGGCAGGGCGTGAGAGAGTGAAAGAGAAGTTTTCTTTTGCAGCTAAAATAATTGAAGGAAATATCGAAATAAGCTTTAATTAAGTCAACAAGTGCTTCAATCAAGTCGAACAGCATGAACTTGAGGTAATTTCCATGCTTGATACAAGTTCTCTCTTTGTCCTCGCAGCGATAACTATCGATTAGTGCGATAACGATAACAGCGACAAGCTAATTACATACATAGTACATACGATGGGCGATGTAAGTGGCTAATGAAAAAAGCAAAACAAAAATACATTCAAGAAGACAGCAGACAAAAATCTTTTGGCATTTACCTTTCAGTCGAAATGATTTATTATGCTCAAATATATAACTATTTTTTTTTTTTTTTGTTTATATGTTTATGTTGCGTGATAAGAAAAATAAAGAAGAAAAAAAAAAAACTAAATGGAAACGCATTATTGACGCAAAAGTTGTTTCTCTTACCCACGTAATTGCCAGAGGCTAAAAACAGAGCAAATATCTAACCATAATTGTGATAAGCGACAGATAAACGAACAAAATGTTATTAGATGACGGTGGGGAGACAAACAAACATATATATATTTATATAAATATAACATATATATTTATACATATGTATGTATACTCGAGCCAGTACCTTGAAAATTACTATTGCTAAATATTTATATATTTACTTAAGCTTAAAATAATACAAAAATTAAAATTATAAAAAACTTTTTATTAAATTAAACGAAAAAAATTAATTATAGTGTAAACAATTGTATAATAAAATTAACATAAAAATTGAAAAGAAGTTTAAAGAAAAATATAAAACAAAAAAAAATATTTTTATTGAATTAAGATCTACTAATATGTAAATAATATAAAAATAGATAAAACATAGAGAAATAATATAAAAAATGAATAAAGTATAAATAAATAAAATAAAAATAAATAATATGTAAACAAACAAAAAATGAATAACAAACAATAAAATAAATTAAATAAAAAAAATAAAATAAAAATAAATCAACTAAAAATAGATAGTGTAGAAATTAATTAAAAAAAATAAATAAAAAAAAAATTATAAAAATATTATTATGTTTATTAAAAAAAAAATTATAAATAATATCCATATGAATTTTATATTTAAATAATTAAAAAATGAAAAATTTAAAAAAAAAAACACATATTTTAGAAGTTAAGCAATTCTACGTAAAATTATAATAACAATTTTATGTTT
>JAWNPI010000109.1:6347500-6485000 GCA_035047625.1 Drosophila mettleri | reverse complement strand
GCTCAGCGGCGGCGAGGACTGCGACGGCGGCCCCTCGACCGAGAGGCGACTGTTGGTGCTGATGCTGCTCAGGCTGAGCTGATCGTCGAACACATCGATGTTGACCACCGTTGCCAGCTCGCCATCGATGCCTACGGCGGCGGTGTTCAGCTGTGGCTTCGTCGCAACTGTGGCTGTCGCTGGCGGCGGTGTTATGCTCATTGGCTCCGGCTCTGGTTCCGGCTGCTGCTGCTGCTGCTGCTGCTGCTGTGCGGCATTTGAGTTCGCATTCGGATTGCTGCTCAGCCGTTTCGGCTTGCTCAACTGCCTGTTGCTGCCGCCCTTAAGGCTAGCTGTTGTTGTTATGATTGTGTTGTTGTTATTGTTGCTGCTGTTGCTGTTGTTGTTGTTGGCCAATCCATCCATTTGATCGATGCCAAAAAAGTTGCCTGCATAGGGAAAAATAGCAAAAACAAAATTAATTTACTTGTTAAACTTTCGTAAACTACTTAGCTTAACTGCAAATTGTTGTTACAATTTAATATATGCGACATATCTTCGGTCACATACCAAATTTTAGCTCTCTAGCTCTGCTAGCGGCCGAGTTCAATGGGTCTGTTGACCGAAACTCAGGCATATGACATGCCTAGAGCGCTAGAGAGCTGGCCACCTTGGGCTCTGGCAGGCCTTAAGCTTCGCGCATCTTACTTTCTTTGACATATACAAAACATGATCGGGTTTACTTGAATTCTATATGCTAGAGTCGCACGATCGGAATGCTTTTGACATATATCCGAGAGCTAACGGCAATGAGCAGGCATAACAAATTCTGTTCTTATAGCAGCCCAGTTCTAAGAGTTGGATTTTCTATATACACGTTTCGTATATTTAGGCAAAAAAATAATAATAACAATAAAACAATATATGCCAATAACATGCCAGGGTATTCGATATACCCTATAAATATTTTCAACCAAAATAAACTTCTTTTTTTTTATGGTAGTTTTAACTAAAATTGCATTTATTTAATTATACATATTTAATTTAATTAATTTTTATTTACTTTTTTTCTTCTTTTATCCTCAATATTTTTTTGTTGCTTTTTTCTCCATCAGTTAAAACAAAAAAATAAATCATAAATACTGCAAGTTATATATACAGAAAACGATTTGTTTTTGTTGTTCATTTGTATTTCCTTTTTTACATTGTTTCACGAGCTTCGCCAAAATGTTCTTAACAATTGGAAATCAGAAAAAGTCTTATAAGAAAAATACTAAATTAAAAAAAAATTTCTTATATGTTTTTCTCAGGGTTTTCTCTTTGCATGTCAAATAAATAAACAGAACAAAAAGATCTATAAAAAAAAATTATATTTAAAAATTATATATTTATAATTTAAGCAAAGCGCCAAAAAACAAGTTGAGTTTGGTTTTTGTTTAGTTATTTTGAGAGCTTTTTGTTTGGGAGAAGGTTTTGTTGCAGTTTTGTGTGTTGTTGTTGCTGTTGGCTACCGTTATAAAAACTTAACGACAGCAGAACGTATGCTCTGTAGCGCAGCTGTCTTGCATCGAGCAACACAGCGCAGCTTTTATTGCTCTCAATTGTAGTGCCATGAGCAGAGCAGCACAGCGCTGAAAGCAACGCTACTTTCTTTGCAGCTTTTATTGCGCTCAATTGCAGTGCCGAGAGCAGAGCAGCGCTGCCCAAAATTGCTGTCGCCTTGCAACTGGTATTGTTCTCAACTGCAAAGCTGAGCGTAGAGAGCAGAGAGCAGCGCCGCTCGGCGCTCAAAGCTGCAAAGAGAGCACAACTGCGCAGCGCACAAGGATCAAGTCTACAAAAGTAGTTGAGTTCTGCGCGCAGCGGCGCAGCGACTGCGCACAGAGCATTTGCATAGATTGTGGCATTGGACAGTGTTGTTGTTGTTGTTGTTTTTTTCTTTTTCTTTTTGCATACAGTATTTTAAGCTGGGTTGCTAGCAGTGAAACGTGTTTGTTTGTATGTGTGTGTGTGTGTGAGCAAACGGTTTTCTTTTATACAAATTGTAATTCTCTTGCCAAATGTCTGTTGTTGTTTTTTTTTTTTTTTTTTTTTTTTTTTTTGCATGTATGTACATCATTAATATTAGAGCTTTTTGAGTTTATTTTTTGATTTTTTTTCGTTTTGCATAATTTTCTTACATATTTATTTATTTATGTATAGGTGTGTATATATATAATTATGTATGTTGAGTTGTTTTTAATGCTAATAATATAACTTTTGCACTTAAAAATTGTTAGCATACAATTTATGTCGTTTTTTTTTTGTTTTGTAAATTTAAACAAATTGCTACAAACGCGTTTTTTTTTTTTTTTTGTTGTCAATAATCACATAGTTTTTTTTTGTGTAGTTTTAGTTTTTTATATAATTTTTTTTTGTAGAATTTTTGCACACTTAGAAATTGCATACGTGAGTGTCTAGAGAGAGAGAGAGAGAGTGCGAGCGAGAGAGAGAGAGAGAGAGACAGAGAGGGGTAGGGGCAGCGAGTTGTGTGCGATTTTTGCTGTTTACTTAGGCTCTAAGTTGATTGGGCTGGGGGTGGGGGCGCGTAAGTGCAAGGAGCGTGTGTGTGTGTGTGTGTGTGTCTGTCTGTTTGTTTATCTGTCTGTCTGTGTGTGTGTGTGTGTGTGTTTGTTGCGCTATTTGACGCTGCGCGGCTGCAACGTTTGCTGCTCTGCCGGTAGCGAGATCAGCTGCTGCTGCTGCGTTTGGTGTTGATGTTGCTGCTGCGGCTGCTGCGTCGACTGCGACTGCGACTGCGCTTGCGGCTCTGGCTGCGGCTGCGGCTGTGGCTGTGGCGTTGCCGGACTGGCGTACAAATGCCAGAGCACCACGAAACTGAACACGCACAACAAACATATTGCTAATTCTTATCTCTTGCGACGCTTCGTCTTCTTCTTTGTGGCACTCGGCTGGCCCATGACCTGTGCCACGCCCACGCCCACGCCCAGGCCCAGCGCCGTGCTGCCGACGTTGGCTGCCGCAGTCGGCGTTGCCAGTGCGGCTAAATGTTGCGCTGCGCCAACGGCCGCATCGCCACTCGCCGCTGCCGTTGCCACAGTCGCTGCTGCTGCCGCTGTTGCCACCGTTGCACCCGATGCAGCCAACGACGCAGCCGTTGTTGTTGCCGTCGTCGTTGCGGCCGTCTCGGCGCTGCTCTCCTCCGCCGACGATGTGGACGAGGACGTGGCCGCCTCAATGGCCGCAATCAGATTGATTTTATGCTCCAGCTTCTTGGTCTTCAGCTTGGCATGCGACGACGTGGTCAGGCTGCTGCTGCCGGCATAGATGACATTGTCGTCGGATGTGGTCGTCGGCACGGGACCCTCGCTGTCGGTGGTGGTGCCCGAGTGCGGTGCCGTTGCGCTGCTGCCAAAGTGTAGCAGATCTTCGGGCAGTGTGGCAACATCGGCATCATCATCATCATCGCCATCATCGGCATTGTCATTATCATCGTCATCATTGTCATTGTCATTGTCATCATCGTCAGCCGGCTGCTGCTGCTGCTGCTGGGACTCGCACATGCTGATGCTGATCAATGGACGCAGCTCCTCATCATCTGCTGCTGCTGCTGCTGCCGCTGCTGCCGCTGATTGCTGCTGCTGCTGCTGCTGCTGCTTGGCTCGCTTGTGCTTCTTGCTTAGCTTTTTGGGCTCCTCCATGAGCAGCAGCTCCTCGGACCCGGACGAACTGTTCGTGCTGCAGACGGACTTGTGCATCGCCCCGGCCGCCTGCTGCTTGCTCGCTGCCAGCTGCAGCTGCAGCTGCGCATACTCGTTCTCATAGTGCAGCGAGCCGCAGAGCGCCAGTATCAGATTCTGTTCGGTGAAGCCGCGCGGCGGCGGCGTTATCTTGCGCGGCATGGCGCCAGCGCTCTCCTGCAATGGACTCTCAAAGTTGATGAGGCTCTCGGCAGTTGTTGCCGGCGCTGCGGCTGCCTTTGCAGGCGTTGCCACATCGTCGTCGAGCACTTGCAGCGGCTCCAGTGCCGGCAGCGCCGGCAGCGGCGGCAGCGTTTCCAGCGGCTCCAGGGCGCCCAGCAAAAAGTCATCAAAGTGACTCGGCGGCTCCTGCAGCGGCGTCAGCAGACCTGGCAGCAGCTTCTCCCCCTGCCGCTTGCCACTGAGGCTGGGGAACTCTGCTGCAGTCGCCGTTGGCGTCGGCGTCGGCGTCGTCTTTTCAAGCGCTTTCCAGGCGCTGCCTGTCTCCGGCGGCATCAGCTCCAGCACCTTGACCTGATAGCTCACGGTTTCCTCGGCGCCTACTTCCGCTTTGCTCTTGGCGAGCTCCACTGCCTCTGATGCCTCGCCCTGCTGCTGCTCCTGGTCTGTTTCCACATGCAGATTGAGTCCCTGCGCACTGGCGCTGCTCAGCATGACGGCTGCTATCGCCGCTCGCTTGGCCAGCAGCCCATCGGCATAGTCCAATTCCTGTTCAGCTTCCTCCTCCTGGTCGCTGCTTGTTGGCTGCTGTTGCTGCTCTAGTTCCAGTTCCTGTGCCCGCGCCCGCTCCAGTTGCCTTTCCTTTTCCTGTTTCTCCTTGGCCTGCTTCGCCTTTAGCTCCTGCTCTGCTTGTCTCTTCAGCTCGGCCTCCTGCGCCTCCTTTGCCTCTCTTGCCTCCTTCTCCGCCCTCTCCTGCTCCGCCAGCCTCTTGTCTTTCTTGTTGCTCTGTTGCGCTGCTGCTGCTGCTGCTGCTGCTGCAGCAGCTGCTTTGTTAGCCTTGTGCTTGGCCGCTTTGGACTTTTTGTTGCTTGGTTGAGTTGTTTTCAGGGACAGCGTCGAGCTGATCGAGCTCTGCAGCTCGTCCTCGAGCTGCTGCTCATCCTCGCTGATGGCAGTTGTTGTTGTTGTTGTTGTTGTTGTTGCTGTAGCTTTGGCAGTTGTTGTCGATGTGTTATTATTATTGTTGTTGTTGCTGCTGCTGCCTTTGGCTGGCTTATTGAGATGCGAGAGCTCAGCGAAACGTTGCGCCTGCGCCGCATCCTCGGCCGCCGCCAGTGACTTTAGTGATTTCTGCTGCTTCTCCTTCTGCGTGATTACCTCATCCATTTCCTTGGCTATCACGGGCACGATCAGCTTGTTGGCCAGCACCACTGGCGGCTGGCCCTGGCCCATGCCCTGTCCAGTGCGCCGGCCCGCCTTCAGCTCGGCCTGCTCGCGCTGCAGCTGCTCCTCGTGGCGACGCTGCTCGGCCAGCTCATCACAGAAGATGGCCACGACGGGGCGAAAGAGCGCCTCGTCGATATTCTCATGGATCACATAATCCTCGGCCGCCAGCTGACCGACCACCTCGTCCAGCATATCCGTTTGCAGCTCACCGCTAATCCCCGCATGCACGTCCGTCACGGTGCCCAGCGGATTCACAATTTTCTCGATGCGCGGCGCCGCCGTTGGCGTCGCCTTCACATTCAGCTCGTAGCTGCAAATGTTGGGCAAGACGCTGGCCAGTGCCGAGATCGCTGCGGCGCTGTGCGGCAGCTCCTGTGCCAGCAGCGCTGTGCCCGACTCCTCCTCGTCAGCCTCGTGCTCGGCCAGGGCGTCGTAGTAGCAGGCATTATCACCAGCCGCTGTTGCTGCGGCGCTTGTTGCAGCTGTTGCGGCTGCTGCTGCGGCAACTGCAACAGTTGCTGCCTCAGGAGCTGCAACATCTGGGCAAAGGAACGCGACGACGTTTACGGACAGCGCACAGAACAGAGAAGAGAAGAGAAGAAGAGAAAACAAATTATGAGAAAAGCGCAATTTGCCAAAAAGCCAAAGGCCAAAGTTTTTTCATTTTCATTTTCATTTTCATTTTTTTTTCCATTTTGATTTTAATAAATTTTATATAAATTTATAACAATTTTTCTTTTTCTTTTTTTTTGGCGCTTGTTTTTAGTAAGCTTTAAGTGTTAAACAAATTAAAGAAAAGAAAAAATGATTTAAAAAAAAAAAAAAAACAAGAAAAGTTAACTAGAAAATGCAAACGGCATAAAAAGAACGCTTTAAGCTAAATGCAAATGGTAAAAAACAATTTTTTTTATGTGAAAAAAATGTTTTGCTACGAAATTTAAGTTTTTTTTTTTTTTTTTGAATATATATTTATATATTTTTGCAACTGTTTTTTCTAGTGTTTTTTTTTTTTTTTTTTTTTTTTAATGCAGTGAGTTTTTTTAAGCGTATGGAAACGTAAATTTATAATTTATATTTATATATATATATATATAAAAATATATTTTATAAAATATATTTATATATATTTTTGCAAAATAAAAATAAATAAATTTTCTTAATGATTTTTTTTTTTGGCTTGCAAAATTTGATATTTTTTTTCAATTATTTAACGAAATTAAATGGCTTTGGCTTTTTTTTTAGGAATTTAAAATTTTTATAATAATAATTTATTTTTTTTTTTAATTTTTTAGTTCTTTCATGTGCTCTTTCTTCTCAACTGTTCTCTGTCTCTTTCTCTCCTTCACACTTTCTCCATCTCTCTCTCTCTCTCTCTCTGTCTTTCTCACTCTCTAAGACACGCGCGCGCCCTCTCTCTCTCGCTCTTTCTCTCTCTCTCTTACACTCTATCTCTCTCGCTCTCGCACGCGTTGTTTTAAATTTTGTTTCATTTCCAAAAGAACGAAAAGAAAAACAATAAACGAAAATGAGACAAAGTCAGGGGAAAAAGCCCAAAAAAGTGAAGCGCTTAAAGCAGGAGAAGAAGTTCAAGAAGTAGTTCAAGTAGAAGAAGAAGAAGAAGCAGACCACGATGATGTAGAAGCAGAAGAAGAAGCAGCAAACGTAGAATTAATTCTCAATTATAAACATTATGAATTAGTTAGATAATATGTAGAGGGGACTATATATATGTATATAGATAAATATATATATATATATATATATATATATATATATATATATATATATATATATATATATATATATATATATTGCTTGGGCAGTTGTAAGAACTGCGGGGTGTACGAGATAGTTCTGGCTGAAAGAGAAGCACAATTTTTGTGGTTTTTATTGTTGTTGTTGTCTTTTTCTGGCATGGTGCATGCACTTGCCTCTCTTTCGCTTACAGTGGGCTCTGTGGCAACAGAAAATTCACAGAAATTGTGCAAATAGAGTTTTTTTTATAGGTAGATATAGTATAGAAGCCAATTGCTGTGCGTGTGTATGTGTGTGTGTGTGTGTGTATGTGTGTTGCTTGTGTCTGCAAAAGTTGACAAATTTTCAAATAGTGATAAAAATTTTGATTAGCTTAAATTAAGTTTATATTATTTAAAATGTTGTAAATATTTGTGTTCTTTTTTCTCTCTCTCTCTCTCTCTCTTTAGTAAGTTTGATTTATGGCAAAATTTAGAGTGACCATAGCTGTGCAAAACACCAAAAAAAAAAAAAAAAAGGAAGTAAAAATTGGACAAGTACAGTAAACGCTGGCAGAGCAGCAAAATTATTAATAAAAAATAAATAAATAAAATAAATCAAATTTGACATTAAAATTTCTTAGAGTTTTCACAGTGGCGCTTAGACTTTAGGAATTTATGGAACTTGAAATAGAGACGGCACACACACGCACACACGCATGGAATCTATGAAATGAGTTGAATGAGAATATAAAGGGAGCTGATTTGAGGGGGGGCAGTAGATATAGTTGGGGAGGGTAGGGAATATAGCTAAATATATATTTATATAGGAGCTCAACTGCCATAGTTGACCTAAAAAAAAAAAAACAATGGAAAAAAGAAGAAGAAGAAGAAACCAATGCCAATTTCGTGGTGTTTTTTTTTTTTTTTTTTGTTTTTGTTTTTTGTTTCAATTAAGTTTTTTGCCAATTGTAAATTTACATTTCTCATAAAGCGCTCAATAAACAAACGAAACTGACTAAAAACAATGATAATAATAATAGCAATGATAATAGTAATGATAATAATAATAGTAATAGCAATGATAATTAATAATCAATAATATTATTAATATATTAATAATAATACATTCAATAAATCAGTTAAGTTCAAAGGCAACAACTTGAGAAACAGCTAAAGCTTAGCTAACGATAAACGATGAACGATAACGATAACGATAACGAGTCTGGCAAAATGCTCAAATGTGTTATATATTATATATCATATATATATGACATATGATAAGTCTATATATATATAACTCTCATATAGCAAATGGAAGCTGAAGACAGAGATTTTTTTAACACATTTGAACACAAGCTGAATATATATATATATATATATATATATATATATATATATATATTCATATATAATTCAATTTACTTTACTTATATATAAATTTATCGATCAATTCCTATTTAAACTTACCGGTCTCGCGACGCGCTGCCATCGTTGAGGGCGACTCGCGCATGGCATCGGCCAGATCCTCCTTTAGGCGCATATCGCCGTGCCCATAGTCCGAGTCCAAGTGCCCGTGTCGAAAGCGATCCATCAGCTTGGGGCTCTGCTCAATGCTGCCTGCAGCAGCAGCAGCGAGTGGGTTAGCAAATGATAAAGATTTCGTATAAATCACATTTTTCCCTTTTACACGTATCACATTTCAGGCACTTACTGTATGAGCCGGACTCGATGAGCACGGGGACTCCGGCACGTGCGGTTGTGGCGACGCTGGCGGCGCTCAGCGGCATATTCAATGGACTGGAACGCTCGACGGCGGCTATGATTGCACCGCCGCCGACCGAGCCACAGCCAGCCGACGTCGAGGGCAACGTCGTGGTTGTCGTCTTGGTGACGCCTATTTCCACAGCCTCCGCATCCACGTGGTTTAAATTGGAGCTGGAATCGAGATTAAGCATTAATCTATATGGGAAAACTGGGCGCCAGCCGAGAGCAGCTGAGTGTGGAGCGTAGCAGAGAGTTATATATCGATATATATCGATAGCCCAAGGCATATCGACTCTATATGTGAGCAGAGTATTATAGGTATTACCACGTCTGACGGAAGATATTCTGAGTCCCACCTAGAGCTTTTCTCTCTCTCTCTACATGAACTTTCATTGTAGCAATGGGAATTCTAGATTTTCTGGTATTCAAAAGTCGATAATAGGAATAGATAATAGATAAACCATAGATAAATTCATATGCTAAAAGTTGCCGGTCTTTAGCCAATCTGTTTTAGGGACTTAACTATTTTCAGCTCAGCCCGTCCTGCTCAAGAATCAATCTTTGCCACGCTGACAACTGACTTACAGATACCCTGTATTTCTTGGACAGCAACATACATGATATTCCACAAAAAAATGACTCAACTATTAGGAACTTTCCAGCGCGCTCTGCCCAAGAATGTATCTCTATCAGCGTGACAGAGAGTCACCTTAGATACCCTGTATTTCTTGTACAGAAACAGACTTGATATTCGATAAAAATTTACTCAAATTATTAGGCATATTTTCAATAAAGCTCAGCTCAGTTCGTTTCGCGCAAGAATCAATCTCTGCCAAGCCGACTTAGATACCCTGTATTTCTTGATATTCGAAAAAAAAAATGGGCTCAAGCTCTTAGGAACACACTAAGAGACTTCGCTCAATCAATCTTTGCCACGCCGACGACTGACTGCCACATTAGATACCCTGTATTTCTTGCTGACTTTCAATCCTCTGATCCCTTGGCTCTTACCCGCTGGGCGTATTATAGTTCTTGAAAACGAACTGCGGCCCCATCCAGAGGCGACGATGCGGTCCGGCATGGGTGATAATTTCGACCTGGGCCAACCAGCTCTCTGGCCGCTCGTCGGCCTCATCGAAGTGATGGGCGCTGTCCATGAGAAGGCTGGCATGGCGATCCTTGATCAGCCAATTGTCCAGCGCTAGCGGTGGTATAATTTCATGAGATCCATCCTTGCGTCGGCCCAGATTCCACTGCGCCTTGGCCTCCACCTCCAGCTCAATGGGCGTATCATCACAAATTTTCTCTTTGGCAACATCTGCGAATGGAGTTGTTAGCAAATGTGGGTGGGGGGAGAAGGGGAACCGGCGCGGAACTCACTTGAGGCTAGCTTCGTGTCCAGATCGTACTGTATGAGCGCTCCATGGCCGGCCATCACGAACAGCGAATCGACGGCCTTGCGCTGGACGCGATGCGGCGCCTCGCGCGTCGCCGTTAGCGGCTCCAGCAGCCAAGAGCGCGACTTGGCGAAGGTGGCGCAGACGCTCAACGGTTTGCCGCAATCATCCGACAGCGAGGACAAACGCTGACGCTGATGGGAGCTAACGCCGCCGCCGCCGCTGCCAGAGCCGCTGCCGCCGCCGCCGCCGCCAATGCCACCACCGGAGCCACCGCCCAGGGCGGTACTGCCCGGCGGCGAGCCGAGCACAAAGGGCTGACGCAGTTGCGCCAGCGGCTGAACCACCGTTGGCCGTGGAAATGGCGGCAATGTGGGATTATGATACGGCTGCAGGGATTGCACAAACGTGGTGCTCTCCGAATGGGAGATGGGCGAGCTGGAGCGTCCGTCGGCGCCGAGGCCGGCGCTGCGATGGAAACGCGACAGCTTGTTGACCACATGCAGCGAGGTGTGGGTGCGTACGCCCATGGCGCCGCCGTATGGCGTTATCGGGAAGACATGGGTGGTGCCGCGCAGCGTGGACACGGCCGCCCAGCGTGAGTCCAGCGAGAAGGCAATATGCTGCACCTTGGCGCTGGTATCGCCGCGATGCAGCACATACAAATGATGCACTGCGGCCAGACTGGACCCCACCGGATGCGGCTGAATGCGAAACACATGGAAATCATGGCCCCGCCGATCCGCCGTCAGCAGCAGCATGCCCGAGCTATCGAATTCCATGGCGACGAGCGCCTCGCTATGCGCCACAAAATGGGCAACAATGGGATCGCCAGTGACGCCCAGCGACGTGCCCGTCGTCGGGCTATAGTCCTTGATGGGATGCTGGAATGGCAAGAGTCGATTACAGCTTTTATAGCTTCTAGATTCAGCGAAAGTTGGAGCATTACCTTCACATCTATAATGGTCACGACGCCCGATTGTTTGCCATCGGCACCGCCGGTGGCCGAGTCGAAGCTGCTGCTCTTCGAGCTGTTGCCACTGCCGGCACTGGTGCCGGTCAGGCCGGCGGCCACCTGTTCGCCCAGCTCGCGCAGACCCTTGCTAAACGATTTGGCGGCATTGAGCACCGTTGCCGTGTAGCTGGGCACGCCCTCCCCATCGCAGCCGCCGCCGCTGCGCTTGGAGTGGAGCAGCTTCTGCTCCGCATACGCCAGCCAGCGTGGACCGAGCGCAATGGGATTCGGATTGATGCTGAGAGCGGGAGAGGAATAAGAAACTGTCCAGAGAAAAGTTGCAAACAAATTCTTCGACTCACCCCGGACTGGGAAAGCAGGTGGTTATGGTTAGGCGATCCTCGAGGGTGCGCGCATCGAACACAGCCAGGCGCTCGTGAAAGCTAATGACGACCGCCGAGCGATTGGCTTGTATGTCCAGCACCGGATTCTTGAATTTGATGGTCTTCACCTGGACACCCGTCTTGAGCGAGACAAAGTTGACCGCGCTGAAGTGGGAGGCGCCGGCGTGCGAGGGATTGCCCATGCCGCCGCCCGTTAGGCCCGACGAGCCGCCGCCGCCGCCACCAGACAGAAGATTGCTGGCTGCAGCGCTGCCGCCATCGACGAGTGCCACCAGAGGCCGCTTATCGGCAAATGCATCCACTGGCTCGTCGGCGCGTCCATTGTCATCGAGCCCAGTGGCAGCTGTCAGCGGCGTGGGCAGCACTCGCAGCGCGGTGACGACGCCATGGCGCCAGGATAACACCTCAACGGCCTCGCCGTTGGCTGGTATGGCCCACACCTGTACGCCCAGGCCATAGCCGAGGATTAGGAGTAGCGGCGGTGGCGCATTGCCCTCCAGCTCCCAGTCGTCGCCGAAACGAGGATCGCTGACATCGGCGCTCGTCTCGAACCGGGCCCAGGTGATCGTGTCCTTGGGATCCTGCACCGGCTGATGGACCAGGGTTACATCGTTAATGAATCCAATGGCCGAGTCCAAAATGGAACGATCACTGACTGTCTGTGGCGGCACCATGGACGGCATGGACATGCCGCCTGGCAATCCAATGTTGCCGCCGCCTCCACCTCCGCCGCCGCCAGACGCATGATGATGAAGATGATGGCTATGATGGCGGCGCGGCGAATCCGCTGACATTGTCTGTGTCTCTGTATGTGTGTGTGTGTTGGTGTGTGTGTGTGTGTGTGTGTGTCTGTGTGCGACGACGGCTATTCGCCCGTCTCAGCTGTTTGGTTCAATCAAAGTGAGAGCGTGATTGTAGAGAGAGCGCGTCGTGGTCGCTCACTCGCTTGCTTCGCTGGAGTATGATGATGATGATGATGATGCTGATGATGTTGATGATGACGGCTGATGTGAGACGGTGACAGGCTGTCTGGCTGTCTGTCTGTCTCTGCTATGCTCTGCTCTTTGTATGTGTTGCTGCCCAGCTGTTGTCAACTGCAAAAAAGGAAAGCAACAAAATAAATAAACAAACTGCAAGCGCACTCTCTATCTATCTCTCTCGCTCGCAAGCTTTTAGCATCGCAGACACACACAAACACACACACACACACACACACACAGGCATGCATGCATGCATACTTGCTATCTCTCAATTCGTTTCAGTCGCTCTCGCCACTATTTCAATTCCATTTCGTTGCGTACATATGGTTTTCGCTTTGTCTCAATCAAACGCTTTTAATCTTTGCACACTCGTGTGCCAGGCGGCCCTTCTCCTCCTTCGTTTCCCCCACACCCGCCATTCCTCGCAGCACAGCCCGCACCCCTTTTAAGTTTTATTAGCGCATTACGTGGTTTTTTATTTCAACTTTTTAAATTTTGCATTGCTCACACACACACACACACACACACATACACAATGCCAGGGGGGGCGACAGCAATTCCATGGGGCGTAAATTAAATGCAATGAAACAAATATTCATACATGCACACACACACATAATGTATTAATTTTAATAAACAACGTCAATAGCAAAATATATAAAAATAAAATAAAACATTAAACAAAGAAACGGCAATCAAAGCAAATTGGTAAACACATTTTTTTAACGTGCTTTTCTTTTGTTATTACTGTAATTGTATACATACATACATATGTATGTACACATGCATGCATGTGTGTCATGAACACATGCACACACACATACACTTGCACGTTAAGCAAGCCGTAGTTATCAACATCAGACCACAGCAACAGAAGAAGCGGAACCAAAAGAAACGAAACAAGCACAAAGCAAAGGCAACAAAAAGAAAAAAATGAAACGCAAAGCCCAGCTTTCAGTGCGAGCGAGACGCAACGAGCAACAGCTGTCCGCAGCGAATACTTAAAAAGCAACAGTATCTATTAACCCATATGCAGGCCACAATTGTTTTTGTTTTTGTGTTTGCTTTTTTTATTTTTTAGCAGACAAGAGGTTAAAGTTGATTTCGACAATTTGTAAACAATTTGTCAAATTGTTGTTAGCAGTTAAAAAAAAAAAAAAAAAAAAAAAAAAAAAAAACAAATTTTGTTATCGCCTCGCTAGCTTATCGTGTCGATAAAGTCGTCATTTTTTTACTTTGTTACGAGCAAAATATTCCATGAAAATTCATTTAACCCATTTAAATGCACACGTGTAATAATTGCGTTTGCCTGTTGAGAGAACTGACACTGTGGGGTATATGTACATACATATATGTATGCATACTGGAACAGATTGCCTGATAAGCTAATATGACGTATATATGTACATACATATGTATAAATATGAAATGAGCCAATCCCACAAGTCAAAGATCAACATTGTGAAATACTATATGCATATAACTATTAAATGCATGTATGTATGTACACATACATATGTATATATATGTACGTAAACTAAGACCCAATTCAATAAATAAATTAATTGATGTGCAAAATAGAATACGTGCTCGAATGAAAGATACGCTGCTATTTCTACAATTCTATAAATAATTTTCAAACTGGATATATGAATACAAATATTTATATACAAATACATATTCAATTTATATCGATTAAAATACTAACTCGTCTGTGGAGAACTGGTTTAGCTTACCTACAATACACACACAGTATTCGCATTTTCTAGGGTATGCAGCGCACGATATAACAAATGCGCACAACAGTAGGGGTTAAAGTTAAGCGAAAAACTATTTTTACGAAGTGCATGACGCATTGCAAAGTTGATTTGAGTTTAAATATGTGTTGTGGCTCTTTGTGTTTTAAGTAGCCGGACGGGGCAGAGCGGGAGAGGCACACACAGCGAGAGAGAATGGGAGAGAGTAAGGGAGGGAGACTGGCGCACAGGGCGCACACAAAGCATTGCATTCCTTAATTGACTTGCGCACACGCGCATCGGCAACAATAGCCAATGCCAACTAAAAGCAATGTCACACACACATGCACAGAGAAACAGCAGTCGCAGACACACATACTAGGTAAGTAGGTATGCATGTGTGTGTGTGGTGTGTAGCTGCATTCGATAGCAACAGTTACCTCTCCACACGACTCACCCACATACGCAAACGCAACCCAACGCAACGCACTTTGTCTTTGTTGTGACATAGGCAGCAAAATAAAACGAATAAAAAGCGTTGACCGTTGTCTGTGAGCTTTTCGCTTTGTGTGCCACTGTATTAATGAGTGTGCGCGTGTGTGTGTGTGTCAATGTTAATAAGCTAGCTAGTCAGCAAGTTGAGTCAATGGTTCCGTTGCTTCGATTTCTTTGTGCACGCAAAATCAAACACGCACACACATTCATCAAAAAGCTCACTCGTATGTGTGTGTGTGTGTGTGTGTGTTATTGTTTATGCTGTTCATTGCCAAAGCCACTTGACAAAATCTACGCAAAACGATTTTGGCAGACAAAGAAATCACAGAGAGACGCAACGCAACGCACACACACACACACACACAGCTTTCGCGAACAGGTGTTACTATAAATATACATGCATACAACATTATTTCAAAAGCGCACGCAATGCTATGGAAGTTAAGGAGCGAGAGAGATGGAAAGCAAATAAGGCAGGACACAAATTGATTCTCATACCCAATTTAATTTCACTTCAGCTACTCCCTTAAGGAGTTCTCATAGAACAATCAAGGAAATAATCGTCTATTCCAAAGGGAATAATTGAATAAAATTGCAGAAAATTAGTAATTCACTAGAAAATTAATGCTTAAATATTAATGGGCATTTAGTGAAATTGATGAGAGGTTTTCTTTGATTAATCATTTTATTATTTTTGATTAAAGCAAAGAAAACATGAAAGAAGAAAGATAAAGATAGCAACAGGTGCACAAACGTTTTCCATTCATATGAGTTTTCTTATAAAATTATCATATATCTATATTTCATAAATAAAAATTTATTTATTCATCCTGTTCCAACTACTCTTCCCCCCACACGAAAGCTAGTGGTTTTCATTGCTTTTCTGATCACGTACGAAACTCACGAATATTAACTAAAAGCACAATGCGAAAGGCGCTCAAGAGCTGCCCACTAATACATGTGCTCGGACACCACTACCAATGAATGCTGTTGTCAACTCATTTGTTTTTGCACTCATTCTTTTCACGTAAAAATTCGCACTCACAAAAAAATATTTGGCAAACATTTTGCGGTATATTTCAAACAAGTGCAAGCAACAAAACGTAGAAAAAAAAAAAACACCGAAATATATATGTACTAAGCCATAAACAATATAAATTAACAAAATGCCACCAAAATGGTCGCTGAACTGTGAATTGAGCAAAAAAAAAAAATAAAATTCTATACATATAAAATAATCAAGTGAAATACAATTATTGTGTCATTTACAATGCATTCGCTGTCTGTCTTTATCATACAATTGCATCGTCCTCTTCTTCGATTGTTTTATTTTTAGTAGCTGCTGCTAATAATTTTTGGAAACAAAGAGACCCCCACAGCCCATGAGCAATTATCAAAATAAGTCGAATCAGAGCAAATAGAAGAAAAAACAAAAACAAAATGAAGTAACAACAACAAACAAACACACACACACACACACACACAGCACGGTCAGCTGCAACGAAATGTTGTTTTTATGCTCTTTCTCCTTTTATCGCCTCTCTTTGCACTAACAGAGTGTCATGCACAGTGTTACAAGTACACATGTATATGGCAAGCTAAACAAACTCATTCATTTGTATGTTTGTATCGCATTTTCAATATAATATGATTATTTCAGCGATTTAAAATTATAAATAAATAGGTCACTACAATTTATAATATGGTTGAAAAATAAAATTCTATTCAAATTTATATGAAATATGTGTTTACCGAAGAGTTTAAATATTATATATTTCTAGTAGTTACTTGATATTTGGCTTAGTTTGATCTCAGGCTTTTCAAAAAAAATATATATATTACCAATATTTACATACATATATATTTGTGTACCACTGTGCTTAAGTGTTTCATTATCAGTTCGTTTCTTTTGGTTGCGTTTCGCTCTGTCTGTCTAACGCGCAGTGCTCGCTTCTATACATATAAATATATATATATGTGCGTACTGCGTGTATATCAGTGTGTCGACTGTTTGTATGTATATATTCTTTTTGAAAGCACAGCGAATTTAGACAACAAATTTAACACAAAAACACTCATTGCTGTTACACGAATATAACGGATATATGTGACAAATACATTATGAAATCAAGTAATGCATTTATATGCAAAATATTCAACACGCACACGTCGCTTTCGTGCCTTTAGTACAAATTTAGAGGTGGGCCACACATATACAAACAAACACATACCTCTACCTCTGCCTCTGCCTGTATGTGTGTGTGTTTGTACTTGAAAGAGCTTCGAATAGCGAACAGATAAACAATAAACAAAAAAAATTGCATAAAAATAACATTTGTTTTTCAATACAATTTTTGTTTTCTATTTGGTTTGCTTCGGACGCCAATAACAACGAAACAGTAAAAATATAAAATTAAATAAAATGTTATGAAAATTTGAAGAGAAACACAATAGCGACAACGACAACAGTAAACTTACCACTTGACGCTGCTGCCTCTGCTGGCGTTGTTGTTACGACGTCGAGAAGCAGTTGAGAATTGGTGGATAGCAGCAGCAGCAACAGCAGCAGCAGCAACAACAATGCGAGCCTGCTCGTTCCAGTTCCGCACGTTCCGCTGCTCAACTTTTTCTTTCGTGTTTTCGCTGCTTATGACTGAGGATACAGTGGAAGAAGCAGTGTAGAGCGCACAGAAACAAAAGCAACACAAACAAAAATCATATGTTTTCAGCTGTTGTCGTTTCTATTGCTGCGTAGCTTTTTCCTTCTTCTTGTTTTTTTATGCCTCTGTTTTGTTATTATTATTGTTGTTGTTATGCGTTGGGATTATTTGCAGTTAATGTTGCAGTCGGCAGCAGCAGCAACAGTAAATTGATTTAATTTTTATTTTTTGGCTGGCAACAAACAAACTGCGTCTCGCGTTCTTCTTCGAACGCTCCACTGCCAGCGACTGTTAACGCCCACACAAAAGCAGGCGCACTCATACAACACACTAACACACGCACGCTGCAGCTGCAAACACAAAGTCGAGCTTAGAAACAAACTTTCAAGTGCAAAGCTCCGAGTTTGTTTGAATTGTGTCAAAAAAAAATGAATTACGAAAAAGAAGAACGAAAACAGCCGTCGCTACTGTTGCTGTTGACGTCGAAGTCGTCGTTGCTGCTCTGTTTTGTTGTTGCTATTGCTGCTGCTGCCTCGCTCGCACCCACGCTAACCACTCGCAGTCACACACACACGCACAGAGCAGAGAGGCTGCTGGCTGCGACGTCTGCGTCGTACGTTCTTTGCGCTCGTATTCGTTTTTTGTTTTCTGTTTTCGATTCAGCTTCTGCCTCAGCTGCTGCTGCTGTTGGTGTGTTGTTGTTGTATTTTGCTGTTGCTGCTGCTTCTTGCTAGCACACAAATTTACTGCGACATTAAATTTAAATCTCTGTTGCCTTCTTATTTTCTTTTACTTTTAACTTTGATCCACAGATTTGTATTTGTTTTCCATCAAGTGGTAGTATTGTTGTTGTTATTGCTGCTGCTGCTGCTGCCTATTGCGCTTTTTAATCGATTTCACTTTTTTTCTGCGTTTTTCTACTGCTGCTGCTGCTGCTGCTGCCCGTGCAGCCAACTACAAACACACAATAACAACAAAAAAAAAAGAGCTCGAACGATAACAAAAAATATTCGTATTTTCTATATATTTTTGGCTGTTGTTATTGAGCCAATTGCTTTTTTTTTGTTTTCGTATTAGTTTTTTTATAATATATTTGCACACTTCCACACAAAATTGATTTGTGTTGTGTTGTTGTGGCGCTGTCGTCGTTGCTGTTGCTATTGCTCGGAACGCGTTCGCAGTGAATAAAGCTGTTAGCCTTTGCCCGATATAATCGATTGCAGCGATATTCACTGTTGGTTTTTCTATCGATATGGCTCTGCAATTTATAACGCAATTTGAATTCCGTTATTATTATTACTTTGTTTAGTCTGCTCTGTTAAATATTATTAAGTACCAAAATGCTTAAATATAATTTAGATTTTAATTTTAGTTCTTTGCCGTATAAAAGCAAATCACTTTTGACATAATATCTTAATTTTATGTAAATTATTCGTTACTATTTGCTATCGATAAGAACGAATAGCTTCAAATTAAATATGCTATTAAGCATATTTTATCATGTGCATATATACTTTAATAAAAGCTAATTGTGTTCAATTTATTTTATGATTCGGATGCGGATGCAGCATATGAGAGTAGAGCTGGATGGCACGCGAGCAGCTCAATAAATTTCTCTCATTCCGATTACTATGGCTAAAGTACTCAGCATTGCGTTGCTCTTATTGCGCTATTAGCGCAGAATGAGCCAGGCATCTAAGGCGACCTCCCACACATTTTTACAGTTACGTTTGGTCTTTATTGCTTATGAAACAACAATATGTAAAAAAACACTATAAATAAACAATGGAATATAATAAGTAATTTCCAATTATCAATTAATTTAAAAGAGTTTTTAGTTTGGATACAACTTTAAAACAGCTGATTTGATACGAGAAGCATATGTACATACATATGTTATTCAAATATTCGCATCGCAATTAAATTAAAACAAATTTTTCTAGTGTTGTAAAATAGCAGCGGCTAGTTTTGCGTGCTGGTAAATATTGCAATTCAAATAGGAATTCGCGGTAATTTATAAAGAATTAATAAAACAAGAACCAACAAAAGTAATTTTGCTGTTAAAACAAAGAATAGAATATTTAATAAATTAATGTATTTAATTTTTAATTCATAAAAGGTGCTGAATTGGATATTTTTTTGTCGAATGTATTTGAAAAAGTGTTATACGAGCGCCAAAGATGGGCAGCACTTTCCAAAGGACTCTCCGCGGTAATAACAGAGAGCGGGCCGATGAGCCTGTCTCTTCGCTGAGAGCCTGTCTGTTAAGTTAGCAGTAACAGCGTGGCCAAAGTGCCAACATATGTTATTATCCTCTAACAGCTGTAATACAGGATGTTCTCAATTGCGTTTGTGTCCTTAGGAAATTTAATTAAATTTAGCCAAGCTAATAAAAGCCAAAAATGCCATATATAGCTTAAATTATAATTGTATTTTGAATACGTAAGCGTATTAAGTGGTTGACGCTAAGCAATTACCAATATTTAACTAGCGGCAGCCATTGTAAGCAATGCACACCACGGTGCGTTGCCGTAAACGAGAACATGGCCGATAAACAAGCATTCTGATTGGGTTTGTTGTCCATGCGTTCTCATTGCTAGTTTGACGGCGTAAGAGTTAACGTCAGTAGGCAGCAAGACGTAAACGAAGATGGTTGTGTTTTTGTTGTTACGTGAACGTTGATTTATTTATGCATCATAATAATAATTTTTTTGCGATTTTTTTTTCTGTGTGTACGTGTGCGAAACAACAATCGTAACAACTATCAAAAAAAAAAAAAAAAAAAAAAAAAATTAAAATAAAATAAATAATACAAAATTATAATAAAAAATATATAAATATTAATATAAATGTTTGTGTAAAGTGTGCGGCAATATTTATAGATAATTACAAAAGATAATACAATACGACAACTACAATTACTACAACAACAACAACAATAAAGGGCAGCCCATGCGGCTGACACCAAAACAACGTAAATATAATTGTTTTTTTTTCTTTTTATTTTTTTGTCGGCATTTTGTTGTAATACATTGAACATGCTCGTTCTTGTTATGGTTTTCCGTTATTTTCTCTTCTCTTTGGATTTTGATTTTTTTTTGTTTTGTGGTTTGTTTTTGTTTGCTTTGCTTTGCGCGGTGAATTGGTATTTGGTGCATTTGACACTCCAATTAAGAATTTTGTGTAGTTTGGGCAATGCCAATTAGCATTTGTGTTGGTGTTGGTGCGCTTATAAGAATGAAAAATATAACAAAGCGGTGCAAAATAATACGATAAAAAAAAAACGAAACGTAGCAAGAAGCAGAAAAGCCGCAACGCTGACGTTGACATCCACAGAGAAGCAGCCAGAGAGCGACAGCGAGAGAGCATGAGAACATAGCGTACGTGTGTGTGTGTGTGTGTTGTGTGTCTTGTGTGAGCGTAAGGTGTGCGTGTGTGTGTGTGTGTTATAGAACGTGGTAGCTGCCAACAGCCTAATAAGAAAAAGTTAACAAACTGACGACGTGTGTTCAGGTTCATGTGGAACCCAGAGAGTCAGGTCGATCGGGAAACGGGGTATAAAGGGAAGCAGGACGCGCGCGCGCTCTCTTTGTCTTCGTGCATGCACTTCACTCTCGTGGGCCCTCTCTTTTGCGCTCTGTTACGCGCTGACATTCATTGATTTTTCCACTTTGTCATAGTGGCCGCGAGCTGGAGAACGGGGCATAGGGCACGAGGAAGGTGTGTTTCTGTGTGCGTGTGTGTGTAAGGCGACCAAGGTGAATTGTAGAAGAGCCTGGAGCGCGACCGAAAGAGCGAGAGAGTCACAGTGCCAAGGAAAACAAAGGAGAAACACATTAGCACTCTTTGTGTGTGTGTCTGTGTCTGTGTGTACGTATGCTTGTGTGTGCGTGCAATTAACAATTCGTCGTTGGAGGTTATGTTAGGCCATAGTGTAAATAACTTGTATTTGAATTTGAGCAATTTGTTGTTGACGTTTTGCTTGCGCAATTTGGCCAAAACCACATTTTTTTCGTATATATTTGTTTGATTGTTATTCGAAAAGCGCGAGCGAAGCAACCACCGAAACAGAACGAAAAGGAACAAGCGCCGCTTTTAGCCACCACCAGCAAAAAAACAACAACAGCAACAACAACAACAACGTATAACAGCAAACAACAGCAACAGAGAGCCAGAGAGAGCGCGCTAAAGAGAGCGAAAGCAAAAGCAAGAGAGCGCGTGTAAAGTGCAAACCCAATGGCAAAGTTGTTGGGCCAAGAAAAACAACCAACTACAAGAATTAACATAAATATATATATGAATATAAATATATATATATATATGTATATATATAAATATACATTTATATATATATATGCATATATATATTTCCATTAAGAATTGTACGTTATTGCATAGGCTCTAATTGGTATAGCTAAACAATTTGCAGTCCAATTCGAACACACAGATAACATTCACTTGTTTATCACATTTGCTTTTGGCCTGGCTGCCATGTTGAGATAAACGCTTAGATAACATAATGATAGCGGTTCTACATGCGTTAGTTTTTTTTTTTTTATTTTGTTTGAGTTTGGAGAGCGTGATCTCGACACAAACACATTTGCTTCGTTGTGTAATGCATGTGAGAATTGCCAATCGGCAATATGCATGCTCCAATTGGGCATGCATCACCTGAACTGCTGTGACGCTGCGACTTCGCTGGCTCTCCCTTCATCGCGCTCTCCCGCTCGCTCGCTCTCTCTCTCTCTGTGTCGCTGAAATTCTCTTGCTAGTTTCATTTAGTTTATCGTGTTGCCCACCCCCTTGCGGGCCATGCACGGCCGCATCGCAAAGAAGGGGGAACCAAAACCGGCCGCTTACGTGTCGCGTTAGCGTAAGCGCACTTCATTTACGTAGCGTGCTGCGTTAATTACGTTTGATAGCGCTACTGTCGCGCGACCCGTCAACGTCAACGTCAACGTCATCGACGCTGACGTCGACTGCGCTGCTACTAGTGAACTACCGCAAAATGTGCCACGCCGGGTTTTTGCTTCTTCTTCTTTAAATATATTTTTTATAGCATTGCTAAATTATTTATGTGATTCAGATTAACTACAGCTAGCGCCAATATCGGCATAAATGACCAGAAATTGCTTTAATATGGGCATTACCACAGATTGCATGAGTAAAGAAATTTGGTAAAATGTCGCCTATGAAGTAAAAGTTTTCGAAATGAAACTCTCTCAGAATACTCAGGTGCTAATTGCTAGGTAAAAAAAATATCTAAGAAAAACCTCTCAAAAAGTTGTCTGGAAACTCTTTTACATAGATAGAAGATTTCATTGTTTACCTTGACATTAACGAAGGCAAAGAAGATTTTTAGAGGCAGAAACGGAAATAAACTGAACTTGGAATTTACACAAAAAAAAAAAAAAAAAAAAAAAAAACATTAATTTCATGAAACCATAAGATCTTGATAGATATATAAATATTTATAAATAATTTTTGATATTTATTCTTAAAAAAAAAATCAGTTGTAGACTTATAGCTTAGGCATTATTATAGAAGTCTTTAATTTGGAATACAATTTAATGTAAAAATTCTACATAAACTAGAAGTAACTTCTGTTACTATATATTTATATATATGTATATATATATATGTATATCTATATATGTACATATATAGATATATGTCTGTCTGTAGCCCTATGCAATTTTTATTGCTGATGCGTGACGAATTGTTTTTATAATTCTCTTCTTCTTCTTCTTCTTCTCTTTTTATATATGCCGAGTGCGATTGCATGAGTCAAAACCCTTAAGATATTACGAACACAGGCATCAAAGCATAGGGCAAACGAGTAAAGAATAGAGCCAAAATAAAAGAGAACGGGCGAGACTGAGTGGGAATGATAGTGGGGGACAGAGGTAGTAAAAGTGAAAAGATATCTGACAATTGAAAGAAAAGTTTTTGATAAGAATTATTTGAGCTTGTGTGGAAAGATAGGATAAGAAGAAAAGATAGAGAGACGTAGAAAGAGAGGATAGAATGATTGGAGAGCGATAGTAGAGAGGGGACAAAGAGGATAGAAAGGTTGACGCTAGAGAAACGAGAGAGGGCAGAGTTAATGGAAAAAAGTAGAAAGACGGTAAAGAGACGGAAGAAAGGGAGAGAAAGAGGGCAAAGAGAAGTAAGAATCGGAATAGAGAGTCGAGAGAAGAGAATGAATAGGAGCGGGTTGGAGCGAGAGGAGAGTTTATCGAGATCGGCAAGAAATAGAGCAGAGAAAAAGAAGGATATAATAAAAGGCCATAGTACTCTAGGAGCAGGATTTAGACATAGTAAAAGAAATTTGAGAGTATTAAATAAAACAATAGGGATTCAAAGAGATACAAGCAAAGTTCCAAGAGAGACCGAACAGTCAAAGAGAGACAAAGAGAAAAAACACTGAGGGCGAATATTATAAATATTATATTTATTTATATTTAATTTATTTTTATTTCTTTTAATTTCTTATATCAATTTTTTGTTATCATATTTAATTTTTTTTTTTTAATTAAAACTTTAAAATAAAATTATTTATTTTATTTTATGTATGCACATTTAACTGTTTTTATGCTTGGCTATCGTACGATCCGACCATCCCGCATTTGTTCTATTTTAAAATTGGCATTCATAAATTTTATTTTATTTCTAACACTAATTTCGCTCAACACTTATGCCTATGCAATCCATAAATATTGTACTTAAATACATAAAAAACAATTTATTAATTTTTGCATTTATATATTTTTATTCTCTTCCTCTTTTCTGAATGCGAACAAACAACGACAACAAAAATCCTATCCAAAAATCCACAACTAATTAAAACGAACAACAAATAAAGTGTGCAATTAAATATATATATAAAAATTAATATTAATATTGTAAAAAAAAAAAAAAAAAAATACTTAATAAATGTAACAACAAAAAGCAACTCAATATGAGCGCCAACAGCGGCTGCCCAAACAACAACAACAACAAATGTGCAAAATACAAATAAGAAAAAATAAAAAATAATTTACCAAAATCCAGCCAAAAATATAAATTACAAAATTAAAGCAAAGTTTTTATTTTGTTTCCCTGAAAAAAAAAAAAAATCGTTGTTTGTTTTTTTTCTCCAGAGATAAAAGAGCATCTGCAGCCTTTATCATATATAGAAATATATATATATATATACACATATATATCCCCTTATCAATAGATATACCCACTGTGTCAGTGTGCATTCGTGTCTTTGTGTGTGTGTGTGCGTGCGTCCATAGTTATCCCCTGTGAATTCCATCCATCCAAAATACACACACATATAGTTATATATATATGTTTATCATGTATATATATATATATAACTCGATCTGAATGATTGCCATCGACAACTAATGAATGTCACACTTTTGTATGTGTCTATCGAATAATCGACGCTTAAACTGAAACAAAACTATCGATATCGATAACAACAATTGCATCAACAAACCAACAACTATCGACTCGTTACAAAATGGCGGACATCATGCGTCCGCCGTTCAGCGACATTAAGCGGCCCGACGAAATTGTCAGAATGACAACCGCCGATAATCTGAAATTTGCCGTCCTCATCGGCCTCATCGAGGTCGGCCAGGTGACCAATCGGGAGGTGGTCAACACTGTTTTACATTTGGTAAGTACGCCGAATTTTAGTAAAGTACATATCCAATATAATACTCGATAATTGATATATTATTGATCACACGTATCTTAACAAGCATTAGTCATCAGTAACAAGTATCGTTAAGGTATCGACAACAAGTGTCAATAGCAAGTATTGATACATAATATTGACCTGAAGTATCGACATACAATAATCGATATTTAATATCGTTAATAATATGGACAGAACATAACGATAAATGAAACATAAACATATCGATAGGAAGTATATATGAATAATATCGATAACAAGTATCGATACTAAGTATCGATAACAGCCATGGATAAAATAGCGATGTCAAATATCGATAAGATATGTTAATAGCAAGTATCGAGAACATATGTCCGATAAATAATAGCGACAGCATATATCGGGGGTATCGATACTATACATTGATTTATGGGTATCGATACTATGCGTTAATACGTAGGTATCGATACGATGCGTTGATATGTTGGATCGATACTATGTATTGATAAGTAGGTAGGAAGGTGTCAATACATTATATATTGGATCCGTCAGTATCCATAAATGGATACTTAAGCATTAATACTTTACGATGATTTGTAAGTATCGATACTATATACTGTTTCGTAAGTATCGATACTTTACAATGATTTGTAAGTATCGATACTATTTAATGATATGTTGGTTCGATACTATGTATTGATAAGTAGGTAGGAAGGTATCAAACACACAATATATATTGATCCCTAAGTATCCATAAATGGATACTTAAGTATCGATACTATATACTGTTTCGTGAGTACCGATACTTTACGATGATTTGTAAGTATCGATACTATATAGTATATAGTATCGATTGATGGTTCGATACTATATACTGATAAGTAGGTAGAAAGGTATCGATACATATATTAATAGCAAGTATCGAGAACATATGTCCGATAAATAATAGCGACAGCATATATCGGGGGTATCGATACTATACATTGATTTATGGGTATCGATACTATGCGTTAATACGTAGGTATCGATACGATGCGTTGATATGTTGGTTCGATACTATGTATTGATAAGTAGGTAGGAAGGTATCAACACACAATATATATTGATCCGTTAGTATCCATAAATGGATACTTAAGCATCAATACTATATATTGATCTGTAAGTATCGATACCATATACTTTTCGCAAGTATCGATACTTTACGAGGATTTGTAAGTATCGATACTATTAATTAATATGTTGGTTCGATACTATGTACTGATAAGTAGGTAGAAAAGTATCGATACACATATTAATAGCAAGTATCGAGAAAATATGTCCGATAAATAATATCGACAGCATATATCGGGGGTATCGATACTATACATTGATTTATGGGTATCGATACTATGCGTTAATACGTAGGTATCGATACGATGCGTTGATATGTTGGTTCGATACTATGTATTGATAAGTAGGTAGGAAGGTATCAACACACTATATATTGATCCGTAAGTATCCATAATCCATTTATGGATACTTCATCATCAATAATATATATTGAACTGTAAGTATCGATACTAAATGTAGTTAATTAAGTATCGATACTTTACAATGTTTTGTCAGTATCGATACTATGTATTGATAAGCCAATACGATATTGATACGTGAGTATTGATACCATGTATTGATACGTAAGTATCGGTACTATCTATTGACTTAATTATTTGTTAATGATTTATTATTAATTATCGATACTATTTAGCGATAGCATATCATCTTCATTAAATTTAAACTACATTTCGAAATCAACTGTAGTTTTACCAGACAATAAGAAATTATCACTAAAAGTGAATTCGGACTGACAACCGCAACATTTGTTGTTTTTAAGCAACAATTTCGCAAAATAAAAGCTGAAAATAAATATTTACATTTTAAGTTAATTAAAGAGAATTTTTTGAGAAATTTCACATTTGACTGCATTTGGTAGAATGTTTTCTAGACGCGTCCATTTAGTTAATTGTTATTTGACACTTGGCAGAACTTTTGGGCCAAAACTATACCTGGCCATAGATGGCGCCACTTGGGGAATTGCGAAATTGTTAGTTTAAAACAAAAGCTGTATACTATACCCTGCAAACATAATAGTAATTATGGTGAATAGAGGGTATGTTGATGTTTGGACTAGCTTAGATGGATTTACTAATCAGTTATATAAGTTTAATTTTTATTGCAGCTTTTGAGAATCAGATTAGACTTGATTCAAACTTGACTAGACTCAAGATCTTCTTACCATATATTGACATGAATTTCATGCACGATAAAACGATAAATATCATGAGCTATGGATATTCTTATTTGAAATAGAACAATATATATTGAAATCGGGTGTCTTAAATTACCTTTTAGCTTTCATAAAATAAATAATTCCTTATAGATTCGATTGTTTTTATGTAATTTCGATATATATCGATTGAGAGTCTCAGTGATTCTATTTGAAAATGAGCTAAAATTTATTTTTCTTTTGATTGCCTTATGATTTTGGTAAGGTAAACTTGTAAGCACGTTAGCTAGGATATCTGTCAGTCGGGCATACCCTCTTGCTGCTTCACTTATATATGACTTCTTCTTTTTGTGTTGCCGCGCGCAAATCTGTGCAGCCAAAAATCTTTAGCACAAGACAGCGCAATTTCATTAGACAGCCTGACAAAATGGCGTCTAAATGCTGAGCACACACACTAAGGCGCGCGCCAACACACGCACACACGCACACACGCACACGCGCACACAACAACCCACACACACTAGCACAGGCAAGTAGACGCCGCTTTCATTAGCACAAAATTAACATTTTGTGAAAGCCGCAGAGCGAAACATCTTCATGTTTGCAAAGGAGGCTGGCTAGAGCTGAAGGCAGGGCATAACTTACCTGTGTGCAGAATATCTATGTATATATATAAATATATATATATATATGTATTTATTTATATATGTATATATATCTGTGTGTGTGAGTTTCTTGTTGTTGTTGCGCCAGCGATTAGATCAAAGGCCAGCAGCTTCTACCCTTAGTAGACAATATGCCTGCATACATATTGTATTATTACATGACATTATTATTATTATTAGAGAAGATTTTCAAATTTACATTTTTTTTTTTCGGTGTGCGTGTGTGTGTGTGTGTGTGATGGTGTTGGTGCCTTAATGAAAACACGACACCGTCGCTCATCATTACGAGATTCTGTCGAGATTTTCAACGAGCAGGCAAAAGAAAGTAGAAAAAAAAAACTCTGAGTGACGTCTGCTTGACAGGTGTGGGTATGTGATGGAGTGTGTGTGTGTGTGTATATGTGTGTGTGTAAGAAATTGAAAAGAAATTGAATTGAAGTTCGCTAGCGTCGTCGTAGTCGCTATTTATTGATAAGATAAGCAACTGGCAACAGAAATAAAAATGTAGCTCAAGTGAGAGTGCGCGAAAGAGCTAGATATATGCTTGCTAGATAACGCTGCATAGACACGCATATATATATATATATATTTATATATATATATATATATATATATGTGTGTATTTATATATATTTATAATATATATTTTATACGATAATACGGCCTGGCAATCTGATAAGCGTAACCCACACAGCCGAAAATAAAAGGAAAAGCGCTGACGTGTTCAAATGCCGTTAAAGAAGCACAAAAAAAAATATATGTATATATAAAAGCATTAATAAATATCATGTATATATATATATACACACATTGAAAATGTGTCAAAAAGTTAAAATGACAGCTAAGTATATCTTAAGCCAAATGAACATCAATTGCTTCAGCTACGTGGCCTAAGACGCGCAAAGTCGACGAACACGTTTAATTAAAAAAAAAAATAAATATATATATATATATATATATATATATATATATATACATATATATATATATATATATATATACATATATATAGCTGAGTTTCTTGCTGCATATGACATAATCTATAAGAGCAGCGTAAAATATTATAATTTATATATTTCGCTTGCCTTTTTCACTAATTTTTCAAACTTTAATATACCCGTCTAAGCTTCAAGCAATTTGCTTGGTTTTTACATATTTTATAATAGCTGCAATAAGCAGCAACTGCACCATATTTGAGTAGTATAACACCACAGCAAGCTCAGTTCTTATAGAACCGCTTATGTTGAAGTTAGGCTGTGCTGCGACACGTTCTTTTTTTAACTACAGATAAGAAAAAAAAAATATAGCAAAATAATACTCAAATACAACAACGACCTAGCCCCACTGCTTAGTTAGTTGGTTTTTTTTTTTTTATTTTTTTATCACGGTTTCTAATGTCTGGGGTCTGGTGCTGTGTGTAATATAATCAATAGCTTTTATGATAGATGTCATTAGGGATTTTTTTTGTTTTGTTGCTTTACCAGCTAGCGAAATATCAGTAATTTGAACGATAATATTAAATATGGCCCATATTGTATTATCTAGCACATGTTGCGGCAAACAACAAGTAAAAGTGCTTTGCCGGCTGCGAACGTGCAAAACTATGAGATACTCTGTAACAATTAGAAATTCTTTTTATACAAAATATAATATATTTTTAATATAAAATATAAAATATTACATATGTAATATACATATACAATATAAAAAGATAGTATATGAAAAAAAAATAAATGAAATAAATTAACTAAAAAAATTTATATATAATTAGAAAAAAATATTTAAATAAAATATGCAAATGATAAAATATATAAATTCTCTTATATAAGAGAAAATTTAAAATATTTGAATTAACTAAAAAATTAAAAAAATATAAATAATAAGATATAAAAAAAAATATCTATAATAAAATATAAGAGATAATATAAAATAGATAAAATATAGCATATATTAGGCTCAACTAAAAGATATATATTTGTAATTTATTTAAATGCCTTATAAAAGTAATCAAACTTTAGAGACTAGAGCATTAATTTTATGGCTAAGACGTAAACAAATATAAAATATTAAATATTATATATAAAATATAACATATTAAATATAAAATATGTATTATATATAAAGTAAATGAAAATAAATAAAAAAATAATGAAGAAAATATATAACTAAAAAATTAAAAATATATAAAAAAATAAATAATAAAAAAATATGTAAATAAAAAATATAAATGATAAGATATAAAAAAAAATATCTATGATAAAATATAAGAAAAATAAAATCTAACATATATTAACTGAAGCTAAAAGATATATATATATATATATATATATATATATATATATATATATATATATATATATATATATATATATATATATATAATAATGTCCCTAAAAATTAATTACACTTTATAGACTAGAGCATTAATTTTATGGCTAAAACGTAAACAAATATAAAATATTAAATATTATATATAAAATATAACATATTAAATATATATTATATATAAAGTAAATAAAAATAATAAATAAAATATATAATAACTGAAAAAGGAAAAATATATAAAAATAAAATAAATAATAAGATACAAATATGTAAATAAAAAATATAAATAATAAGATATAAAAAAAAAATATCTATGATAAAATATATATATATTAACTGAAGCTAAAAGATATATATCTATAATTTATTTAAATGTCCCTAAAAAGTAATCAAACTTTAGAGACTAGAGCATTAATTTTATGGTTAGAACGTAAACATTTGCTCGATAAATATCTAAATTCCCGCATTTTGCGTAAAAGGATGCATTGAAATTTCCAAATGCAGTCATTAAAATTATATATATGTCTATATAGATGCCTATCGCAGAGTGTGTGTGTGTGTGTTTGTGTGTGTGTTTATTTGCTTGTGTGTAATAGTAAAAACAAACAACAAGAGAGTGAGTGAGAGGGAGAGAGGCAGATAGAGGAAGCCGGATCCATTGCATAGGCAAACAAATTGAAAATTTTTGGACTCCTTTTTGTTGACTTCATTTTGCAATTGCTTTTCAAAATTTTCATTGTTGTTTTTGTTTTTGTTGCTGTTGTCGATTTGCATTAAGCGTTTATTTTTAGTAGGCAGCAATTTTTAGCTAACGACAAAGACGAAAGGCAAATCGATTAAAGGCCTTGGTCCTTAGCACGTGACAGGGCTTTCCGCTCTGTGAGTGGATAAGGCGCCTGGAGTTGGGTGGGCGCCTGGAGTTGCTCTGGACTTGGGGGTTAGCCAGCGGAGGTTAAGGGTGGGCGGGCCAAGCGTTACCTACCCGCACCCCAGCCCAGCCCAGCCCAGCCCAGACCAGTCCAGTCCAGCAAGACTGAACTGCACTGAACTGAACTCAACCCAGCCCAAAGCATGTGCCACATGGCAAATGACCATAATTGAGCCGTATAACAAGACCCAATGACCGATTAAGCGCGAGCCAGATAGAGTACGAGAGAGATGTGGGAGAGGGAGAGAGAGAGAGTGAGGCGCGTGGGAGAGATTGGGGCTGCTGCGGCAGTGTGAGGGCGCGTCTATGAATCAATCAACAGCAACAGCGCCGCGAGGAGTTGGGGAAAGGAATCAATTTGCATTAAGAGCACAACAAGAAAGTGGAAAATCAGGAAAGGCAAGCAAATGCTCCCACTGGGAGGCAGACAGCAGACAGACAGAGAGGGCGAACGTGAATGAGAGAGGCAGTGCGAGGGAGCGCGTCAGATGGCGGCATGTAAACATAAATAAGCATAAAAACTAGGGAAAGCGCAGATTTTTTCATGCAAAATTTAAATATTCAAATTGACAAGAATCAATAAATTGCTCAGCTAGGGTATCTGTGAGTCGTGCTTATATAGTTTCAGAGTTAAAATGACTGTTGTTGGCCTCAATTTGTTTCTTACTTTTATGCTGAACAGAATAAATGAACTTCAACTACTTCAATTTTACAGGGTATAAGATGCGTCGCGCTTGGCTTGGGTTGGCTTGGATTGGAAATGATTTGTTTTCAATTTTATTTAATAGCATACTTAACAGCATGTCGAGCACTTGGCTTGCAGCGCTTGGATTAGCGCAAGTGCAAATGTATAGGGTATCTAAGTGTAGCCCAGGCTAAGCCAATTACTTGCCAAGATTTGAACGGCGACCCACATGGTCCTATTAACGCTTATTTAGTTAAATTTGCTTTGAAGAGGCCTAAAAGACAGATTGACAGAGACGGAGACAGGGATAGAGTGCAAGGGAGAGAGAGAAAGAGGATGAGGGTGAGGGTGAGGGTGAGAAATGCAAACATATTTAGCTAATTTTACTTAATTTAATTAACGTGCTTTGCCACGCAACGTTCGCAACAAAGCAGAAGGCGATGGCGACGCTGACGCTGCTGACAGTCAGCTGTTCCCAGTGCCCGAAGGAAATAATAAAAATGTGCCTTATTGTTGGCATCCTGGGCAAGAGTGGGAGAGAGAAGGCGAGAGAGAAGGGAAGAGAGAGAGAGAGAGGCGCTGAGGGTTGGCGGGGGCCAGAAGCAAGTTTTGTCACAAAGCAACCAAATGCCAAAGCCATGAGTGAAAAAACTCACGCCGGCAGACAGAAAGAGAAGCAAAGAGAGGCAGAGAGAGAGAGAGAGAGGGAGAGGGAGAGGAGGAGGAATGTGAGAGAGAGAGAGAGAGAGAGAGGGAGAGCGGGAGTGAGTGTGAGTGTGAGCTGGAAGGGAAGTTTTTTAGGCTCGTAAAAAGTGAAATGCTAAAGAACAACAAAACAAAACGAGAAATGAACGAAAAACGAAAACAACAACAAAGCGAACAAAGCAAACGACTCCGAATGCAGGCGGAGAACGCGCTGCGAAATATGCGCGAAACGAAATCACACACACAAAAAAAAAAAAAACGCACACAAATTATGCCAAAATATATAAAAATACAACAACAACAACGACGACGAAGAAATTACATTAATACCAAAGCCAAACACATGCGTGTGTGTATGTGTGTGTGTGCGGCTGCGGCTGCTGCCTCTGCTGCTGCCTCTGCTGCTGCTGCTGCTGCTGCTTCTTCATCATCGACTTTAACAACCCTAAATGAAAAATTAAACAGCAACAAAACGTGGACGACGCCAACGTTGGCGTCAGCCTGTCCCATCCTGCTGCTGCTGCTCCTCCTCCTCCCCCTCCTCCTACCCCTCCTCCTCCTACTCTTTCGCTGGATTGGCGTTTTCTAGCTTCTGGAATGGAATCGAATCGAATTTGTTGCGGCTGCCTTCGCGTACTTTCGCCGCCAGCTACAAATACTGCGGCACAGTGGTGCAATAGCTATTCAAATTGTATTGGTATTTAACATGAACTTTAACAGCAGCTGCACATGAAGCTAAAATCAATTTTCACACTGCCAACTTTTAGCTAAATGAAATTGAAAATAATAAAAGCTGCAAATATTTGCCATGAGCTTTGCCAAGAGCATTAAATCAATTCAATTTTAGTGAGAGCCTAAAATACGGACTTAAATTGATATTAATTTACGAAAATTTAAAAAAACAATCATAGGCAAAAAACAATTTAGGCAAATAGAACTTATATTTTTATATTTATTTATTTTTTTTTTTTTTTTTTTATTATTATTTATTTTATTTATTTTATATTTTGCTTTGCCTAACATGAACTTTAATTTGGGAAATTGCGTTTAAAATTTACATTTTTAAATTTTCAATATGATTTTCATTTAATTAATTTATTTAATTTTATAATTTCAATTTTAATTTTTTGACTTTCGTGCCACTGTGCGCACGTAGATCGCGAAATTCAGTTGCCAGGCTCGTGTTCATTGCTAAGGGTGCGGCGGGCTTGTGGCTAAACGTTGCTGGCGCCGCAAGGGCTACGGCTAGATGGCGACCAGGAGTGTGAGATGCGTGGCTGCAGCGTTGGTTAGGGGGCGTGAAGTGGGTGTGCGGTTGGTGGTGGAGGTGGTGCTGTGACGTTAGCTTAGCCAACGCAGCAGCAGCAGCAGCAGAAGACACGACAACCGCAAGAGATTTAACGACCAATAAAGGAACAACGCAATGTTGTTTAAGGCTGCTGCAAGGGATACGTAGGCGGTATGGCAACGCCGGACACGCGTTATGTGTAACCGGTAGCCATTTCAACGGCACTTTGATTGCCACTGAGGGCGGTTAGAGGTTGTGTGTGCGTGTGTGCGTGTGTGCGTGTATGCGAGGGCGTAACACATTTATGGACATTGCGACATTACGTGGCAAACGGATGAAAACTTTGACTGCCGCGCGCTGCCTCCCAACTGTCGCTTGGCCTGTCCCAGCCCGGCCTGTTTCTTCCTCCACTGGCCACAAGTCTGGCAACTTCATTAACATCATTATCGGCCTGAATCAACCCCCAGTTAACCCTAGATAACTTGCCCTGCATTGCAAGCAACTGCACTTTACAAATGTAAATTTCTGTCCTCATTTTATTCGTTTCCATAAAAAAAGGAAAAAAAAAAAAGATAAATAAATAAATAATATAAAAAACCCTAAGACAAAAGAAGAGAAAACCTATCGAGTTGTTGGTCGTCCTTTTCCCGGTTTTATTGCGCTTAATGGTCGCAGCTGCGCGGGGCGTGTAACGGCAAATTACATTGACGACAAATGCCGGAACAGCAAAATGCGTTCTCAGGCGGCCATGCTCCATGGCACAGATACCCAGCAATACGACAGACAGCATGAAATCTATTTCATTTGTATTTTCTTTACTCTCTCCACTGTCTGCTCTCCGGTTGGGGTCGAGGAGTCTTTAATAACTTGTTTATGCTTTCTGCTTGCCATTGGCTTCGTACCACCCTCTCCGCCTCAACGTCTTCTCTTCTCTATCTTGTCTATATCATTTCCATCTTTTCTCTCTTTTCTAACTTCTCTAATTTCTTTATCTTTTCCATCTACCTCATATTCTCTCATTTTTTCTATCTTCTCTATCTTTACTATATATCTTTTCTCTTCTTATCTTCCTTTCTCCCTTTTCTTTCTATTATTTCTTCTTTTATGTTTTATATCTTCTGTATCTTATCTGTGATTTCTATCTCTCTTCTCTTTCCAACCAATTCGCTCTGCTCTCTTCCATTTCTTGGCTCTGTCGTCTCTCCCGTCTCTACCGTCCTTCTTCGCTCTCCCTCCACACTCTCTCCTTTCTATCTTCAATTTTATCCCCCTTATCACACTCTTCTATCTTTTGTCCCTCCTCTGGTCACTCTATCCTCTCATTTTATCTCCATTACCTTTACAGGGTATTAAAATGTTGAAGCACAAAAAAAAATAAAAAAAAAAAAAAATCAAAACAAATAAAATAAAATAAAAAAAATCAATAAAATTGAATTGAAGGCGAAGCTAGCAGAAGCTGAAGAAGAAGAACAAGAAGCGTCGAACGTTTTTTATGACTGGCACTTGCAGCTATTTGATGAAGCATAGAGGGAGAGATGTGGGGAGGGAGAAGGAGGAGAGGAAGGGAGCAGCTGTAGGGACTGGCGGCACACGGGGTTGTCAGTTGTGGGTGTGGGTGTAGTCAGTCCTGCCGCCTGGACAGAAACTGTTTGAAGTGAAATCTGTTTTAATTCTCGCAGCTTGACGGATTTTTATTTATTTATGCGACACAAAATAAATAAAAAATAGTATTAAAAGACATAATTCGGGATAGATTATATTATATATATATATACGGGGTTATATATATATATATATATATATATATATATATATATATATATATACGCACTTGATACAGAGTGAAGTACAAATCTGAGACATTAGATGATAGAGATAGGGATATATATATATATATATATATATATATATATATATATATATATATATATATATATATATATATATATATATATTTATCTATTATATAGTCATGATTTTTTATTTATTTATTTTTTATTTTTCTATTCTATTTCTATTTCTCTTTTTTATCGCTTGTCAAAATATTTACATTCTGGAACTTTGTTTCTTTTTTTTTTGTAAATTCAATCCTTTTTTCAGCAATTTTTTTTGATAATCATAATTTTAATAGATAATAATAATTCTTACCACAATTATTTATTATTTTATATTATTTTTTCACGGTCATTAAAAAAGTTAAATCAGAATATTTATGCCGACGACTGTATATACTTGAAATAGAAATCTCAATTAGTCGCTCAAGAAATAATTTATATATATATATATATATATATATATATATCTGTCTGTCCTCTCCGACTTGCTTGACTTATTTATGTGACGCTAGGTGGGCGCTGCGTGGGTTACACTTAGAGCTCAGGCGTTGACAAACGCCAAGGTCAATAGTAAACCAATTTACTTTTCTTGTTGTTGTCAACGCCTTTTGCCCAAGATTTCTCACATCTCTTTCTCTCTCCCTCTCTCACTCTGTCTCTGTGTGTGTGTGTTATCTCTCTTGCTGTCTCTGGCCTTTGTCCTTATACTGGTTGTCTTCGTTACGCTGTGTGCGTTAATCCGCACGCCCAGCGTTCTGGCCCCGTCGATGCGCAAGGGTTGTCAGCAACCCCAAAAAAAAAAAAAAAAAAAAAACAAAACAAAACTGATACCGTTATATGTATATATGTGGTATATATGTATGCCTACCCTTATGTGGCGCATCAGCAGCTTCTGCTGAAAACATTTGACAACTGCTCGGGCATTAGCTGTCATTTTGGCGCCACATATACAACTAGGTGGCAGAGTCCCGCGTCCCCCCCTAACCAGACAAGCAGAAAATAAAGAAAAAAAAAAAAAAATGTAAGCAAACTTTTAGCTTTAACTTGATTCGATGATTGGGTCAACAGTTCCTATGTCGCATTGCCTCCCCACAGCCACCTCCTAAGCAGCTCTCCATTCTGGTCGCTACGTAAGCTGCAGATTAGTCGGGCATGCAAACAGAATAAGTAATTCAAAATCCATTGGGATACCGAGAAATGAATTTTTTTCCCCACTTCTCGCTTCGTTAACTTGTTTTTTTTTTTTTTTTTTTTCTCGAGAGTTATGTGTTGCAATTGAACAGCTGATGGCGTCACATGGCTATTGATAACAATATATCTTATATGTAAATTAAGTAAATTGTTGGCTTATGATCATTTGGCCTTTTATAAAGTGTTTCGTTTATCGCATGCTTCATAGAATTGTTGTTTGGGACTTTGGGTGTGAAGCAAATCGTTATTTAAATGTTTTTCTTTTCTTGAACAGAAGGCTAGCTTATATTGTTTGGCTATCGATAGTTATCGATAATTTTTTATTGGTGTTAAATGCTTTCTTTTGCCAAAAGCTGCTACCGAATATTTGTGAATAATATTTGAGTCAATAATATGGTTAATATGTTTAATAAGAATTATCGATATATGCTGTTATCAATTTTTCCTAAAATATTTATATTATGGCAATACCTGCAATTTATCTGTTACTTGATTGCTATCGATTTATATGATAAACCGATAGAAATGCACAACATCTATCGATACATGAGACTATCGATAAGTTGGTTTTATTAAAGTTTCGTGTGCTCCTCAAATATTACTTAGCAAAACATTAATTATCGGCTTCATATAAGTTAGCCATAAGTAATTTCTCTTATATATCAACTATCGATAAATATGATTATTATTGTTCTGCTATAGTTATCGATAGGTCTTATATGATGTCGAACTGTGCAATATATAGATCTAGAGACATCTTAGACATACATATAAATTACTTACCGCTAAAACACCCACTTGAGCTACACCGAAATCGATTGCTTCATCTATCGATTGCCAATTCAGGATAATTTTATTTTCTTACTGGTTGCTTGCAGCTCTATTAGCTGCTGGGCCACGCATGTCAAGCTGTGTGTGCTCTGCAGTCCTTCTGTTTGGCTAATGAGTATTGTAATCCGCAATATTAAATAATTAATTGATTAATGTCGTTGCAATTGCGTGCGTCTGTGCGGGCCATAAATCGGAATCTTTGGTTGTGGCAATGCTGTAAGTGAAATTGGTTAAAGGACATCGAGAAATCTAATTGATTATGCAATAGTCATTCATTTTACGACACTTTTGCTGACGAGTGGCCAGACATGAAGAGCATCTAAGTTGCAGCAGTCACAGCTGGCAGCCGGAGTTGCGGAGAGAGGGCCAGAGAGCCGACGCCCGGCCAGCTTGTAGCAACGTGCAATGGGCAAAGGACGAGGACATGTACTTTGATGGCATTTCAAATAAAAATGCGAACATAAATGCGAAACTGCTTGCGATTGAGCGTAAATAAAAGCAAAAAAATCTCACCAATTGAGTGAGTGCAGAAAATGCTGTACAAAACTCCAGAGAGCACAAAAAAAAAAAAACAAAAATAAATAAATAAAATATATATATGAGGCGAAGGAGGCTCAGTGGAACGCTTTGCCATTTGCGTTTTAACTTCAAATTGCTTTTGGACAGGATTTAATGATGACACACAGTCGTCCACGTACGCGACCCTCGACCTCGCCTATAACGACTCTCCGTCCCGCCTTTGTGAACCCAGTAAATATTTCGTTGTACATAATATATATATATATATATATATGTACATCTGAGATATATAAATGGATATATTTGTGTGGCATTTGACCTAAAGTTCGCCTTGCGCATAATTTTTGATTTAAGGCCATTTCGTGTCGCAGTTTTTTTTTCGATACTCAACTGAATTGGCAAGTTCCAGTTCCAGTTCCAGTTAGTATTAATCATTTTGCTCATTGCTTGGAATTGGCTAACAAACTTTGACCAGTTCCAGTGCCAGTTCCGGTTCCAGTTCCAGTTCCAGTTCCAGCTCCATTATCAGTTGCAGTTCAAAGTCATTCGAAATATATATTTTAATGCTTGTAATTCAATTATAGGTAAAATCTGTAAATTAGGTTCTTGTGTTAGTTCCAGTCCCGGTTCCAGTTCCGATTCCAGTTCCGGTTCCAGTTCCGATTCCAGTTCCGGTTCCAGTTCCGGTTCCAGTTCCTGTTCCAGTTCCAGTTCCAGTTCCAGTTCCAGTTCTAGCTCCATTATCAGTTGCAGTTCAAAGTCATTCAAAATATATATTTTAATGCTTGAAATTAAATTATAGGTAAAATCTGTAAATTAGGTTCTTGTGTTAGTTCCAGTTCCAGTTCCAGTTCCCGCTCCATTTCCAGCTCAAGTGCCACTTAACATAATGCTATTTTTGCCAAAATGAAGTTAGCTCGCTTCATTCATGATTTAGCAAGTTTTTGTTTCAAGTGCCAGTTCCGATTCCGACTCAGATTCCGGTTTCAGTTTCAGTTATTCTGCTCTCACCTAGATTCGTTTCAACCGCATGCATAATTCAGTTAGTTCTTTGTTATTTATGATATATTTCAATGCTCACAAAGTTTGACCAAACAAGTGACCAAAATATCCAAAAGGCCAAAGGAAAGCATGAAAAGACAGAAAAAAAAAAAAAATTGTAAAAAGGTTTGCAGTTCGCGTAGTTCATATAGTCTGGATGGGTCAGCAACTGTAGCGAGGTTGAAGGGTAATCAATATGTGAGCTGCTTTAACGTGTTCACTATACACACACACACACACACACACACAGACACACGCACGCCCTCTGAGTAAATGAAACGTAACTAACGCCCGCTGCATGTAAATGGAATAAACATCATTTATAAACTGAAATAAAGAAAGGGCAGGAGGGAAAAAAATAGCAAAAATTGTATAAGTGAAAGAAGAAGAAGAAAAAAAAAATAGTAGTCGCCAGTAGCCGCAGCTTTGAATGCCCTTCAATCGATCCATTCAATGCATTGAATGCTGCACACAGTTTTGTTTAACTTCTCACTTAGCTCCCATCTATTTGCGGGTTTCCCTTTTTATCTCTGTTGCTCTTTCCACTTCAGTTTTGTCCTCAATGTTGCTCTTTCTTTAACTTCTTGTTTGTTTTCACTAAGTGCGTTCACTTTTGATGCCATCTTTCGCTTGCATTTTTGCTTTCATATCTGCTTCTGGGGTTTTTTCTTTAAGCTTATTTATCTACGGTTTAGAATAAGTTCGATTCGCTTATCGCTTCATTTATTGTCCCTTGCTGTGCTATTTATTCTTCATCAAATGTATTTTATTTTTATTTTTATTTGCCTTAATTTGAAAATCATAAACTTTTCACTTTACACTTTATTACTCGATTTATTAGTTGATTTATTGACGACTTCTTTGACTAATTTTGTAATATTTACTCAATTTGTTGTCTGTTTTTTTTTTTTAGGTACTTCTCTAATTTTATGTATTTACTCAACTTTTCGCCCTAAATATTATTGAAAAATGTATTTTTTTTAAACTAATTTTTTTTTTCATCTCGACTACTTTTGTCACTTTTCACTTTGCTTCTCAACTCTTATTTTTATTTTTTATTTTTTACTTCATTATGTAAATTTAAAACTTAACTTCTTTCCTGACATCTTAAATTTCTTACTTGTCACCTTAACACCTTTTAGCCTAACTTCTTTCTTACTGCCCCTTCGTAGTTCTTTATTAATTATTTTTAATTTCTTAATTACTTTCTTGCTTTATTCTCTGTTTTTTGTTGCCTGCTCTTTTTATCCAGCTTCCTCTTCCTTCAATTCTAACTTCCTTTGTTGCTTCCCACTTTACTTCTCACTTCCAACTTCGATATTATTTAATTTTTTTGTTATCTCTAAGTTTGATTTGTCGTTTGTCTTTTCTTACTTCTTCTCTTATTTATCTTTCGCCGCTTTTTACTTTTTACTCTGCATTACTATTTACTTTCAACTATTTCTATTATTTTCCTTATTGGCTTTGTTCGGCATTCGTTGAGCTTTGTCTACTTTGTCCTTTGTCTCTTCTACTCTCAGCTGTCGCTGTTGTCCGCTCGTCTGGCTTTAGCTCCTTTAGCTTCGTCCTCACATGGCCACGAAATGAACTCATTTAAAACTAGTCTAATATTTATATAACAATATTTTTAATGCTTGTTGCTTGATTATGTCATCCCAGTGCTGGCTTATGGACATTGCATAAACCGAGAGTAGGTGGTAATTAAAATTCTAAATACTCCATTGGGCCCGCAGCAACAAAGCACATAACAAAATGCTCTTTAACAAGGTCATCACTACATATAACTACATGTATATATATATATACATACATGTATGTTTATATATATGGAGTACAGTTTCAAGTCTATCTATCTGTCGCACACAGCTTTAACTCATGTGGCCCCAGATGATATTTTGGGGCCATGTCTGAACTCTCATTTATAATTTATACAACTTTAATGAACAGCATTAATATGCGCAATATGACAGGGTTGAGTTTCAAGGAGGTTTTCCCTAGCTAATATATATATTTTATTTACCAGTTTTTATACTCATTCAGGCACTGTAAAGAGAGTATATTAGTTTTGAGAGTATTTTAGTTACGGTATAAAAAACTTGGTATATATATTTAATAGGGCATATCAGGTCTAGTTCGAAGCGTCTAGCTAATGAATCGAAAAAAAGAAACTATTTTTTTTTTTTTAGAATGCGAATATTGGAATATTACGACAGTTCCAAATCTTTTTTCTTTTGAATCCAGCCAGTACAATGCAGTCGCTTAAGCCCCTCACAGCAGTGCTCGACTCTTTGGAGATAACATTATAAATTTAATAATAATCCCACAGATCCGTGCATTGCTATGCATTACGCAGCGGGCAGCTCTAACGGCTCTGCCAACGGTCGGACGGACGGACGGACGGACGGACGGACGGTCACATCCTGTTTGACAAAAGTGTTGGGATTTTGCGTCGTAAAAACAAAACTAATTTGCTATAAAATCAAATATGAATGCACAAAACTTTTCGCATATAATATTATTTGAGGAGCTTTAATGCTGACAAATTTTTATAATGCTTGTTTGCATCGGTTTGGATTGTCGCACTGTAAAACTTTCGGGACTAGCTGCCTGATATATATAGATATATATATATATATATATATATATATATATGTATATTCTATGTGCACATATCTACATACAGATACATATATAAATATAAAAAAACGCGCTAAGCGCCTGACAGTTGAACTGGCAACAGTTGAAACTTTCACAAACATTTAACAAGTTTTCGGCTCATAAGAGTTTAATACAATTGAAAGTGTGGTTGGTTCATATGTGAAACGTTTACGAATGTACCAAAAAAAAGAGCGAAAGAGAGAGAGAGAGAGAAGGGCTTATACATATTTATAGTAAGAGATATAAGAACTCAGGAAATGAGATAAATAGAGAGAGATAAAGGAGGAGCAAAATAAGAAAGTATAAATAAAGAAAGAACAAGTGACAATTGAGCCAAGAGCCGAAGATCAAGTGTGAGAAAGGGAGAGGGAGAGAGAGAGAGAGAGAGAGAGAGAGAGAGAGAGAGAGAGAGAGAGAGAGAGAGAGAGAGAGAGAGAGAGAGAGAGAAGGAGAAAGGGAGGGAGATAGCGGGATTAGGACAGAGATGCAAGGAAGGAGAGAGACTTCGGTGGAGAGAGGAGGACAATAGCAGAGGCAGAGTGGGAGGGAGGTAGTGAGTAAGATAAAATGGGAAGTAAAGAAGGAGATATAGAGAGAGGAAAATACGAAGAGAGGGAAGAAGAGGGTGGAAACACAGAATTGGAGAGAAAGAGACGTATAATGGGAGCTAATGGGAGGAAGTCGTGAAGGGAGAGTTGGAAAGAGAGATGAAGAAAAAAATATATACAGAAACGCAAAATGATTGAGAAAATATAGAATAAATAAATTGAGAAAGAGACAGCAATGCTAATGGAATTATCATTTGTGTTGATTGTGATTGTATCTCTTATGAGACAAAGTGCTCATATTTACAATGGTTGTACTCAATACACTATTTGAGCCTTGAGCCTTGAGCCTTGAGTCCGCTTAAGGGATTTTCTCGCGAAGTGGTTAAGGCATCCTTTGCTGCGCGTTTATTTAATAACAGTTTAGATGAATTCATCATCAATTATTCAATTGGAAATGCATTAGAGAATGCGCTGACAAATAGCAATGATTGACCAGTGTTGCAAAGGGGCGCGATAACGGACTTTGAAATGCTTTAATTACACTTGAAGGGGAAGGAGGCTAAAACAACAATCGGCTCTTAATTAGCTGCCAATTACTTTGCTCTGTTTGAGCTGTCAAATTCACTCGCATCGCATCCCATTCAAATATGCCAAATATTATAAAATATTTCAATAATTGTGGCTTTAAGGCGTAACGCATCGCAACGCACCGCAACGCAACGCACAGCGGCCCTTCGGTTAGTTAATATTCTGTTGTAGCCTTTTTGCCTGTCAAATGCATTTATCAACCCGACCTGGCCCCAGCCGAGCCGACGCACAGGCGGGGCACTTTTTCGAGCCAGCCCCATTTAATAATATCAAAATAAATATCAAAATTATTTGAGAGAGGGCTATGGGAGCAGTAAATGTTGTGTGTGTGAGTGTGTGTGATGGTGTGTGTGTGTGTGGATGTGTGTTTGGTTGTGTGTGTATGTCCTTGGCTAGCTTTCGGCTTAAATACTCTATGTATAGCTTGTTAACTTTACATCTAAACAAAGCAACTTTTGCTACTGTTTGTCGCACAAATTTCATAATAATCTGTAATATTTATGGGCAACTAATAATATATATATATATATATATATATATAAATATATATGCTTGATCTGCATATTGATTATTTGAAATGATATATAAATATAAATGTTTATAGATTCTCAAAGCTCGCATATATCTTATCGTGTTATGCAGCTGCTACTATTAAGCCTAATAGAGATTTTTTTGGGTTTATCAAGAGCTAAGTTGTATATATACATATATATTTAAAAATACATAATTATATATATCTATATAAAATATAGTAAAATATAAATATATAAATATATATATATTTATTAATATTTTACTATATTTTATATAGATAAATATATTTTGGAATATCATAAAAGGGCATTTGATAGCTGCCTCAAGCTTATCTATTTTGTTGGGCTTTGCTGCTAGCAGCTAGGGTTTGCCCTGGCTATGGCATGGATATTATATTGTCTGTTTATGCACACCAGTTCTACACACACACACACACCCACACCCACACACTTCTACACACACACACACAACGTTTGACAATCAATATATCCGCTGTACATTTCCGTTTGTCCAACATGGACGCTGCTGCGTCGTGTTGTCAGCTGGCCACATGAACATCAGCAGCAACAACAACAGCAACAGCAACAACAATAACAACAACAACAACAACAACAGCAATAACAGTGATAAAAAAGGTGTGTGCTGCCTGATGTCCATTGTTGCCATGTCCATGTCGCCGGCCCCATCCCTTTTGCCAGCCTCAAGGGGTTGCTGCCCAATACACAGTTGCCCGCTGACCGGCAAAGGGCGCGTTCGCCAAGTGAACTTCGAGAGTTGGGCTCGGGCATGGGGTGGGTGGGTGCAGGCAGCGTGTGAAGGGGTTGCGAGCTTTGGCTGTTGCTGGTCACACGTCTATATTAAGTTTATATACATGCAGATTTATATTGTATCCACACAAAGAGAGAGAGAGAGAGAGAGAGAGAGAGAGAGATAGAGAGCGCGAGAGAGTTATATTTCAGGGCACTAATTAATAACTAAAATTGAGGTTTTGTTGCACTGTTATTGTATCTGCTGGCTGGCTATCGATAAATGTCTATCGATAGGGCTGGATAGGCTAATTATTTCGCTAAGTATGTTATCGATAAATAATAATAATTAGTTTCGATAGATATCAATATTTTAAATACATTCGATTAGTGTGTTATCGATAAATAATAGCCTCGATAAATATCTAAGCAATTAAGCTGTAGCAATGATAGAAAAGCTATATTAAAGTTTTCAGTTTCTACTCATTTATCGTAATTCGATTTAAGGCTTTGCTCTGTGCGCTCTTAAAGCTCGCCCAGAGCTGAGCCCATTTTCAAGTGTTACACTTAAGCGGTAGCTATCAATTAAGTGTATCTGACAGTCGAACGAGCGAGCAGTTACACACGCTGTCAGCTAACTAAATTGTTTTTCAAATGCAATTCCCCTGCAGTTGTTATTGTTGTTGTTGTTGTTGTTGTTGTTGTTGTTGTTGTTGTTGGTGTTATTGCTTGTGGTTGGCAACTCATTTACGCTTTATCCTTTTACGAACGCCAACGTCAATGTCATGTTTGCTGTTGCTGCAGCTGCTTGTTTTTAGTTGTTGTTGTGGCTGCTCTTTTTGCATCAACGCTTTGCCAATGACAACAACAATAGCAATTGCACAGCAAAAGATAACTTCAATAGAAAATGATTGACGAAAAGTTAACCTGTAATCGGTTGTGTTATTGTGTTTAGCTTAAAATTAATTCCTCTACATTTATTTAAAAAAAAAAAAATGGAAAAAAAATATATTTTAGTCATAGGCATTGACAAATCGATATTTATCGATTTAAATAATAAAGAAAAAGGATAAATAAAAGAACTGATTAATTAATGACTGCTCGTTTAGACTTTTTTTAAGTAGTTTGGGTTGAGCCTTATTCATATAAATAAATTGTTTTCTGACATCGATAATTATCGATAATTTATACTTTTTTTTGCATCAGTTCAAATTGTCTGAAAGTAAAATCAACTAGTCTGCTGACATTATTATATATTGAAAACAACAACAAAAAACATGGGAAAAAAATGCAAATCGATATTTATCGACAAAGGGTGAATTTTTATGCACACACAGTAAAAAGTCGATTAGTAAGAGAATTATAGGTGTTCAATGGAATATATATAATTGATAGTTATCAATCTAAGGAATAACCGATTTATTCATATCGATACCATAGCTTGAGCCACATTTCTATTAAGCAAAGGGTATAGAAAAAACAATAGCATTTGCCATTGTTTTTTTGCTCACGTTATTTGAGCTTTTTTCCATTGTCTCGGAGCATTGTTGTGGCTGTTTTTTCTAAGCGCCCGCTTCACTGGTTTGCAATGGCCACTGCGTGGGCCTCGGCCTGAACCTGAACGTGGACGTGGATGTGAGCGTGGACATGAATGTGGGACATGGACGTCGACATGGACATTGACTAGGACTTGGTCCAGTTCTGGTCATGTCCTGGCCAGCTTCTGGCTGCCTGTCTGTCGGCCTGTCTGTCTGGCGACTCAGCTGTCAGCTTTTGTATCTGTTGCATTTGCGGTGCGCTTAACGGATTCGTAATTGTTGCTGCCCGTTGACTGTTTGCTGCTTTCAAGCTATGGCCATAAGGCATGGCCTTGTGCGAGCTATGATATTTGACTTTGTGCGAGTGTCATCTTTGAGAGAACTCCAAATGGAATTCTGCTCTAAATGAACGCCGAGAGCATTAAAGTTTTTAGACGTCGAAAATAGAATTCAATCTCATTCGGAAGCTAGAGACTTTAAGACTTTCTGACAACAATATGTGATGATTTATCGAAAAGCTCTTTGTTTTATCTTATTTAAGTTTGCTCTCAGCTTGATGCCGAGAATGTATAAATTAAACAATATACTGTATTTGGCTTGATTTATTTTTACGTTTGAGAGATTTGCTTGGAGCTATTTTATATGAAATATTTATGAACACAATAACGATTTGACTAGATGTTGTTGCAATACAAGTTAAAAGCATTTTGTGCGCTTTGAATGGAATATAAAGCTAAAAGACGAAAAAACATAAAATATACTTTGACAACTAGTTAAAGTAGGCACTAAATTTGGTTGACATGTATCTTCTAGAATTTAATATAGAACTGTTTGTGCCTCGTGTTTATTATTATATATATTTGATAACATAATTATATTATAATTATTTAATTACAAATAATATAAGATAATTCAGATAGCTCAAATCCAGAAACGCATTTTACAACTATTTAAAGCAGCTATCAGCATTAGGTGAAATTTAGAAATTTATTTTAAATTTTATAAAATTTTAATTCAGAAATTTATGGAAAAAGTGAAAAGTAATTGAAAAACAAAGAAAATTAGAAAAATATTTAAAAAATATTTGAAAACTATTAGAAAATATAAATGTAGAGATTTTAGAGCAAATTTTAATTTTAATTTTGATTAATTAAAAGTTAACTATTAGCTCTAGTTTATTAAGGTGTATGTTAAAGTGTTAGTTAAATTTAACTATAAATAGCAGACTGAAAAAAAAATCAATATAATTCAAATAGACTTAGTTAAAATATTGGTAAGAAATATGAATAAAATATGAATAAATATGAAGTTCTAAGAAATTAAATGAGCAAAGAACAAGAAGTGAGCAAATAAAGAGAGAGAGAAAAAAAAAGGGAGAACCAGTGTGAAAGAGGAAGAGAAAGAGAGACAGAGAGAGAGAGAGAGAGAGAGACAGAGAGAGAGAGAGAGAGAGAGAGAGAGAGGTGAGAAAGGCAATATGGATTAAGGAAAATGTAGACGAACAAATATAAATCACAAGTTAATTGAAATTTTCGTGCGCATAAGCATTTGTGACACACCACAGTGCTGGCATGACTGACACGCCCCCACACACACACACACACATACAGAAACACTCACACACATTTATCCATATAAAGTGAGACACTCACTCGAAACTGCGAACAGCTTTGGTTTGAACTTTAACCGCTGACAGCTGTCGTTTGTTGAACCGCTGAAACGTTCGAGCCGGCGAACCAGCGAGCCAACGAGCCAACGAGCCAACGAGCCAACGAAGCAACGTGGAGCCATCGAAACGCCACGCTTAAAGTTTCACACTGGAAGCTAATTATAATGAAAATATTGTTAAGCAAAAAGGTCGTCAGACGCTGCGTTGTTAATTACAAAGTTTTTCGACTCGGACGCAACTAAAACAAATTACTTACAAGGCCAGCAAAGGGCGCTGGTGGGGACGGGGAGGGCGGACTTGTGGCTAAGAGGTGTGTCAATAGTAGTTGCAACAGCTGCCCTCAGATGGCGCTAACAAACAAACCGACACACACACACACACACAGGCAAAAAAATAGCGCAAGGAAAATAATAAAAAATTTGTTAAAATGTTGTGCCATAGTTTTTCGTGTGAAGAAAAGTGTGTGGAGGCGTGGCGCGGGCGGGTTGGCTCTGCAAAAGCGTAGGTGTGGCATTGTGGCTGTTGCTTTTGCTTCTCGTATGGCAACAGAGTTTCAAGTGTGCGTGTGTGTGTGTGTTGATGACATCATGTTTTCTGTGTGTGTGTGTGTGTGTGTGCTGCCACCATAAAATGTTGATTGATTTATTTAGGAATTTCGAGCTGTAGCTCAAACAGATTTTACACAACTTCGAACATTGATTATTGTGTTGGCCGAGTTGAAAATTTGTAAACTTTTGTGCATGTGTGTGAAATATAACTGAAATGTTGTTAAGAATTATCTTTGTGGCTCCAACAGTTGAGTGGCAAGGGCCAAAGGGTGCCCTTTGACAATTGAATGAACTTTATGAAGCTGCCTCGAGAGACCTAATCTAATCAAGCGTGCAAACATATGCTACTTAATCAATATATTCGTTAAAGTCAATCATAAAAGCTTTCAATTATTTTTTGAGCCATAAACTAATTTAGTATTCTCTCTTCTTTCTTCTCATTTTAGGTAAGTTCTGTAAAGTGTGGACAGCACTTGGCTGCATGCAAATTGGTTTAAAGTGAACTTTCAGCACTTAAGTTTATATATTTGAAGTTAACTCTCGCAGCAGGGATATTTACACACATGCAGCAAGGGTATTTACTAGTCGTGCGTACCTAAATTATAGCACTCTCAGCACACACATGCAGCAAGGGTATTTACTAGTCGTGCTTACCTAAATTATAGCACTCTCAGCACACACATGAAGCAAGGGTATTTGCTAGCCGTGCTGGTAGCAAGTATAATTTAATGACATGCAGCGAGGGTATTTACTAGACGTGCTGGTAGAATATATAACTTATTAATTGATGTCATTTGTGTTAGGGTATTTATTAGTCGGCGTGCGCTTGTCTTGGCTCTATTTTGTTTTGTTTATTAACTTTACTCTCGTAGCTAAGCTCATTATAATTATCCAATCAATGTATTGCGAGTGTGAGATGGAAATGCAACGGATATACAAGAATGCCTGAGCGGCACGGCAGCAGAGCTAGAGCGTAGTCTGATGAATGGGAGGCGTAGGATATGTATGAGAAGATGCGGCTGTCGAGTGGCCAAAGAGCAGACAAAAGCCACTTTGGACAGCTGTGGATAAAGTTACTTGGCCCACGGCTGATTTATTTACTCAAAACAAAGCAAGAGCGCAAGAAAGAAGAAAGCAAGACGAAAATAAAAAAAAAAAATAACCGAAGAAATCAGCCAGAATAATAATAACAACAACAACAACAACAGCCTAAGGGTGTGCCCGCGGCGAGGGGAGCCATAATAATACGTAATAATGAAGAGCTCGCCCATAGGCAAAAAGGACAGGCGGCGCGAGCGGTTGCCGAACAGGAAGCGGAAGTGAGCTCAACAAGCAATGGCCAAGCGGAAAGACAAAATGAAACAGAAAGTATGCAGTGAGAGAGACAGAGAGAGAGAGAGCGAGCCTGAGAGAGAGAGGAAGAGGGACAGGTGGAGAGCTTGAGCAGAAGCTGAGACATAATGCCAGCCCAGTTCTGGCCTGGCAAAAGTTCTCAGGTAATTATGGCCTAAAAGCGCCATTTTTTCTGCTCTGCCGCACACACGCAAACACACGAACATACACACACACTCTCTCTCTCTCACTCTCACTCACTCCCTCTCTCATACTGCCTTTGTGTGTGTGTGTTTATTGACACACGCACGAGACGCGCTCAAGTTTTGTGAGTTGTTGCTGCTGCTTCTGTTGTTGCTTCTTTTGGTATTGTTGTTGTCGTTGTTGTTGGTGTTTCTGTTATACTTAATGTAATTAGACTAAATTGCTTTTTAAGTGCGTCAAGGCAGCAAAAAGCTACAACAACAATAAGAAAATTGCCCCATGACAGACAACAAATGATGTGAGCGCAAAAGGAAAACATAAGACATTTTTGCAATGCCTTTAGTTTGCAGGTATCAAACACACACACACACACACACACACACATACTATATGTATATATACAGTTATACCTCCCCTCTCTCTCATTTTCCCCTCCTTAATACGCACAACACAAGTGCCACAGCAGTAAAAACGCGCGACTTAATGTTACCCTGTAGCTGCTGCTCTTGTTGTATACAATAGTAACCACACACACACACATATCAAGCTACCCATAAATCGTAAACATGCAAAAATGGGCCGTGAAACAACTCAATGCATATCGATATTTATCGATTTTCGTATTGAACAAAAAAAATTAGAAATAATAAATTGATATTTTAAAAAATTGTTATATCTTTAAAAATAATAGAATTAAAATAAAGCTGCGGGAGCTTAAGTTAAATATACAATTCTATGACAACTCTAGATGAAAAATTAAGATGATAAAACTCTATTAATCGAAAACGTACCGTATAGCTATTCTTGTGTGCAAGTAAATTTAATTTTATCAAAGATTAAACTGTAATATTGCACAACTCCGCTTGGCTTATAAGGCCACTTAATTAGTTGACACTTAAATATTTATCCATAAAAAGGTATTAATTTGACCGATAACTATCGACCGTCAAGCTTCTGGTCATCAAAAAAATGTCTGAGACAGCACTCGCTACAACGACGACTATACCCGCCATAATGTGTAGCGACCATAAGAACAATTGTAGGAATAAGTTCAGCAAGAGCAACAACAAATGAGTTGCAAGTTGTTCAAACAAAAGTTACATTGTCAAGTCTGTTAAAATGAATGAATGACTTCGTGGCTGCGTGTGTGTGTGTGTGTGTGTGTGTGTGTGAGCACCTCAGACAAAGCGCAAGTTAGAGTTAGAGCCAGAGTAGTAGAAAGACACACCTACAGTATCTCTTTATGAGTGGTCATACACAGCAGTAGCTGAACTGAGCGAAAGTACTAGAAACAAAACAAAAACAAAGAGAACAGTACATAAAACATAAAACATAAAACTGCAAAAGTGTGAAAAGAAAGAAGCTTGTAAAAAATCTGAGCGGAACCATAGAGAAAAGACCATTTGGTCGTGCTTTAGTTAAGGTCTAAGCAGTGGTTGTTCTCTGCGAAAAAAGCTTAAGCATTACCAGCATACAGCATACAGCATACAGCATACAGCATACAGCATACAGCATACAGCATACAGAATATAGCATACAGCATACAGCATTCAGAATACGGCATACATATATATGACTTATATGACAGACATAAATTCTTACATCATATCATATGGGATATGTACCCCTCCCTATACCATTAGAAGACTACAAGCGCATAGCAATAGTCCAATGCCTTATTGTCTCTCGGCATTGATCGATAAAGAGATTTCGCTGTAAAAAAACCAATTTGACTGCCTTAGCTGCAGCTAGTTGATTAGAGACGAATTGTGATTGGGCCAAAATGAAAAGGATACCTTGAAAATGCGATATGAAAGAAGGCCTGTACGACATTCATATGCTGGAATGAAATGTTCAATGGAATTCACAAAGACGGCGCACAGACACACACACAATCGGCGCCTCCCACCATTGACGACTCGCCTTGAAGTATGCAACATTTTTGTTCGTTGTTGTTGGACGTTCTTGTTGCGTTTTTATGTGATTTACAGTAAATTGCCAAATGGGTTTCTGGCCCGCACAAAACGAGCGACAAAAGCAAAAGAGAAAAAGAAAGAAAACAATGGGAAAGGGAAATGAAAACTGGCAAATAAATCAAATGAAATTTGCTGCGACGTTTAAAGTCTTCAAATGGGCCCCCCGCGCCCCCACATACACACACACACACACACATGGCCACATATCGCAGCCCCAAATGCCTTGCTGCTGCTTTAAAAGTCCACAAGTCAGTTGAGCAAAAAGAAAAACAAAAACCTCCATGTGTTCGTGAGTGTGTGTATATATATATCTATATCCTTAGAATTTTCTTTGACAACACAAAACGCTAAATAAATAAGAGCGGCACACACAACATTTTAGACACACCACACACACGCACACAGCTATTTCTTCCACTCTGCTCGCATGTGTGTGTGTGTGTGTGTGAATAATTTGATGCTGTTGACCTGCTGTACATAAAAAATTATAACAAATTCAATTACCAAATATGTTTTATGAGTCTCGTTTTTTTTCTCTGCTTGAGCCTTGTTGCCATTCACGGCTACACACATATCCACACACCCCAACTTCCATACCAACATATATAAATATGTATTGTATATGGCCACATCAGATATAGCCTAAAATATGCTCGCAGCTAAACGAATTTCACTATTTATGACCCAACAGCAAAAGGAAAAATGTTAAATAAATATTGAAATTGAATTATGTCTGAAATAAACCTTTTTAAGCTCTGCAACCAAAATCATCACAAAGCGGTTTGTTATCTATGTATACTATAAGCCACCCAAAACTTAAGCCAAAAAAAGCGGTAGTTTTCCCAATAAAAAAGGGAATTGCCAAAAAAAAAAAAGAAAAAAGTTTATTTGTTTTTGACGTTTTTAGATCTTCTTAAAAGTTGAAAATTTGTCGTTCATTAAAATCGCAGTGAATAAAAATATTAAGAATAAAAATTGTGTTAGATATAATTGTAACTCTTTGTTGATTTTGGTGGGTAAATATAAATTGTTTATAAATAAATTGATGCTATCAATTATACGATAGATGTTGCTTATGAAATGCGATGTACCATATAAAATATAAGATATACGACATACGACATACGACATACGATGTACGATATAAAATATAATATATACGACATACGACATACGACATACGACATACGACATATGACATACGACATACGACACACGACATACGACATACGACATACGACATACGACATACGACATACGACATATGACATACGACATACGACACACGACATACGACATACGACATACGACATACGACATACGACAAAAGACTTACGACTTACGACATACGACATGCGGCATACGACATTCGACATACGATATACAATATACGACATACGATATACGACATATGTATTTGATTTTCGCTTTTCGGTGTACGATGCACGATGACCGACGAACGTTAAACGATGTACGATGTACGACATACGACCCACAATGCACGATACGATGTAGCTTATAAAATTACGATATTCGACGCACGAAATACAATATAAGATATACGATATACAATATGTGATATACGATCAACGAGATACGATTAACGTATCGTAATATACGATAGACGATGTGCGATATACGATGTAGACGAGTGATATACGATATGCGATACACGAAATTCCTCTATCTACAAGGTCTAGCAAAACTCCTCATATTGTTGTATTAAAGTTAACAACTCAATAATATTGAGTTTCTCAGTTAGTTGAGAATTTAGTATTTAAGATCCAAGCAGCTCATCTCCATCTCCATTGAACATGCAAACAGATTTGACACTAAATGCAATTCCTGTGCTTGGATTGACTTTAAAAAAACACATGATTAGCTTGGCCATTGCTCTAACTTGCATAGCTTTCGACTTACGTAAGAGGCGACAATTGCAATTACTCAATTATACATAAATTGTGTGCTCCATTTTCCACTTTATGCTTCACTTGCTAAACAATTTCGAATGCCAAATTTTATTCTAAGATTTGCATATTTGCCCCATATACATATATATATATATAACTGTGCTCTGAGACATAGAGTTTCCCTACTTTTGGCTAATACAGTTAGCCGCTCTCGATTCGGGTAGATGTGCGCCGACGATATTTACATTGATATTTCTCATAGCATTTTTGCCTCATTCTTTTCTTGAATATAAATTCAGTTTCCTCTTCTTCTTCTCATAATGTGCTTCACTTCACTAATGATAATGATTATGATAATGATAATGACTTTGCGCTTGCCGCAAAAATGTTCGAATTTGGCGAGAAGAGAAAAAAAAGAAAAAGAAAAAAGCAAAAATTTTCTTGTTACGCAAAAACAGGCCCGAGGGGTAAGCTTCAGTTACCAGAAAACTTTCGCTGTTTCATTTGGCTGGTGGGAGTTCCACAACGTATGCAAATCAAAGTGTTGTGCAATTTTAATGAGCCCCTCAGAACAAAAAAAGAAAAAATTAAAAGACGAGCACAAGAGGAAGCCCACATACATCCACACAAAACTTGTGTAAAAAGCAAAAAGTTGACTTCTTGCCCCCCATCGAAAATATGCAACGTTTCTCTCTGCTTTTTATCGATGCAAATCAAATGAGCCAAAAGAAAACTCAAATCTCTACACAATGCTTGAATACTCTTGCCGCATTACGGGCAATGATATTATCAAATTATTATCTAATTTGCTTAAGCTCGCTAAAGGCTTACAAAATTGGAGAGGTTTGCAGCTGTTGGTGTTTAAGGTGCGGTCAATCATACATCGCTAATCCAACAGTTATTTAAATTAATTAATTAAATATATATATATTTAGAGTCAAATATCAATTACTCTTGATTTTTTATAAACACTCATCAAACAATCATTCATCAATCACTAGTCAATCACCAGTCGATCAATTAATTGGTGAACAATAAGAATTAATTAAAAATCTAATTGCTAACAATTAATTAATCTTTAATCGCTCAGTAATCCTCTATCAATCAGCCTTCAATCAAACAACAATCATTCAGCTATCCTCCAATTATTGATTAATTTTTAATCAGTTATCAATCAGTCATCAATCAATTAAAATGTAGACAGGTTACTATCAGTTTCTCTTTAGTCAAGCATTAACTAAACATTAAGCAATCATCAATCAGTAAAGTGTCATCAATCAATTAACAATTAAATATAAAACAAACAGCCTGGTGTCATCAATCAATCAATCATTATTCAATCAGCTTATGCCTTATGCATACTTGCGATTCAGCTTGAGAGGATGTGTTAAGGTCATGTTTTACGTAGTGAATATCCTATGGCTTTCGAGCATTTAGCTGCTTATTGCTTATCTATGTTATATCGATATATATATATATATATATATATAAATATAAATATCAGAGATTAAATCAGGATTATATTCTATTCAATCAATGGATAATATCGTCTAGCAATACGTAAGGGCATTGCAAAGCTAGACAGTTGAGTCTGCAAGTGTCTGTGGGGTGCTTATCCGTTGCTAAGCTAGCACACACACAAAATATGTCTATATACACACACACACACACACGCACACCCACATAAACTCATACACACGCACGCCACACAGAGCCAAAAAAGTGGCAAATACACGCAAAAATAAAAACGAAGACGAACTAAAAACTTTTGCGAGCTTTGATGGCAAATCGAAGGAGCAACTCAAGAGGGCGCTCAAGTGGGCGTGGCTATGCATATGTGTGTGTGTGTGTGTGTGCGAGAAGCAGCAACAGCAGCAGCCAAGCGATTTGCATATAAATGATTACGGAAATAAAAAAGGAAGTTGAAATAGACAGAGAGCGGCAAAGTTGTCGAGTCGTCGTCGAGGCCCACGTTGGCCCACGTTTTTGGCCCATGTCCTGGCGCTGTATTCTGGTTTCCTGGCGCACTATTTGGCGTTGCCAAAAGTAAGTTGTCAGCTGGCAGTTGGTAGCTGGTTGCCTGGCCAACCAGTTGCCAGTTGCCAGTCATCACTTGGCCCTGGCTGCAGTGCTCAACTCGCATCCTGGCGGTGGCACCGGCAATCGCAATGCCAATGTCCTGGCGCTCGCCTTTTGCCAAAAGCGCATACATTTTCGCAACATTACTCAAATGAGAAAGATAGAGAGAGGAAGAGCGAGGGAGAAAGAAATTGAGAGAGAGCGGGAGCCATGGCCAGTAGCTTTCAAATTTTATTCATCTTTACAAAAAGCCAAAAAAAAAAAAGAAGGAAAAAGAAGCAGCAAGAAAAAAATTAAACTGATAAAAGATTCCAAAATTTTACGTTCAACTTAAGTTGCAAGAACTTGCGTAAAACTTTGTATCCAGATTTTCACCCAAGAAAAAAAAAAAAAAGAAGAAATATCTTGATGAATTCCTTGCGGCAAATTGTGCAACATTTCGTAATGCCCGCAATGCCACGAACTAAGCGCTACTGCATAAATACATAATGAACTGCAACTATGAATATTTATATATGTATATTTCTATATACATATATATGGAGTATATGTATAACTGTAAAGTTAAATATAAATAAATATCCTTATTCACCCATAAACCATCCTTTAGTAACTCAAGCTTTTATCATACATAATATTGGCAAATATTTCACTTCTATTTTCTGCAGTGATTAAAAGGTGATAAAAATAAAGTTGCCCTTTTATAATCAGTGACCCCATTGAAAATGAGATTTTATGCTATGAATAAAATATATGTACCAGGCAGAAAAAGGCGTTTGCTATGAAGCGTAGACTGATTGAAATACTTGTAGACTTGTAGTAGACTAGAGCATCATAAACACTCCCTTTATTTATGTAAGTTATTTTTTATGCAATATATGCATTATCCTAAAACTATAAATATATATATTTATAAAAAAAATATAATAAATATAATATGAGAAATAAAGTCTGATCAGTTACCAAGTTTTAAGCTAATCATATTGTCCATAAGATCTGTCCTATGAAAAGCATCCAGTACAGTGCAAATTGGGTGCAGATTAAGAGCTACTTCAGGACTTGGACGCTGCTGCAACTTCAGCTGCTTTCAATTCAGATTCATATATAAAAATATTTATTATACATAGAAAATAGCCAAGAAATGCTAAGGGATTAGCTCGTTTCAGTTAGCTCGTTAGCATATTAAGCACACGCTGTTCTTAATGTCAACAATACAATATATAAATATATATATATATATACTTTTTTTTTTTTATTTCTGTAACGTCTTAATAACGAGTTTATTTGTTTTCATAGAATCTGTTTCGCCCCATTTTGCTTTTGTTTTGCATATTTGCTTAACCCAGATTTTTGTTAGATTGAAGGCAATTGCCGAAAATTGACAGAAAATCAACCTAAAACTCACTCACTCTATTTATTCTATTATCTCCCGCCCCCCCCACTCGTTCGCTGTCACTCTTTAATTTCCTTTTACAAGCGCCTTAAGCCAAAATGCGATGAAAATGTAAATATTTGATTTCTGTCGAGGCACGCAAAAATTGTGCACAGAAATATTTATTACAAATTAATTGATCAAATGTATCTGAAATCAATTTAGCTGCCACAAATGCTTGAACTAATAAATTTCATTGGGAAAGCAAAAAAAAAAAACAAAAAAAAAATGTTTATAGATATATTATATTATATTATATACATATATATGTTAGCGTAGATAAATCAAGAGAAGATGTCGGTCGACGTTGAATATTTGCTTTGATTTCAAAACCAAAACAAAAAGCAACAGTCAGTGGCAGAGAGAGTGGGAGAGCGGTAGAGCGGGAGACAGATAGCTATGGGCCACCCACATTTACGGTCACCCCTTAACCTACACCCAAAGCTCCAGCCATGTTTTTGCGCTCCACCAGAAGAAAACAATTGCAAAAACAAACAAATGACATTGATGAATGATGCACGAATGATGAATCGATTCAGAGCAGAGCAGAGCAGAGCTCGATGGAATGATGCCGCTTGACGTGGCCAATGAATGGGTGCGTTTGTCTCGAGATTTTCTTTAGCTCTAGACAACGGCAACATCCAACCCAGCCAACCACCCATGCAACTGGAGACACTGCCATCTAGCCATACGCCATACTTTCTGATACTTGCTTGAATCTGAGACGCGGCGAGCGGCTGGAATTGATAATGAGACGCGTTGGCGTTGGCGTTGGCGTTGGCGTTGGCGTTGGCGTTGGCGTTGCCTTTTTGCTTTGGTCGTAGTCTTAATTAATTTTCTGCCACGCCCACTAATTAAACAATTTTTTTCGTTGTTGTTGCTGCTGCTGCCATTGCTGAAGAAAAATGGCCAACTGCTCGATTGGTAGCTGTAAAGCAGCAACTTTTGGCCAACAAAACTTTAACTTATTTCAAATGTGGCAAATGACGATTTTGTCGAGCCCCTCAGCCACGGCGAACGCCTTCGTTGTCGTTGCGCCCTTTGGCTATTATTTTGACCAGCCGTTTTGGGTGGTGCCGTCTACCGGCTGACGTATTGTTGCCACAACAGCTCAGCTCCGCTCAGCCCGGCTCAGTCCAGTGGCAGTGGCAGTGCCTGTGCAGCAGGCGAACTTTTAATTACCAAGCAGCAGGCGACGGCGACAGAAGTAAAAGTAGAAAAGTAGAAGCTGAAGAAGTAGAAGCTCAGCCTTTCAATTACGCTCGTGAAGCATGGCCAGCGGGCACAGCCGCCACCCCAACCAACCTTTAACTCTCACCTCAGCCACTCACGACTTTTTGGCCAGTTCCACTAGCTCCTCGTCGTCGTTGTTGTTGTTGTCGTTTGCGGGCAAAGTTATTGCGAAAAGTGGCACGGCGAAAAGGTGAAAAGGCGACTCGCCCGTCAACAAAAGAGATGAAAACCAGTTGCCAGTTACTAGTTGTCGAGGCACATCAGCCAAGTTTTTTGCTTAGACTTGGCAATCCTAACAAATCAGCCCAAAAAGGCAAAAAATAAGTAGAAGCCACACAATTGAATAGTGCTGACTGCATAATGCTCGCTCAGAGATCTAGATCTAGATATAGATATAGATATAGATATAGATATAGATATAGATATAGATATAGATATAGATATAGATATAGATATAGATATAGATATAGATATAGATATAGATATAGATATAGATATAGATATAGATATAGATATAGATAAAGATATAGATATAGATATAGATATAGATATAGATATAGATATAGATATAGATATAGATATAGATATAGATATAGATATAGATATAGATATAGATATAGATATAGATATAGATATAGATATAGATATAGATATAGATATAGATATAGATATAGATATAGATATAGATATAGATATAGATATAGATATAGATATAGATATAGATATAGATATAGATATAGATATAGATATAGATATAGATATAGATATAGATATAGATATAGATATAGATATAGATATAGATATAGATATAGATATAGATATAGATATAGATATAGATATAGATATAGATATAGATATAGATATAGATATAGATATAGATATAGATATAGATATAGATATAGATATAGATATAGATATAGATATAGATATAGATATAGATATAGATATAGATATAGATATAAACCAATATACCCGTTTTTAGTCCACGACTAAGTATTGCTCGGAAAGAAAACTGACTCCGCTAGGTCCGACCGGCGCCCAGCGGCCCATGAATTCAAAATGAGACGCTCAAGTGGCCCCAAAATTGTATTTTCAGCGTTTTTATTTGCGCAAAATTAGCCCTGGCACGCCCCCAACCAGACGAATGCCGTCGCCCACCTTTACATAGGTCCCAAACTAGCAAAAAAAAAAAAAAAGAAAGAATGAAAGAGAACGGGAGACTGTCGTCTAGCTGCTGCTGCTACTACTCAAATTCAATACAAAAGCGCAGCGTACAAGCCGCCATTTTGCCTGCATACAGATCATAAGACAAAAACAAAATGGCGAGCGGGCACGGCAAGGGGGCGCTGCTGCAAAAGAAAATGAAGTTAGGAGACTGCAGCGTACTGCATACCCTCTCAGACATGAAGCAGTTGTACCGTACATTCCCGTTTCGTGGACCGCACACACAATTATGCGCCTCGTGCAACTCAATTTCGGACTGATTGTGGCCCAAGGCGGCTACAGTGGGGCCACGCTAAGTGAAATGAATTGCAATGCGCTTCAAGTGTTGTCTTACTCAAGATAGATAGATATTGAAGCAATTATGATAAAGAAGATATAGGCAGTTGATATAAGAAATTTTCTGATTAACATTTATCACTCTAATTGGTATAACTGTATTTATATTTATTATATAAATATATAAAGTAAATCTCATATAAAATATAGACACACATATTTATTATATATTTACAATATATATGTATTATATATATGTTTGAATATGCCCTAAAAAAAATTTTTTTTTAAAATATTTTGACAAACAGCTGATGCAGCAGCTTAAATATATATCTGATATATATATTAAACATATATATCTGATATATATATATATATATATGCCATAAAAACTACATGCATATGTGGCATAGACTGCGCCGGACACGGCCAAGTTTTTCGGCTACCGAAAAGTCAAGCAGTGCCAGCAAATTGGAAATTTTATGCCGTAGTTTTTCCGGGGCTCTCAAACTGGCTACGTGAGAGGGCGCTGGGCAAAAAGCGAGAAGGGGGGCATGGCAGCTGAGGGGCGGTTAGTTCTGCTCGTAATATAACGAAAATAACGAACTTTATGCCTTGTGTGTGTGTGAGTGTGTGTGTCTGTGTCTGTGTTTGTGTGCCGCAGATAAGCTGCAAAGGATGCTGATGCGCATGAAGGATGAGCACTTAGTCTGCCACGTCGCGGCCTTTCCCTTCTCACTGACCGAAAAATACAAAAAAAAAAAATCGAGAAAAAATAAGTTTTCGCAATGGGATTACGATAGTCGAAATGCACTTACTACTTATATTGCTTAACGATTTTTCTTCATCTTTTTTCGGGCTGTTTCTTTAAAGTGGTTTTTGGGAAAAGAAATTAGCTGATATTAGTGATACATTTATTGAGTTGATGAACTGTTAAATTACTTTTAGCTTAACAACTGTAAAATACATAAGCTAAATACAAAAAAAAGAAGAAGAGATCATAATTAAAGTAAAGTGAAATTTGTGATAAATTAAAGTTTTAATGTATAAAAAAAACTATACGAAATGCAGTAAATTAACATGCATTCAACACTTTATAAAAGTTCTTATATTAATACATCAGCTTAACAGATTAAACCAGATGCTTATAATTAAAGAAATTAGAAGAAAAATATGTTTTTTTTTTGTTTCTAACATATAGTTAACATAACTGCTATGTTAGGGTTATCGGAAAACTTAGCAGTGGGCTGTTCATAGAGACTCGTTTGACATCGTGGCGAAACATCTTTACCATCCTCTTGACAATCCTCTTTTGCTTCTACAACACACTTAAACTTGGCAAGTGTTGCCAAACGTCTGCGAAAAGTCAAACAACTTGAGCGTTGAGCGTATGCGAGCACGAAACATGTGCTCAGTTATGTGAGCGAACATTCCATTCAAGTTTTGTGTATGTTGCTTTCGTTTGCTACGGCTTGGACTGTCCGTCTGTAGATTTGAGGCTCGTTTCGGTCTTGTTTGGTCTCGTTGCCTTACGTATGTTTATTCCTTTCGTTAGCCTTGTGTTTCTTATAAATTATTAAAAACGCACCGACCTCTGGCCCATAAACTTTCTGACTTTTAGCCTCTCAGTTGTTGTTGGTTTTAAAGCGTCCTTCTACCCACTATTTCGCTGTGTCGCCCAAAAATAAAAAAAAATAAATAAATAATAATAAATAAGGCTACAAAAACCCTTAAAACGCTGCTAGCATAACAAAAGGATTCGTTCTATTGAAACTTGACTGTCGTTTGAGCACGAAGCTGTTACCAAATTTTAAGGTGTTACATCAATATTTTATAGATTTTTCCCCAATGTGCCCCACTATTTCCGCTACTATGATTAATAAGGTTGGGCCCATGTTTGAAAAGCAACAAATGCAGGTGGATTTGTTTTAAGATTTGTTATCGATAAACGATAAAAACGTGCTAAAATATTCAAGTTAATCAGGCTGAACAAACGCTTATGGGCAAAGCTAGAAGGTCATACGCCATGTTTATATAGTTCGAAATGGGTCTCACCTTTCATATATCAAATTATGGTTGACTGAAAATGACAGAAGGAGAGAGTGAGAGAGGAAAATAAATAAATTATATGTCAGTTCATTTGAACTTGTTCTTTTGAACTAGTTCATTTGAACTAGTTCATTTGAACTAGTGCATTTCAGCGAAAGAGAGAAATAATTAAATAGCATTTGAACTTGCCATGTTTATAAAGTTCGAATGGGTCACTTGTTGACTGAATAAGACAGAAGGAAAGAGTGAGATATGAAAATAATTAAATTATAGTCAGTTCATTTGAACTTGTTCATTTGAACTAGTTCATTTGAACTAGTTCATTTCAGCAAAATAGAGAAATAATTAAATAGCATTTGAACTTGCCATGTTTATATAGTTGACTGAATAAGACAGAAGGAAAGAGTGAGAGATGAAAATAATTAAATTATATGTCAGTTCATTTGAACTTGTTCTTTTGAACTAGTTCATTTGAACTAGCTGGAAGGTGATTTAGTTCGTTTAGTCCATTTAGCTGGAAGGTCGAAATGGGTATTATATAGCTCAAAATGGTACGTCACATGATGGTTGATTGAATGAGACATAAGGTGAAGTGAGAGAGGGAAATACTTAATTTGTCTCAAAGTTCAAATGAACTTGTTCTTTTGAACTAGTTCATTTATCTGCAAGGTCATATGTAATACGAAATGGGTATTATATAGTTCGAAATGGTACATCACATGATGGTTGACTGAATGAGACATAAGGTGAAGTGAGAGAGGGAAATACTTAATTTGTCTCAAAGTTCATTTGAACTAGTTCAAATGAACTAGTTCATTTAGCTGGAAGGTCATATGTAATTCAAAATGGGTATTATATAGCTCGAAATGGTACATCAAATTATGGTTGACTGAATGAGAGAGGGAAATACTGAAATTGTATCGAAGAGAGGAAAATACTGAAATGGTATCAAAGTTCATATGAACTAGTTCATTTGAACTAGCTGGAAGGTCAAACGTGGTTCGAAATGGGTATTATATAGTTAATTTGAACTAACTGAAAAGCCATATGCCATATATTTTGATTGACTGAATAAGATAGAAGGAGACAGCGAGGGAAGGAAATAATTAAATTTTATTTCAGTTCATTTGAACAAGTTAATTTTTAGCGCTTATGGAGCAATTATGTAAGCTTTTTATGTATTATTAGTTCAGCTGAACTAGTTCATATCGCTTAGCTTGACTTACCACCTGCCAATTGAGCTAGTTTGCGAACTTATTACTCCAACCTAACTAGTTCAGTGTTGGCTAGAAAACTGATTGGATTTAAGTCTTTGCCATTGACGTTAATTAATGCTCTTTAGTTCCATTTGCAACAATTTCTGGAATGCCAAAAACTTGATAGTTCTTACTATTCGTTTAGCTCAAAAATGTGTGAGCTTTTGGGAATTCTGTCTGGCATTTCCAACCGAGTGGCAACACTTTATGCACTCTTGCCACATTTAAAGCTCTGGGGCTCAAGTCCTTTTTAGAGAAAACAAACCGCAAAAACAAAAAAGGAAAACGACGACAACACAAAAAAGAAACACAAACAAAAAAAAAAAAATATTGTGGAACCGAAAGAGGATGAAAATAAACAAAACAAGCCAGAAAACAAATACGTACAAAATATTTGCCAGCATATTTTGTGCCACAGTGAAAAACGCAGAAGCCCCAAACTCTGGCCAGAGAGTGTGGCAATTGTATTAACAGAGTCCGAGCAAAATGCTTTTGGATGCAGCTCACAAATTGTTGGCCATGCTTCAATTTTGTGCAACAACAAAAAAAAAAATAAAAATATGTATATATGTATGCATGCAAAAAGTAGCAAAACTTAACTCTGGCTCGCTCGGCTTCTACTTTGTTATTATCTTGCGCTTTGTTCGTCGGCTTTGGCTCTGCTCCTTGTTGAAGATGTTGCCTCTGGCGAAAGCCAGAACAACAACAATACCAACAGCTACTCGACAATGGACGTCATCGTTTCCTGTTCGCTCAACTAGCCAGCTAGCCAGATAGCCAGCTAGCCAACATGCCACATGCCACATGCCACATGCCCCATGCAGCCACCATGCATCGGGCAGCTTCCCGTATTGCGTTGGATTTTTCATAAAGCTTATGCATTTTGTATGCGATCCAAACGGAAGCAGCTGCGCGCTGCAAACCCCAAAAACTAAACCGCATCGACAAAAAAAAAGAAATAGTGTAAAAACAGCAACAACAACAACAAAACTGAGCCGTCACAGAACCACTCGCCACGAGCCACTCGAATACGCCGTGAACCGTTCCGTGTCCCAAATCGCACCATGCATAGCTAACTAGCCCAGCGAAGGAAAGCAAATAAAACTCCAGACATAAACTGAACATGAAGTTTTTCAAATAGTTTATAGCCACATATAAAAACAGACATATATATATATATATATATATATATATATATATATATATATCTATCTATCGATATATATGTTATATCTATATATATTTTATGTATGTGGCCGCCTACACTGCGCCAAAAACTTGTTGCATATTCATACAAGACAAAAATTGCTTTGAATTCATTTGGAAGCAATTTCTATTGAAGTGAACCTCTTGAATATTCGAGTTATTTGATCGATTGATAAATATAGATATAGATAGTGAAATAAATATATATGTATTCTTTATATATATTATATAATATAATATATTTATTTATTTTTTTTTTTTTTTGTTAATTTTGCTATATTTTACTTTACTTTTTCTGGCAACTTAAAGCCTTATTTGGCAACTCTTTTATAGCATATATTTCTTTTTAAAAATTACCCACGCTTTTTTTTTTTATTAACTGAGTCTCTGTTAAAAAACACAAACGTTTTTAGTTTCAAGCAGCAATTTGTACTCGCTGGCACTTTATCTCACTGTCTGCATTCTCTGGCAACTCTTTTATTCCAGCAACCGAAGCATTGAATTTCAGTTTTCATAGCAATTCTCTGAGCGTTTTATTCTTCATATTTGTATATCCTGATCCCATTATAAATGGGAAAAAAGGGTATAATGTTTTTTTTTTTTATTTATTTATTGTCTTAATCATTAAAAGTCCAATTATATTTTTCCTTATGTCTTCAATTAATATAGCTAAGTCTTAATAATTTTTTAACATTTTTGAATTTTTTATTTTATTTATATTAATATTATTTTTTGTGTTTGTTTTTATCTTTAATATTATTCTTCATTTTTAATTATTTTTTTTTTAAATTTATTATTGTATTTTTATCTTAGTTCTATTTTTTTTAGTTTTTATTTAATTATATTTAATTTTCCAATCAACTTTCGTGCTGTGTATTATATTTTTTATGTGTTTTATATGCTTGCGAAATAGTCAATAAGGAAATCGTATGGGAAAATTTTGTAGTTGTTTTCTCCTTTTTTTTTTTTAGGGAAACTGGATTTTGAGCATTTGGGGCTGGTGGTTGGGTGGGGTGGGTGCCTTGGAGCTTAGCCTGAGCGCAGTGGCTAGTGAAAATCAAAGTTTTGTTTTCGCAACTGATCCGAACGTAGGAGTATTGCAAAACCTTTGACTAACAACTTTGTCATATGCATTGTATTCGTAATATGTATGTGTGTGTGTGCAAGTATGTGTGCCTGTGTGTGTGTGTGTGGGTGTGTGTGCTGTAGAGCTGCTGCCTTTAGTTTAGAACATTTATTGCTTGCATTGTTGCGGCAGTTGTTGTTGTTGTTGTTGTTGTTGTTGCTGCCTTTGGCGCTGAGCCATTGTTTGTTGTATTTGGAAATGTTCAATATACTCGCATAGCTTTGGAGAGAGCGCAAAAAAGAATATGAAGACAAAGAAGAAGAACAGGAAGCAGCAGCAGCAGCCGCAGCAGCAGCAGAGATTTTGTCGTGCTGCCATCATGCCCTTGGCAGTGAGAGGCGAAAGGCGAGCGGCGCGAGGCTGGGCTTCGGTTTGGCTTGGATTGGATATGAATGTATAAGTAGGGTATATACATGCACACATACACGCATACATAGCCTACGGTGTGGAAAAACATATTTTCAATTACATTGCCACCAACTTATGCAAATGGCAGCTCGCTCTTCGTCTATCTCTCTTTGGGTTGCATAACAATTGCAATAACCACAACTAGTTGCAATATTTGTAAGTGAAACAGCTGCAGACTGTATGAAAACATACATATACATATAATATATATACATGTGTATATATATTTATATGTATAGGTATATTTGGCAGTGAAGTGTGAATGTCTTGTAGCTCGTTTAACAAATTTAACAAGTTTTTGTTGAATATGCTTTGAATCAAGTTACTCGGAGAGAGTGAGAGTGAGAGAGAGAGAGAGAGGTGGAGAGAGTAATAGAGAGGTGGAGAGAGTAATAGAGAGAGAGAGGTGGAGAGAGAGAGAGAGAGAGAGAGGGAGAGAGAGAGAGAGAGGGGAGAGAGAGAGAGAGAGGGGGAGAGAGAGATGTGGATGGAGAGAGAGAGAGAGAGAGAGAAAGGGAGAGGGGGAGAGAGAGGGAGAAGGCAACAACAGCGAGTTGGAGAAATCAACTAAGCACTGAACAGCTTTATATTTCAGCTGCAAACCTACCTTATTTGCATTCATGAGAATCGCAGAGGAGGGCATTCATTAAAAATATCGCTTTACTAATCAACTTATTTTTTTTTTTTCTCATTTTAGGTAAGTCTGCAACTGTATATTGTTATAACGTTAATTAAATGTAAGTATTGCTAAATCTATGTATCAAATGGATAATATATATGTATGTAATATATATATATATATATATATATATATCATATATATACCTTTTCGAGCAATTAAAAGTTTGGCGAACAAACCTGAATAAGCTAATTAAAGCTAAGGTCATAGCAAATTGTATAAGCTTAGCGCGGGTATTCGCGACTAGCTGATACCCTGCTGCTTTAGGCTCTTATGATTTTAGTTGGCAATAATTGCTGCACCTTATGCCTTGATATCCCCTCTTTAATCAATTATTGCTGGGCATCAAAAAGCGAAATTAGTCATTTTGCCAACTGGCTATTGGCAGAACGAACGGAAAATTGTATAAAATTTGTGTGGTGGATGGTGTGAAAGGGAATGTGAATGCATATGTGAGCTAGCGGCACTGCTGGCTGCGCTTGTTAACGATTGTTGGCTGAGTAAAAGCCAGTGGAAGGAGACGATGGAGAAGCAGAAAGGGGGAATGGGTGAGTGGGAGGTGTAGAGTGAGGGGGGGGGGGGGGTGCGTTGACTGGTGACAACGGCTGTTGCACATTTACCACACACGGACTCGAAACGGTACTTGGCCAGCTCCATTGTATTTGCCATTGAACACGCGCAGTGAATGGGTGTTACTTGTGGCACGCTCTAGCCATCTCTGTGTGTGTGTGTGTGTGTGTGTGTGCACAATAAACTCTCCCTTACACGCACACACACGCGCGCAGCAACAGCTCGACATGTGCGCCAAATGTGCGAAAGGCGCTTTTGTTGCTGTAATTGTTGCCATCGAGCCTTGTTGAACAAAAGGTGACACACACACACACATAGACTCACACACACACACACACATATGCACGTAGCCTGTTCACGCTCGTTTCACTGTATTAAATTGCGTATATATTAACACCTAGATGGCTCCATAGCTACCCGCAGAATTTCAAATTATCCTGCTTTTTCTGCCCCTGCCTCTATCTCTCTCCAGCTCTCCATCACTCCATCTCTCTCGCCCTCTCGCAATACACACAAGCGTTCAATTAAGCAATGTGAATTCAAAAATTTGATTTTTTTTTTCCTTTATATAGAATTTTGCATGCGAAATCGCGCTTGATTCAACCAATTCGGCATGCGACCATCGATTGATCATTTATTGTTTGTCAAGCGTTTCATAGTTCGAAATTTGAAGTGTGCAATTTTTTGTCCATGTTTAAGCATAGAGCAAAGCCCATCAGTCAAACAGTCAATCAATCAGTTAATAATTCAATTGCAATTTTACAATCAGTCGAAAATGAAGAAAGTTAATATTAGGTATAGAAATATACATATATATATATATAAATGAAATATTTCTAAAATATATATAAATATGTGAAAAATCTATAAAATATACATAAAATATTTATAAAATATATAAGTGCTTATATTATAAAATAATTATGAAATATATATATTATATATAGAAATATATATATGTACATAAAGACTTAATATTTATAATATATATGATAAAATCGTAATTATATATTCATAACAAGTGTATACAACAAATTTATAAAATATTATGTATAAATATATTTTATACATTTTTTTTACACTCTTTATGAATATATTTTATATATGTATATTATATATATTATAAAAGTGTATATAACAAATTTGTAAAATATTATGTATATATATATTTTATAAATTTTTTGTATACATTTTTTACGCTTTTATTAATTAATATTATATATATTTAGTCTTTATGTAAATAAATAAAATATTTATGAAATACGGAAGTGTTAAGTTGCATATATAAAAGATACCAAAAAAAAAAAAAAAAAAAAAAAAAAAAAATATATATATATATATATATATATATAAAAAGTGTTTGGTAAATCTTTAAAATATCTGAGATACATAAAATATTTATTAAATATATATATTATTAAATATAGAATTTTTTTTAGCATAAAAAAACATATATTTAAATATCTATAAAATATATATAAATTTCTATATTGATATTTGAAGAGTCAAATTTCCATTATGAGTTTCTAAGTTTGACAACATCAAAGTTTAGTTAGTTAAATCGAATCAAGACTGTAATAAAGTTAGCTAAAACTTATTGAAAACTTATAATACAGCATATGACACGCTCACACACACACGCACACACACAAGTGTGTATTGGTGCAGTGCATGCGCCTTGCAAATTTTGACTTGCATGTTGATTCGTGACGGCTTTGTAGCAGCTTTATGGGTGGTGCATGGGCACTACAATCTAAGTCTTTTTGAGTGCTGCCGAGCCTCGATTGTGGCGGCTGTGCTGCATGTAAGTCAGCACACTTGTGTGCATGTACGTGTGTGTGTGTGTGTATTTGCTGTAAATAGAAAAATGAGGTCAATAACAGGTAGATTATCAAATAAGCATTTGGCGAGTGGCACAGCTGTGTGTGTGTGTGTGGCTGTGGGTGGCAGCACGGATTAGGTGTAGCGTCAAGCAGCTGGGCAACTGTATATTTGCCACAATTTCAAACGAACGGCACACACACACACACACACACAGACGCTCACCCACACATTGAACTTGTGCTAGAAATCCACATTTTGCGAGCATGCTCAAGACGTCATCGGCTGTCTGGCAATGTGTGTGTGTGTGTGTGCGAGTGCGTGTGAGTGTATTTGTGTGAATATATTTGGGCAAGTAGCTCGGTTTATGTTGCTAGCAATCAACGGCTTGTCCGTCCTTCCACTTAAATACCTATGGCCCCGTCGCCGTCTCCGGCTCGCTTACCCCCACCCACCCTATCGCAGCATGCGTGAAGGTCAATTTATCGCCTAATGACGGCGAACAATGACAGGCAGAGCAAAGCGTTTTCAAGCGTTCTATGCAGTAGGATGCTTCATCATGCCACACACACATGCCACAGATGCCACACATGTGCCATGCCATACATGCGGCAAGCATCGAGAGATGCCCGATTGGTCCTGGGATTTTGCGGTTCTCAGTTTGGAGTTTCCGTTTCTTTCTTCATTTTTGCTGTTGTTGTTGTTGTTGTTGCTGTTGTTGTTGTTTTTGTTTCTGTTTTCTGGGGCCTTTCGACAGCTTTCGATTTAAGTGGCGAGCAGACATCCATTTTGGCTATTTGGGCTCAAATTTAGCGCACATTTGGTTTGATTTATCTGCCTAATATGCTCTGCTTGGCATGACAGACAGAGAGGGAGAAAGAAAGAGGGAGATCGAGAGAGAGAGAGAAAGAGAGAGAGACAGAAGGATTGTGGTGTGACTGCTGTGCGACCAAATGCAATTATATTCGAAATTCGATTAGAGGTCAGTTGGGCTGTTGGTTTCAAGGAAATATTAGTGCTTCGTTAGACTTATATCCTATATGGACATATGTCGGGCTTTCTCTTTTGAATGAATACTTAAATCTGTTCTAGAAAATATTCACATTATCTAACATATATTCATTTATTCATTTCAATGAACGTTATTATCTTTTAATAGTCGTATTTAGTGATAGTATTCAACATATCAGTGTATTCGTTTACTATATTCATAATTCATGAGTTTCATATAATGTTGCATTAATGAGTGTATTCAATTGATAGTTTTCATGAGTCGATAAATATATAGCATAAATATTTTAATACGTTCATTCATATATTGAATATTTTTATATATAATGGGATTAAATTTACAAGTGTTTTAGTTAGTTATGCATGCATATTCATTGATTATTTGAGATTATTCATGAGTGTATTCATTAATTGTTTGAGTTTAATCATTCGTGTATTCATTGTTGTCAGCAGTCGTTACCAGTTTTTCAAATAAATTTAGAATAATTTTCAAACAATTCATGTGCATTGATTATTCATTAATTCGTAGTATTCATTTAGAGTTGTGAATACATTAAATTAATTGTGAATACATTATTCACTAGACTAAAATGCTCATTGTTATTTGAATACTATTGCATAAAACAACCTTGTTTTTGCCGAATATAATTTCATGAATGCATTCATGAGTGTAATCATTTCACTCTTAAAAATGGAATTTATTTGAATATGGGAAGTGTGTGCGCCTGGGAAATTGTATTTGATTTATTCAATTATTCATTTGTAACAAATGTGAATACACTCACACTCAACACTCATGAAGTTTCGTCTGCCTTCAACCTCAAATTAACTTGTTAAAGCAACTGCATTGTAATAAACAGTTGCCACCGAGCTTTTCATTTGAAAACCTAATGCAGGCAGACTCAAGCACAAACTCATCCATACAGTCACACACACACTTATACACACATTCACACACACATACGTCCATGAATGCTGTTGGCATTCGCTTCACATGGCAGCAAACATAACCATAACCAAGTTAGCAACATCCTTGTTCCGGCTATAGAAATGCGTTAAAGCAAACTGAATTGCCATGGAATTTGGCTTTCACCCTTTTTTTTGTTTTTGGTTTTACCCATTTTTTTTTAAGGTTGTTTTGTTTTGTGCTTGGCCTAGGTGAGGGCTCTAAATAGCACCTGCTGACCGAGTCGAGTGAATGAAGTCAGGCGCGGAGCAGCCCGTAGAAGTTTCTGTGCTGCCAAAAGCAAACAGAGTAAACTGACAGAGCAAACATTGAAATTTCCAACCAAAAGAGATCGACACAGCGTGTGAGAGAGCGAGATGGAGAGAGGAAGAGAGCGAGCTAAAAAGAAAACTTATTGCTTGGCAAAGCGTGAAATGTTTACGAGCGAGTGACGATGGCGACTCAAGAGGCGGCAGCCTCGTAAAAAGATTTGTGCTTCTGTGTGCCTAGCGCAAATCTTATCCTCTTTACTAACTTCCCATCACAACTCTCCCAACCCTGTCTGCCTTCGCCTCTGCGTTTGCCACTCTCTGCTTCTTTCACTCTGTCTCGCGCGTTCTGTGACTGCTTAATCGTTCTGTCTCTGTTTTGCTTAGCATTTTGCGCGCACTGTGCACAATTGTAAAGAAAATGTTATTAAGGATTTTCTATTATATAACAAAAAGGCGCACTAAAGACACACACATATATATATATATATATATACACACTTATATGTATATAAATTTATATACACATATATATACACTCATTCTGGAAACGAGATGGCGCTAGAGCAAAATGCAGAGACAGTCGCCATTATTTTGGGTTGAGACGCATTAAGTACTTGACATATACACAGTTTTGTAGAAAGCACCACACTGCGAGAACAATTTTAAAACATATATTATACATAAATATAAAATAATTTAAAAAATATATATAATTGAATAAAATTTTATTTTTATTTGATTAAATTTATGAAAATTATTGAACTACTGAAATTTGTAAAAATCTTAAATTTTAATTTGACTTACAACAAAAATCAAATTTTTACATTATTTATATTTAATGTTAAGTTATATTATATGACTATTCATGTTCACAATCCAAAATAACATTTACAGCACATAAATAATATAAATAAAATAATTTTTATTTATATAAATTATAAATAATAAATATTTATATAAAATATAATAGCTACCTAAACTCAAAATTTATACAAGCTTTTTTTTTACAGTTTGTTATTCCTTAAAAATTTTACTTAAACAATCTAAATGCATAAAGAAGGCTATAAATATATTATAAACTATTATATAGACAAAAATCAATTAAAAAAATATAATTTTGAAAAAACTAAAATTTTTTTCAATTTTTTATGTTTTGTAATTAATATGAAAATATTAAAGAGCTCTAAGAGTACTTTTTTATTCCCCAAAAAAATATTGCAAAGTGTTTACTTATGTTCTTATATTTTTAATGTATATATATTTTTTAAAGTGAATTCAAATACAGTTGCTTTTTGATGAAAATGCATAGTATGAATATGAGTATGAATATGAATATAATTTCGTTGCCAAGCCAGTGACAGTCCAAAGACTTGGGTACTTAAGGCTTGTTTATTATAGCCCGTGCTATCTTTATCCTTGTTATATTTATTTAACTATTATTTATATTTGACTTTATATTCGCTTAGCATTGAAATTTGTCGGCAATTGAGTTCAGGATATTCTTCTATAAATAATTTAAAATAAATTAACTTTTGGGTTAGTCGAAAAAAAAAAAAAAGAAATGAATTTCAATGTAAGCTCTATTTATTCATAGATAAAATATTTTCAATTTTTTATTTTTAATATTTTTAAGAAATTTGCAGCCAAACAAATAAATTTTAAAAATATTTTTGTAGCCAAAGTCTGCGTTGACATAAAAACATAAATTTTTTTTTCTGTGCATGTTTATGGACATATGGACGATTCGCGCTCTATAAGTAAATAAATGAATAAATATATTATATACAACATATATATGTATATATATACACATAGCTATATTAATATATATGTGTATGTATTACTGCATCTTGGCAACATCATTATGAAGACGTTCGTTCGTCTTGGTTTTTACTTTTTGGCTAAGGACTTTCATCTGCTTAGGTTTTCAATGCCTGTCGCCAAGTCTTGGGCGATGACGCGTTTCAGCCATGTGTAAAATGAGTAAGTGTGTGCGTGAGTGTGTGTGTGAGTGTGTGTGTGTGTGTGTGAATATGCTCAAGGTTCAGCTGCAAACATTAGTCAACTGAACCCAAAATGAGCGAGCAACAAAAGCAGCGCCATCGCAATGAATGAAGAAGCAAGCGAGTGGATGGCCAAGTGAATAAGTGAGTGGGTGTGTGAGTGTATGAATAAATAAATGAATGACTGACTGACTAACTGACTGACTGACTGACTGACGGCAATGCATATTATTTTATATACAGCAGCAGCCAGATCTTCAGCGCGAACAGGTCCTGCCTGATGTTAACGTGCCTGAATGCACTTTTCTTTGCGTGCAAATGTTTTGATGCTCTTGAATGCTGTAGTTGAGTGTGAGTGCAGGTGTGCAGGTGATGTGTGTAGGTGCAGCATCTGGGAGGAGGGAGCAAAGCATTTAGGTTATGTTTCTAGTTTTTCACTTAGCAATTTCATTGACATTTGCTTAACTCAATGAAAATTCCTAAAAATATTTGTCTAAGAATATCTAAATATTTTCATTTGGTTTGACTTGCGCGAGAGCCAAAAAGTTTCTTATGCAGCAGAAACTGTTGCCAGACAGTAAGGAGATATATAAAGTATATATATATTTGGCAGTGTGTTTTATAGCTGTTATTTACTGTAGTGCAGCAAACAGCTTGTCAAGCACATGAGCGAATGTTCGTGCTGGGTATGTGATGCTTGAAGGATGAGCAGGATCATTATGAGCTGAGGCATTTATGCAGATGATGTCAGGGTATCTGCTAGTCGTGCACTCCCAACTGGGCCACATTCTTGTGCTTGTGTTGTTTTCTCTACTCGCTTTTATTGCGCTCTTTTGGAACAATGTCAGCCATTTTGTTTGCTTTTGTGGCGCCGCTGCTGCTGCAACGCAGTGGCGCCTCAAAGTATGCAAGGCTGCAGCAGTGGCGCTAACAGTGGCAGCCGAGCTAAAAGACAAGAGCAACTGGCACAGACGCAATGCCTGGCAGTTGGGGGTTAAATGCGTGTCGCATTCAGCTTGTGCAATTGGATGTAAGTGCGCCAAGTCTGTCCCTCCTCACTCTCGCTCTCTCTCGCTCTCACTATCTGTGTACGCGCTAAAGCGTTGCAGCGCGTTGTCTGATTTACGCGCTCGCATTACGCATACGCCGCATCAGCCGCACTCAACACTTGAATTGATTATTTAACTTGCGGCTGCTGCAAGAGCATGTGAACAGCAACTGCAGCAGCAGCAACTGTTGCCGTTGCTACAAATACAGTGAAATCTCCATTAAGCGAACAGCGACATTTGAATACGATTTTTTTTTTTATTATTTTGAGTACATTTAAAGCAATCCCCAGCGATAGAGGAGAAAGACACTAACAAAATTTAACAAATTTTTTAACTCGAAGCAAATGAAACAAGTTTGAGCATTGCAGTCCGAATAATACTCGCTTAAGGTTGAAATTTCTTGAAAGTTCTCTTTGAACGATTCCCTATTACTGATAGCTCTAAATGTGAAGCAGCTGCAACAGCAAAAGTTTTTGAATGCGAACAGTTGCATGTACTTGATCGTTTTTTGAAGCAATAGAGAGAAAGAGAGAGAGAGAGAGAGAGAGAGGGGGAAGTATGAACAGCGTGATAGAAAGAGGGAGGTACAAAGAGGGCGGTTGAGAGCAAAAGAGCTCTTATAATTGTTGCAAATATGCTTAACTTGCTTTAACAGCTGTCATAAGCGTAAGTCTGGCGCTTGACCAAAAAGTTTTACTGTAACTTTGCTTGTTAGTCCATCGGGAGCTGTCACTTTATATAAATATATATATATATTCATGTTTATTTATATATATTCTTTTTTTTTTTAACGATTCTCGACTGTTTCTATTTTTTCTTAACTGCACAATTTGCTAAGCTCTGCATTTATTGCATTAGCAACTTCGTTTACAGCTGTTACTGCCGATTTAACATCGATTGCTGTTGTCATTTATGTTTATAACCCTTGTACTTGCTCTTCAAGGATTTTGCTTCTTTTTAACTATGTTACTCACTCTCTCTCTCTCTCTCTCTCTTTCGTGCATTTGCTATTGCAGATGCTTACTGATATAGCTGTTACTGTTTTGCTGTTACGCTGTTGCTGTTACTCTAATGATGTTACCCTGTTTCTGTTGCTATTACTCTGTTGTTGTTATTCTGTTGCTGTTACTCTAGTGCTGTTACTTTAATGCTGTTATTTTGTTGCTGTTACTCTGTTGTTGTTATTCTGTTACTTAAATTCTGTTATGTTATTCTGTTTCTGTTACTCTATTGCTGTTACTTTACTGCTGTTATTTTGTTGCTATTACTCTGTTACTGTTATTCTGTTACTGAAATTCTGTTATATTATCCTGCTTCTGTTACTCTAAGAAAGTTACTCTGTCTCTGTTGCTATTACTCTGTTGCTGTTGCTTAAATGTAAAAATTTTACAAACGGAAACGAGTGTTATGCATTCAGTTATGCCCCACTGCAATGGGGAAGGAAAAGAGGATGATGCTGCCTACGATGCCAAGAATGAGTGCAACTGCAATTTCAGTTGTATTTGTCGCTGCTGCTGCTCTTATCTAAGGCTCCAATCAGTGATGAGAACTGCAACTAATTTGGTGAATGCTACAAAAAAAAAAAAAAGAAAGAAAGAATCAAATGCAGCTGCTGCAGTTATTTCCTGTTACTGTTAAAGGCCACTGGCAAAGCAGCAGCGGCAGCAGCTGCTGTTAAGAGTTAATGCCATGCAATCTCGTCGCGCAATTTGCTGCGCTCTGATTGAAAAGCGAAACTTGGAGGCTGTCAGGCTGCCAGGCAGTCGACGCTGTCGTGTTTGTCCTTGCCAACTGGCATGGCATCCAACAAACAGCCCCAACCAGCAGCCAGTGCATCTCCCTTGGGCGGCGCCCAACTAAATTGCTTTCGAGTGTTGTTTGTTGTGCTTGAAGATTTACTGCTTTGTTGGTTTTCCATTTAATTTCTTTTCACATTAGACACGCGCACAGTCGACTCGCTGCGCGTGTGTCCAGCTTCCTCAAATGCCCACACAGACACACACACACATGCACATACGCATATCTCTTCGCTTTGACATTTTCAAATGCCAGTTAATGGCCCAGCCCGTTCGCTCGCTCGCAAAAAGCTCATTATTATTATATAGCACTTGGCTGCCAGTTTCGGCTGCCAGCCAGCGCGCACTGCACACAATTTCACACGTGATTTATATGATGACATCGGAGCCCATTTGCAATTTATAGCCGATATATATATATATATATATATACACATATACACATATATACTAACTGAGCTGTGCGCTGTGTGCGGTGCGCCTCGCCCTCTGTTTATTAGATTAATGTGGGATTTTGGTTAAGCACCTTAAACCCTGTTAGCGGCTTGCTAGCCAAGCAATTAGCAGCAAAGGCAATGGAACACTTGAGTTGCGAGAGTTGCGAAATATACCTATCTACAGCTGTTCCTCATCCTCACCTTCCGTCTCTTTCTCATATTTCCCTCTCTCTCTCTCCATCTATCTGTATTTGCTTAAGTTATTACATAATTGAAGACTTGATCTTAACTCAATAATTTGTTGGATTTGCTGTCGGTTATCTCGATGGTATGCAAAGTGTATAATGATTGGGTCATTAAGAAAGAAATTATGTTACATGTGTATGTCGGTGTGTGAGTGTGTATATATATATATATATATATATGTATTAGATATCGATGGGGCAAGAGTTACATAGAATAGGAGAGAGAAAAAGAGACAGGCTGGGAAAAGGAAAAATTAGCAATGAATCAGCGGAAGGAAAGTGGAAAGAGAGAAAGTGGAACAGGAAAAAAATAATAGCGGGTAGTAAGAGAAAAAGGAGACAGAGAAAGAGAGAGAGAGAGAGAGAAGAAGAAGAAGGAGAGCTAATTAGCAGACAGAGAGGGAAGAGATGGAAGAAAAGAGAAAGACAGAGAGAAAACGACAGAGGAGAAATGGAAATAAAGAGCAAAATTCACAGAGAGGGTATAATTAGAAGAAATGGAAACAGAGAGCGAACTATAGAGAGAGAAAAGAAGAGAGATGGAAATATAAAAAATAAGACAAAAAGAGCGAGGAGAAATAAATGAAAAGGCAGAGGACAAGTAAAGAGATAGAGAGAAGAAAAATAGAGAGGTAAGCACAGTGCAGAGAGAACAGGTCAAAAAAGACAGAGTCAGCTGAAGAGTGCAAGAAGGAGCGAGAGAGCGAGAGAAGGATATATCGAATATGGAGACGAAAGGTCAAAGACAAAGCTTAAGCGACAATTACGTTTATTCACAGTCTTTATTGAGGTGAAACTACATACAAAACGAATCCTGGATAACATCCATCAATAGCTGGGCTATAGCTGGCGTCGCTATACACACTAATTAGCCTCATGCCCACCACGCTTCACTGTCAATAGCGCCATCAATCAATCATATAAACGACTTGAGTTTGTATTCTGTGGAGCATCTGCTTAATTGCTTCAGTTGATCCCGTTTCGCAGCTGCTCTGCGCCAATTACAGCTAGCCGGCTTCGCTCAAGCACTCTTATCAGTTTATCACTTGCAATTGCCGTGCAGCTGGCATTGCAGTGCACTTGGCGGCAGCTAACCTGGTTTGCGATTTCTTTTTGCCATGGCTTTTGTCGTGTCACGGCTTATTACGGCTTTAATCGATGCCGAGCCTTGGGTGGCCTACGGCTTGGGCAAACAGCAAGTTTGCAAGTCCGCCCGCTGCCAACAGCTGTGAGGCATTGCGCCCCTCCGGCGGAGTTGTCATTGCCTTTTTGTTGTTCTTAGTTTTTTGTGTTACCTTTTGCAAATTAGTTGCACGGCAAAGTAAATAATTAAAAAAGTTACACAAATTACTTAGGAAGGCGTCGCCCAGGCCCAGGCCCGCGACCGCGCAGCAGGCTCAAATCAGGCCCGAGAATCAGGTCTCAAGGCATTTTGTGGCACTTTTTTGTGTGTTTGCGCTGAGGTTGTAATTAAATGATGTTTATTAAGCGCGCGTTGTCATTCCAGCGCATTGTTCTTGTTGTTGTTTTGATATTATTGTTGTTGTTGTCGTTGTCACTTGCATAAGCAAACAAACAAACGCTTAAGTTGTCGACGTCATCAACAGCAGCAGCAGCAGCAACAGCAGCTTTTGTTATTGTTGCTGCGCATTTTGTGCCCACTTTAAAGTTGAACCAGTGTAGCATAAAAACAAAATAAACTTGAGCTATAACGACTAGCCATATACCCTGCAATGAGCAGTTACTCTTAAACAAGTTCCATTTGCTTTCTCAGCAGCATAAGTTTGTGTGCAGTATTTTTATATGTGCTGTGTTGGCTTAGCCAAGTATTTTTAGTATATCCAGTGTTGTAAAAGGCTCTTATATAAGACTCAAGAGCTAATTGGAATAATGTTTGTGAGTCTACCAAATGCAGGTTTTATTAAAATTTTGTATATACCAGCAAATATAGAAATTTAATACAAAACAGTGTTGTATAAGATGTGTGTAAATGGTATTAATATGCCCTAGATTACTAAACGGAAGGCAATTTCATTTGTTTTCTTTTTAGTTAATCTATAATTTATTTTGTACTCAAAGCATGTTAATAACCAGTGTTGCTAAGTGCCTATTACACAACTTTAATATAAACTTTACAACACTGGTTGCTATTATAATTTATCTATTAATAATATGCATGTTCTGCTTAGAGCTCTAAATTTTGGCTTTAGTCAGTCAAGTGTAACACTAATAAAAAATATAAATAGCAGTGTTGTCTAATGCCGCATAGATATTAAATACCTTGTATTCTATGTATATCGAGAGAGGCTTTAACTTCCATAAATATTTTAACCTTTATAATAAATAATATATAATAATAATAATGATAAATTATGTAAGTGTTGGAAAAGTTGAATATCCAAAGCATGCCAGTATTGGGTAATTCTAGTATATTGCGCACAGCTGGCTATTAGTGAAAGCAAATCATATTTACCATGGCCAAGTTGCATTGTGATCTAAGCATTTAAAAGGCATAGCTTTAAGGCTACGTTCGCATGCGTTAGGGCTAACATGCCAACAGTGTTGCATAAGGCCAATTTAGAAGCGTGCAGAGCAAATATGCTGACGCCCGTTTTAAAGGTCGCTAAGAGCTGACCACATTGTTAAATACCTCTTGCCAGTGTTGGCTAAGGGCAAAAATGCCAACATGACAAAAAAGAGAATGAAATCAAAGCGCCAAAAACACAGCAAGAATACGCGCACACACAGCCACACACACCCACACAAGCACACACACACAAGCCCACACACCCACACACACACACACAGAAAACCACAAAAATGCCGCCAATGACTTTGACTTGGCATTGTTGTTGGCTCTCTACTCGCTCTCGCTCGCTGGCTGTTGTTGCTGTCAAAGGCTTGCCAAAATTTACAGCAACAACGGCGAGGCGCATACAATAGGGGCACGGCTAACGGGCTTCGGTTAGCGTAAAACGCCTAGGTTGCCTGGCGGAAAGGGGCACGGGCTTAAGGCTTGGGGTCGGGTTTGGGTCTGGGTCTGGGTCTGAGTCTGGGATCAGAGTGGTTGTCTGCGTGTATTCGGGTTTTTTCTTTTTTTTTTTTTTTTTTTTTGCTGTTGAACAGTGCCTCGGGCAATGGCAACACATCCGCTTGCCCTTGCGGCACTTCCTGTCGTTTCCTTCCGCTGGCACACACACCTACCCTTCCAGCTGCCACACTTCAGGCATCCCACCCTTAGCCCGCTATCACCTTATTTGCCGCCCCCTTTCCTGTCAGTGTGCTCCGCGTGTACCAAAAAAAGAAACACGCATACCCAAGCGCCAAACGCCGTCAGTTTATCTAACACGCACTCCAACTGCGCGTCTCTAATATGCCGCAACATTGTCTCTCTCTCTCTCGGTCTCTCTCAGCAACAACAATAGCAAACAACAATAGGGAACAATGCGAAAAAGGCTGGACCCATCAGCAGCTCAAGCTTAGAAGGGGAGTGACATAGATCGAGGATAGATGCAAAAAAGGTTGCCCCGGCAAGAAAAAAATACGTAAATTAACAAAACCTGCCGCCAATCATGACTGCGGGACTGACTACGTTAAGTTCTGGTTCTTGTTGCTGCCGCTGCTGTTGTTGTTGTTGTTGTTGTTGTTGTTGCACGCCTCTCAATGTGTGCGTGTGTGACTCAGCATTTTGGTAGCTGAAGCTGGAATACACTTACTTTACCTTGAAGTAGCGCACAGGAAGTGAATTTAAGCGCGATTTGCTTGAGCCAGAAGCACATGAGAACTTGGGGCGCGGGTTCAATATCGATTAATCATATATTATATATTAATAATTAATAATAATAATTAATAATTACATATATATATAGATATCGAATAAGAAATAGATGAATGAAGAATGAATGATGAAGAGATAGATTAAAGCAAATTTTGTAAAATAGATTTAGATAGATGACAAATATATATAAAAATATATACTTAAATAAATATTAAAAAAAAAAAAAACAATAAAAATAATAGAAACGAGGCGCAAAATATATCAATAGATATATAAAGATATAGATAAAAATATTTATAGAATAGTATAGGTATATATAGCATATATACCATGAGAGAGATGTATATCGATAGATAGAAAGATGTATATAGATAAAGTGTTGGATACCCTGAGATATGGCGATATATATTTTATTATTATTATTATTATTATTATTATTATTATTATTATTATTATTAATATTATTATTATTATTATTATTATTATTATTATTATTATTATTATTATTTATTTATTATTATTATTATTATTATTATTATTATTATTATTATTATTATTATTATTATTATTATTATTATTTATTATTATTAAGTTAAGATTGCCAATATTTTAGATACACAGAAAAAAATATGTATATATATCTATAATCGGCTGTCTTAGAAAAAGATTCTGAATCGTAGAAGCTTTTTTATACACATTTATTTTGTATCACAATCTATCTCTCTCTCTCTCTGTCTGTCTTTCGCTTTTTCTCTCTCTCCCTCCCTCCCTCTGTCTGTCTGTTTTTCTCTCTTTGTCATTTTCTAGCTTTCTCTCTCTCCTTAAAGATATTTTGAATGTTTAAATTACAAATTCCTTAAACTGTAGTCTTAGTCTTGGCATTTAGTCTTGGTTTTATTACAAAATTATTTTCACAATTGCTCAGCTATTTCTCAAGTTTATGCTTCTATCTCTTATTTCACTCACTGGCTCCGCAAGCCCACAGTTATGTTCTATAAAATTTGTTCCACTCTCTGTTCCCTGCGCGACATGCTATATCAGAGCATTCCGGCACATTTCTCACAACATTTTTGTTGTTAACCTTCATAAAACGTCACTCGATAAGCTCACTTGATTAACTAAAACTGTTGTTGCATAGCCGCGACAAAGTGGATTTTGCGTAAAGTGCAACAAGCTGCTGCTGCAGCTGGAGTAGGAAAAAAAAAGCGAGAGAAAAACAAGAGGGAAAAATTCACATTTTCCATGCAGCAACAAGCTAAATTGCCGCAAGCGATCAGCTGCACACACACACACACACACACACACACAGATACAGACACACGCATAGCTGCTGCAGCGTCAGCGTTTTGTCACGCTCTGCAGTTGCTGGCACTGTAAATTGTTGTAGATTTGTATGTGCCACAAGCCCTTTTTGCGCTCTGTTAACTTTATAAATCATATCAAGTGTTGCCTTGACAAACATTCATAGCGTCACACTGTTCAGATAAGTTGCACAATCACCGCTCAGAGCGTTGCAATGCGCTCAGCCCATTGCTTTCCCCTCAATGGATAAGTTCAAGTTTCTCGCTACTATAATAATAGTCCAGATTTTTTTTTTTTTTTTTTTTTTAACTACTGCAGTTGCCGTTAAGCCACTTAAGGCTTCCTGCCTTATTGATAACTTGTTGCAGAGTTCAACTAATTAAAGTTTCTCGCTGAATAGATAAGTTACTACTTTATGTATTTATAGCTCTAAGTAGATTAGCTTTAAGCTGCTTGCCCCATTTATAACTTGTAAGTTTTCTATAAAAATTAAGCTTTGCCTCATGTTTCCTTATATAAACATATTTAGATTTAATTTACAATAGAAATATTACAAATTTCTTTTTGCTTTGGATAGGTTAAAATTTAAGGTTAAGACAGCGCACGCTTCTTGCTTCTTAGATAAGCTGTCTAACTGCATTTGATGTAAGAGCTCGTATTGTTTTATCTTGGAGCGGTTTTCGTTTAGTTTCTAAGGGTATTTGAGTTTGGCAACACTTGCTGGCATTTTCTCTTTTATGTGGTCTGTCTTTTGCCTTTTGCCGTTTTGCTTGCTTTTCATTTTCGTTCGTTTCTTTCCTTTGTGTGCGTTGCTTTGACAGACGCCTCTCTAAACAGTCGCGCGAGCACACACACAAGCACACAAAGGCATAGTGACTGAAAATTGAAAAGCACACTCTCTCTCTCTCTCTGTGTGCGTGTGTGTGTGTGTGGGTGTGTGTAGGTGCGTGGGCGATTGCGTGTGCAGGAAAATTAGTTCAGGCAATGGGCCGCATTTTTGAAATTCATAAACTTACCGGTTACGTGGGTTACCTCGCTTTGTGCTAAACAGTCATTATATATATATACAGGTATATAAATATATATCTATATATATATGTATTTGTGACTGTGTGCGTGTATTGTTGCATGCTAAGTATGTGTTAATATGTAGTTGACTCTGTTTAACCAATTTAATTGGCCTGTCTGGCCCATCTCTGGACTCGTTGTGTACACAATGGCAGCTCGCGCGCGCAAAAAAAAAAGGAAAAAAAAGAATATAGAAGCCGTAGAAGAGTCAGAAGAAAATAACTGAAAATGTAACCAAACAGAACACAATCAACTTCATGCCTATGAATTAATGACGTGCACAACGCTGCGTATGAGTAATGCGTCCATATGCGCTCGCTCTCCCTCTCCCTCTCCCTCTACGGAACGCTCTACCTCTATCGCTTCCCGCTCTCAAAGGAAACAATCGAGAAAACTCATGCTTGTCCTCATGATGATTAAATACCCTTGTAGACATAAGAGTGTTATAGAAGAGCTTAATTTCCCATGGACTGTTCCCATAGGAACCATATAATATCGTAGTCCAATTAGATACGGTCTTCGGTAGCGACGTTAGTTGAAGAATGAAACGAAATGGAATTGCTAGGTTATATTTAAGATATTTGAAGTGCACAAAATAATGAAAAGAAATGAAAAGATTCCAAACAAACAGAATCTATTATTAGATAGGCGTTATATGCTTACGATATAATAGTTGTAAAGTTACGATATAAGTGAGAGGTTAAATTTTTGAATATATATAAAGAGTTTACAATTTAAGGTTAGGCTATAGGCTTACGAAATAATTCTTATGCAATTGTGACATAAATGAGGGATATCATTTTTGTGTAGATCGAAAACACGTTTAGATTTATGATAAAAGTTTACGATATATGTCTATTATGTAAGTATATATAATATATATACATTATCCCATCAACGATATAATTGAGAAGCAAAGTTAGAAGTCAGAAGAAGGAAATAGAGCTCTATCGCAATAATTTATGCTTCACTAGACTACATATGTCTCATACCATCATTCACAGTAGTTGAATTGTGGCAAAATGGTCTGGCAACGCCTCGACAAAGCCTGAAGAAAATTCACATTTATTTAGCAAAAAAAAAAGGAGTGTAACAAATTAACTACGAAGTGCAGCTGAAGGGAAAAACTAATTAGGGAAATGGGCAATGCGAAGGCGACGGAGCAATGCTCTACAATGCCAAGACGAAATGTAAGTTGTACGCTAGAGAAGCAGACATAGGTATAATATTATGATAGACTCATATGTACAGCTGTGTAGGTAGGTGAGACAGATGAAAAACTAATGAATTCATAGTGCAAATGGGTTTGTGTTTCAGAGTAATCAATATCAATTGGCATATTCAAATATGAATTTGGAAAATTAAATAAAAAGAACTAAAGTTAAGGTATAGTTGAACTCACTATATAGAGTGCATATACATACTCTTTACGTACGTATGTCTAAACAATATGTAAATTTATGGTTGACTGCATTCATTAAATGCATTTCGCAATGCATCCAGTTGGCATTGCTGGGAATTTGATTGATTTTGCAATTTCTATTTGCCATCTTAATTAGATTGAGAAATGCAATTATTTATTGTAAAATAGGAGAACTAATACATTTGCAAATTGATTCGAGTTCATATTCAGCTCAGCTCCAGTTCCACAATGACTTTTTCCCCATTAATGTGCTCAACTGTTCGAGTGAGACCAATCATTCGGGCTGTGCATAATCTTATTAGGCATTGGCATTGAAAACTTAAACAGAATTTACCTAAACTACGGGAATACGTACTGGAAGTAGTAGTAGAATAAAAGTGGCAGTGTTAGAAATAGTAGAAGTAGCTCAAGTAGTCGAAGTAGTAAGAGAAATAGTAGTAGAAAGAGTCGAATTAGTAGAAAAAGTAGTAATAGAAATAGTAGCAAAAGTCGAAATAGTAGTAGGAAAAGAAGTAAAAATAGTCAAGTTAGTAGTAAAAGTAGTCGAAGTAGAAATAGTAGATGTAGGAGCATAAGTACTAATCGAAATAGTAGCATTAATAGTAGAAGTAGTAATCGAAGTAGTTAGCCCTTTCTACTGAGATGTAGTGAAAGCCGTCTTCTATAAGTAGAAGTAGTAGAAAATTGAGTATAAGTAGCAGATGTAGCAGAAGTAGTAATCGAAATAATAATGGAAAATTAGTAGAAGTCATAGTTGAAGAAGTCGAATCAGCTGGAAGAAGTAGGAGTATAAGTAGGGGTATAAGTAAGAGTAGAAGTAAGAGAATGTGTAAGGGTATAAGTTAGAGTATAAGTAAGAGTAGAAGTATGAGGATGTGTAAGGGTATAAGTTAGAGTATAAGTAAGAGTAGAAGTATGAGTATGTGTAAGGGTATAAGTAAGAGTAGAGTAAATCATAAAAGTAGTCGAATCAGTGGAAGCTGGAAAAAGTAGGAGTATATGTAAGAGTATAAGAGTATGTGCAAGGGTATAAGTAAGAGTATAAGTAAGAGTATAAGTAAGAGTATAAGTATGAGTATAAGTAAGAGTATAAGTATGAGTATAAGTAAGAGTAAAAGTAGGAGTAGAAGTAGAACTAGAAGTAGAAGTAGGAGTAGTAGTAGTAGAGGACTTATAAGAAGTAGTACTATTAAAAGTAGTACTAGAAGTAGAAGTAGTAACAGAAGTAATAGTATAAGTAGAACTAAAAGTAGTAGCAGAAGTAGTAGTATAATTAGTACTGTAAATATTAGTACAAGTGTGGTAGGAGCTGTATATAGCTTTGTATTCATACACATAATTTATTGGCCAAAAGCTTGCCCAGAGTGCCAGGATACTTAACTGCCAAAGACAAGGACCCCTCCCGCATATAGACACACACTAGAGAGCTGCCCACTCATCAGTCGATGTCTGTTTGTTACCAAGCACGAAAGCAAAGGGCAAGCCGCACAGGGTACACAAATATAAATATGCATAAAAAATATATATATACACAAAATGATACATATATATATATATATATATATATATATATATATATATATATATATATATATATATATATGTCGTTAATATGTCGTTATTGGCATTTTAATAAATGTAATTTTTTGTTTGCTATCAAGTTGTCGCTCATTAAAAGATTTTGTACTTTAATCAAAGCTGAAATATTGCAATTTCAATTGAAATTGCTTGCCTTTGATCAACTGAAGAGCTGCCAATCACTATTATGTTGCTTTATCCATATGCGCACTTGGAAAGGCAGGCAAGGGCGATAGAGAGAGGGAGAGGCAGAAAAAGAGAGGGCGAGCGAGTGAGTATTTCAATGCATGAAATTACATTCACACAGATATGCATTCATAATGGCATAATAAATGCGCTGCAAACACTTCATTAATACCGCACACACACACAGAGGTTATATATATATATATATGTATATATATATATATATATATATATATATATATGTATATATATATATATATATATATATATATAACTGTATTATAGAGTAAAATGTTCGCAAAAGTAAAAATGCAATTTTCAATCTATACAATTTTATTTATGCAACTTAATAGTCACACTCACGCACACCTGGCGCTTAATGTTTAAAGTTGTCTCAGTTGATTTGCTACCACAGGTAATATATATATATATATATATATATATATATATATATCCAATTATATATAATATGTTATGCATGCTTTTTACACTTACTCAGCCACGTCGTTATCTTTCGCATCTCCATGTTCACTTTGCGTTGCAAATTAATTTGAATTGTTTAATTCACTTGCTTCAAACTTTGATAATAAACAATTTATTTATTTTTTGCTCTCTCTCTCTCTCTCTCTCAATTTGTTGAATTTTCATTTTTCTCCATGTTTGCCGAGATTTACTTTTTGTCATAGATATTTAGAGTGTGTGTGTGTGAGGGCAGCTGGTTGCATGCGTTGTAACACTTTACAGCACTACTTAAAAGTTTAGTGTTGCTTAGCACATGCTTGCTTAGCACATTTTGTTGATTTTTTAAAGAGTTGAAAGCGTCATGAATGTCGAGCAGCATCAGCTCAACGTTCTTCAACACTTGCTGCAGCTGTTGACGGACTTATGAGCTCTAAAGTGAGACCTCCAAGTGATTTAAGTGTTTTGCGTATATGTCGGAGATGAGTTTATTATTAGAATAGAGCTTATCGATAGTTATAACGGTATGACAGTGTTAGATGATTCTTTAGCAATGGAATTTTTGTGAAAGTTTAAGTCGAGTGTGGCTCTGCGAGGGTAGCCAGATGTGTGAAACATGTATGCCTGAACGTGAAGAAGGAAGGCCACACGTGCTGTGACCCGCTACAATTCACTCTCTTGCTGTTGTTATCACATTACCGGAAACGGAAACTATCAGCCCTTATCTAAGCCGGATGATCGCAGAACATACAATTCCCTACTACTCTCAGAGCTGTTGTTCTCTGCATCTTCTCAATTACTCACTTTTGAACACTGAAGCAACTGCTTCTATTCGAATGGCCTGAGTGCCATCTCTATCTTTGACTTCCTCTCGCGAAATGCCAAATTAGGATGAGACAAGAGCTCTCCCATAACACTAAAGAAGCTCTCAGCTTTTACCAACACTACTGCAACAAGCAGACATTCTCTCTCTCACTCTTTCTATATATATATACATATATATAAATATATCCATTTATATATATGTATCTCGCGCTCCTTGAGTGCCACTTGAGCCATTCAAATATTGCAATATTTTGGAAATGCGAGATCATAAATATATATTTTATAATCAATTTACACGCACAAATAATGAAAAATGGCTTGTGCCAAAATAAACTAAAATTTGCATAGCACACACACACACACACACACACCTAAATAAACAGCTGTAGGTGTATGTGTGTGTGTGTGTGTGTGTGTGTCTGTTTACCCGTTTGCTGCGCTCTGTTTGTTTTAGCCAACGGAAATTTATTGATACTCAGCGAATAAAAAAACAAAACACGTGAAGTGGGAAAAGACCAACAACACAAAAAAAAAAAAAAAAAAGAGAGAGGTATACGAGCTTGAATTGGCAGTGCACGACTAGGAAATACCCTGTGCGCATAGCACTTAAGCTGCTGTGATTGTGTCACAGATATTGCAAGTCACTAGCAGAAATATGCATGCATAACACATATGGAGGTCGGCATGCCCTTCGCCATGCCACATATACAGGGTATAAGCAAGCACAATGTCAACAATAAGAAATACCTTCTGCAAAAAACTGCGACAATATTTGGCAGTGCGAAGCGGCGTGGCACAGGTGGAACGGCCAAAATGAGTGATGACAGAGGGATGGCGAGAGGGCGAGAGTGGGGCGGCGGCAGTGGCAGGGGCATGGGCGTGGCTAACGCTATTTTATGGCCGAGAGTCGCAATTGTGTGTGTTAAAGCATTTGTCAACAAAACGTTGGCAATTTAACAATTTGAGCGCAGCAACGTTGACTTTCGTCTCCTTTTCTTCTTCGTCAGCTGCCCTTCTGGTGCTACGACGATGCTGCTACGGTGCTTCTTCACCTTCTTTTTTTATAGTTCTTGATTTTATTTACTATTTGTTCATGTGTTTAGCTGGCATTTTGACTTGAAGCTGCGCTGCCTGCGGCGGGGTAGCTGCAGCCGAAGCGTTAACTGTAAATTGTGCTCGCTGCTGCTGCTCAAGAAATTGGCTTTATTTTTATTGGCATTCAGGCAGGTGACTCGCTCGCTCTGCCACTTCACCTGGCACCAGCCCACTTTCTGTGCATGTCTCTCTCTTTCTGTCACTCTCTCTCTCTCTCTCTCTCTCTCTGTCTCCTTTTTCGGTTGTCGTCTCGTGTCGATTGCGACAACTTCGTTATGTTGTTTTATTTTGTCGTTGCCTGCAACACAATATATATATATATATAAACATATAAAAAATAAGAACAGGGGAAAAAGACTTTATTTCCTCTCGCAGCGAAGTCTTTCCATTTTCCATTTTCATTTCCCGCTCGCTGCTTGGCTTGGCCTGGGCGTGTGTATTTGCTCACGTAATTCCCTAATTAAATACTTAAATTGTAATTGCTTTCGAACATTTCATGACACCAACTCTGCCACTGTGGCAGAAATCCAGTTGCCGCCTTCTGTCGCTGCCGTTATGTGGCTCCAGCTCCAGCAACAGCTAAGGCTACGGCTGCGGCTCTGGCTGCGGCTCTGGCTACGGCTCTGACTCAACTTGGGTCCGGGCATCATTAAAACACGCACAGGTAGCACCAGGCACACACACACACACACACGCAGGAGGCTGCCAGGGACATATGCTATATGGCTTGTTATACACATGGTATATACGTAGTTACATCTTAATGATGCAGTACACCTACACACATACACACACACACACACACACCGACACCGACACACACACACACAGACAGAGAGGCTGATGGAGTGTGCGTCTCTTATACGGTTTCAGTTTGCAACGGCAAACAAAAAGTATAAAAAACATTCGAGCGAAAAGCAATAACTTTGCCCTGTCATAGATTAAATACTCTATTTATAAGATATATAAGCTTGATAGCTTAAAGATGCAGTCTTGCATTGTTCGTTGAGCACGTGTTATCGATATATTGTTCAATTTATTTTTACATTTATGTATTAGCTTTTGAGCACAAAAATTTACTTAATACTGGCTTTGATGAGCACACTGACTGTATGTCAACGATAACATGTTACTAAGCTCTTAACTGTCAGATCGATAAATTTTTAGTAGTTGAGCTACAGACTATAGACTATAGAATTAATGAATAACTAAGAGATACTTGAGCTTAACATATTTTTATTTATATAAGTGCATTTTGTAAGCGAACTCTGGATTACACAAGTAATTCGATTTAGGCTGTATATTAATTGTACACGCTTAGCAGCATATCGATATATTTGAAAATATCGTATTGTATACGAATCTTTAAAATAATAATATACTTTAATGAGAAAAGTAGTATATAAAGTCCATATGCTTAAGGATAGCATAGCTTTAATCAAATCGATTTTAAATTGATTTTTAAGACATATAATCGATAGGTTAATCGATATATATATATATGCATATTTCTATAAAAATATAGACTTAAAATTGCTTATATATATTTGATTTATAAAATCTTAAAGTTAAGTAATCTTTTTTTACTCTTAACATATGTCTTACGGTATGTCATATTACACTGAACGCATATCGATATCTTAATATTGCTTGCCAGCGGCTTGCTAAAGCTGCATTATCTCAACTCCTTTGCCTCTGCCCCTATCTCTCTCTCTCTCTCTATGTTGAGCCTTCTTCCCTTTCTCTCTTTCCCCTCTCTCCCCCTTCTCTCTTTCTCTCTCTCTCTCTCTCTCTCTCTCTCTGTGTGTGTCTCTCATGTTGCTTTGGCTTGCGATGCACGTTAAGCTATATAAGTCATCACTTTAATTTAATTGTGCGCAGCTAAGCTGGCCGCACTTACGACCTGCCGAGACACGCCCTTCCCCTTCCGTAACACGCACCAGTCATACACACACACACACACACATGTGTAGCCACTCACGCGGCGATTGCACGTGGCTTTTGTATTGTACATATGCTGACCATGTTCTGGCCGTGTTCCGGCCACGTTTTTATGTGCTTTTAAGTGCGCAATTAAAGGTCAATTGCAGTCGAAGGTGGCCCAGAAGTATGCTATAAACTCGTATACACAGCAGCTGCCTTCTAATTGATATCTGAACTGTTTGCTTTTTATATTTCGATCTGCTCCCCACAGCAGGCGTCTGTTGGCTAAATCAAAAACTTAGATTACAAAAAAAATATATAAAAAAAAAAAAGTATAGTAAGAAGAAAACCAATCAAACTTCAAGTTAATCAAGCTGGATACAGAAGAGCACCAATATGTCTACACACACCCATTGCGAGTCATTTTGGTAGACAAGGCCATGCAATCGGAGCCGATTGAAAATTTGCCGGATGTCGAACCTCTGACTGCTAGCAATCATCTATCTAGCAATATCGACGACTATCGCGATGACACGAAGAGCAATATCGAACGCTCCGAGCAGCAGCTGGAACCGAAGGAGACGGAGGTAGAGAGCTTTGCCGGAACTGAGTACCTCTCAAATCCCAGCATCGCACCCGATGTTACCCTGCCGCCAACATTACATTATCCGGCTCACTTGCTGGAATTCAAGGCGGGGCGCATGGACGTGATCGATAAGGAGGTGAGGCCCGATCAACGGCACGGCATGATCTATTTGTATAATGATGCCCGCCAACGTATGCACTTCTGCTGGAAAGATCGCCATGCGATCCAGCCGGAGTTGGATATCATCACTGATCCGGGCGAGCTCGAATTCAGACGCGTCGAATCGTGCAAGACGGGCCGCATCTATGTGCTCAAATACCGTCGGGCTGTCCAGCGATATTTCTTCTGGATGCAGGGACCGCACCTAGAGCTCGACACGTTCATCTGTGCCCGCGTCAATGAGCTGATCCAGGCTGGCAAGATATTGCCTGAGTTCCATTTAGAGCATCGCATCGCAGATTAAAAATTCAATACATAATGGACATTTTATTCTAAATTTTATATATAGTATAACTCTCTCTCTCTCTCTCCTTCTATAACTATATATATATATATATATACATATCATAATAATATCGATTACCGAGAAATTCAATGAAAATTACAGCCAAATAAAACAGAATGCGACATTAAATTGGCAATATTATCGATAGGCAACTTTAAAATACATATATCGACAATTATCGGGTGCTATTGAGAAATTAATAAAAACTGTGACTAACATTTTTGCTGAAAACAACTTAAGGCTAGACCAAGGAAGTTTTTGTTTGATGCATATTCAAAAAATTCAAGTCAAAACTTTTTGCCCATGGAAAAACTTTTTGAAGCTTCAACTACAAATTTCTTTTGCTTTGTTTTATTTTTTGAGTAAAGAACATTTCTGTTGTCCTTAAAACTATGTTAGAGAGACAAAGAGCGAGTGGGAGAGAGAGAGAGAGAGAGAGAGAGAGAGATAGTAAAAAATTGCAATAACTGCCTGATAGCTCACTCACTCTGCCCCTTGCTCCTGGCCGCGAGTCGCGGCAAACGCAAAAGAAGTTACGAAGATAAATGAGATGGCATAAGTTAGACGACAAGTCGAGCAGAGGACGTGAAAAGCAGCAACCGACTAAAAAATAAAACACTTAAAATTGATATAAAAGACACCAAATGGAAGCATACAAAAAAAAAAAAAAAAAATAAAGAAAAAGAAGCAAGCTGAAGGGAATACCAGACAGACAGATATCCCATATCAGCTAAAGTTCTGTAAATTGTAAACATATAAGAGCTGTTTCTATGTGCAGTAGTTACCTAAACCATATTATTAAGTATTATTGGATGCTTAATAAAAGGTAAACTTCTTTGGCCTAAGCTACGGGCTGCTTCGATACCAAATTTTCCATAAGCTACTCACTGCTTTAATACCAAATTTTCCATTTCTTAATTAATATTTCCCGAGTTCCATGGGTTTGTAACAAATATAGTTTCTTGACATAATTAAAATTTAATCAGTTTCTTGTTGCTTGTCATAATTAAAATGGAATCAATTTCTTTTGAGCCGAGTCGAATACGTGCATTGGGTCGATATCTGTTGGAATATTATACATATCAGTAGTTGCTTGGCTTTAATTAAAGTTGTTGAGATAAATATGCATATACATATATCAAATTTGTCTAACTCGCTTGAATCCGAAGTCCAATGGACTTGATATCTGCTAAATAAAGCTCAATATGTCACTTATTAATGTTATTATTATTATTACTACTCACTACAATATAAATTCTTTAGTTTAAGCTGAAAAGTTCAAACAAATCAAATAACATGTGGCTAACATATATAGAACCCGAGTTCGATGGGTTAACATAAGCCTCTCTCTACTCGTATTTTAGATTTTTCATTTAAAACTTCAAAGGCCAAACATAGCAAATATTTGTTTTGCTAGCTTGGTATAGATCCCGAGTTCAATGAGTTGACTTAAGCTTCGCAGGGATACATAACGCCTGGCCACATATTAAAGCCAAAGCTTTAAGGCTAAATAATACCGAATACTTTCTTGCTAACTAGCATAGATCCCGAGCTCAATGGTGGCCCAACTGTGGTATTTAATGCCTGCGCGCATATCAAGCTCTTCAGTTTAAGCTGCAAAGGTCAAACATATCAAATTTTTTTTTTTCTTTCTTTTTTTTTTTTGCCAACTTGCAACCGAGTTGCATAGTTTCATTTGTGGCTCGTGAGTCTTGAATCTTTTAGCTTAAGCCACAAAGAGTGCGCATATCAAATCGAACAGTTGTGCTCATGGAGCCCTCTGTAGGGCACCTGCTGCCATTGGGCATTGGCATGGCTACAGGGTATACGCATATAAAAAGGGAATTTCTCGTACCGAAATTGTAAAATAGTTGTAAAGTGCACGTAAGCCAAAGGGCGCTGCGCATAAAGCGAGGTTAAGTGCGGCAGCCGTAGGGGCGGGGGGCGGTAGGTAGGTGCCCTGCGCCCAGGCATGCGACAGCGGCAGAGCAACAAAAAAAAAAAAAAAAACTGTTCTCTTTTGGTATTTTTTTTTTTTTTTTGTTTCTCTTCTGTTTGCTGCATTTTTTTGCCTGCATCATTTGCGCGCGCTTTTTGCGCTTTGCTTTCAATTGGTTTTTCGGTTTTTGTTGTTGTTTTTGCTTTTGCTTTTGCTTTTGCTTTTATTGTTTTCTTTTATATGGTGGCAAAATGAAACTAAGTGAGTGGAAGTTTTTGTTGAGGTGGCGCTCGGCGGGGCGTCGGGGGCGAGCGGCGCCGGTGAAGCCGGAAAATTGTGCTAAAAAACGTGCGCTGTCTAAAGTGCTGGAAAATGCGAAAATGCGCGCCAAACTAAACAAACAAAAATTTTCGTGCATGCCCAAAAAAAAAGAGAAGAAGGATACAAGGAGTTGAGTACGTTGAAATTGTTGCATAATGAAAGGGCATGAAGTGCGCACGCACACATACACACACACCCATACACACAGATGCATGCGTGTGCGTGCGTGTGATTGACATTGCCTTGGGGCGTTTTCTCTGTCATTTACAACTTTGGCAAATTTAAACGCATTATTAGTTGTAATTGAGTGTGTGTGTGTGCCAGCCACTATCTCTCTATCCCCCTCTATCTCTCTTTCTCTCTCCCCGTCCCTCTCTGTCTATCGCTATCTGCACGCCTGCAGTGACTGCTCCGCTTAGCTTGGGCAAGTTTTTGGCAATTGCCTTCTGCTCAAAATATCTGCAGATATTTGAAGCGTTCTGCATTTGGCCAAGTGCCAAATTTTGCAGCTGGGCCAATTTAAGCCCAATTGCATGCCATGTGGGCGTGGCACACAATCAATCAGACCCCGCCCACAACTCACTCATGAGCGCTGCGGCAATAGCTCAAGACTATCGGACGAGGCTTAATTGCTTCTTTGACTACATATTGACTCATCAAAATGAAGCAGTTCTTTTGTGCATTCGAACTGGTTCGCATGAAATCTGCGCCCCACATCCCAATAGGAATAGTCAAGCACTTTCGAGTGCCCAGAATCCAGCTGCGCTCTCTCTGCCACACCCACTGTGAGCTGACCAAGCGAGACTGTTGCTATTTTCGATAACTATATTCCAGCTGAGAGCTAAAGTTATCGATGGGCTGAGGCGGTCGAAATGTTTAATAAAGTTTGCCATTCAAGCAGAAATTGTCTTATGCCTGAAAATAATTGAATTTAAAATGGTTTTGGAAAAAGTTATATTGTGGCAAGCAGCATTGAAGTAGATCCGGAATGCTTTGGCTGTCTAGTCATTTCAGGCTTAAATAATGTTGGCTTCAATAAGATAGCAGCAAACATTTAAGCCCAAATTTATTTTTGTCGTTAGCTGCAATTTCTTTTCACACTGCTCTAATTTGGCCAATCAGTGATTTGTGCTGGAAAAAAAATAATTTAGCTACATATCCGACTAAAGTAATTTATTTCTTAAAGAAGATTAATTTGAGGCTTAAAACGAATTTGGTAAGCTGCAACTAGCCAGAGTTATTTACAGTTCAATTTGAATGCGCAGTCAACCAGATGAACTATTTAAGCAATTTTTAATTGGAAGTTATTATTTTTTAAATTTTAATATTGATACAGAGTCGCATTTTATTTAGTAAAAAAAAAAAAACTAAGAACTTAAGCCCGAGTGATAAGAAAATATTCAACATTAATGGATTATTTTAAGATTGTGCTGATAATTAATTACATTTTCTTAGAAAAATGCACAAATGAAAAGCAATAAATGCTGCATAAATACTATATAAATGAACTAGTTCAATTTGTTAGTTCATTTGAAAGTTTCGTCTACCTTTGATTGGCTGCTCGTTAGCGAAGCTTAACTTTAGCTGATTAACAGCTCGAATCAACACTTGCATTTCAAATGCTTTTTCTCACGCGCTCAGCTCGTCTTGCGCTCTTCGCTGGCTGCTTTTGCTCATGCTTAAGCGCAGCTTTTGTTTTTGTTTTTATTCATTTTTTTCTCTGTATTCTTCCCCCCTCAAAAGCAATTTGCTAAGCTGGCATTAGCCAAGCAGTGTCTAACATAATGTGGCCAAAAACTGAAGCTGCAACAGCATTAAAATTGATGCTGCTATCCCTGTTCCTCCCTCTCTCTCTCTCTCTCTCGCTCCCACTCTATTGCTAAGTTCAGCTTAATGCTCTTGCTGCATAGTAGAGAAGATGTGCTATTAAAATTACTTAAAAGCAGCCAACAATAAAAGGGGCTTGAAAGCAGCTTAAATATGCCGCTTATTGATGTTGAGTATAGCAGCAGCAGCAGCAGCAGCAGCAGCAGCAGCAGCAGCAGCAGCAACAGCACTTGCTGTTGCTGTGTGAAGGATATGTTGACACGACTCCTTAGCACGCAACTCACATACCCGCACCAGAGTCCTCGTCCTCCCAGCTGCTTTGGCATTTGCCCCCTCAGATGCTGCTGCTGCTGCTGCTGTTGCTGCTGCTGTTGCTGTTGCTGCTGCTGTTGTGCGTGCTGCATACTAATTTCAAAAATTTGCTATTACAATTGTAGTTCGCACTGCGTCCTGTTCGCATTGCTCTGCTGCCCCGGCCACACTTGCTTTGCCTGTTGGCCAGCACGCATTACTTGCAATTGGTACAAATGTAGTTTGGCTCTGTTTTCAGCTTGATTATCAACAGCAGCAGCAGCAACACAAATCCAACAAATTGTTGGCATTTATTTGTAGTCAAAGGTGAGGCAAAAGTGTCTTAACAACATATAACTTACACACAAGCACACCTGTCACACACACAGACACACACGCACACGCACACAGACATTGCTCGTTGTTGTTGCTGCTGCATTTGAAGATCAAAGTAAAATTTTCATACGCTGGCAGTGCAAATAAAACTTTTTGGCCACTCCTCGCCAACGAGCCACACTCGGCCCCGCCACCCACACACTCTATTTGCGCCCAAAGCCCATTCATTCGCTCTGCCAGCAAGTTCTACGCCCTTGAGTTAATTGCCAAGTATTTGAGTTGCGAACATAACTAAAAAACTTGCAAGAGAAAATAAATTAAGAAATTTTATTTTAATTTCACACACAGAACGACAACAAAAGCAACACGAAAAAAAAAAAAATAAAATAGCAAGAAGAAGGTAGAAGAGGCAGAGAGCTGTTAGTGGGAACGTGTGATAAATAAAACCTTAATTACGAGCTGTTGAATTGCATGATAATAGTTACGATTTAATTGGCGAAGCCTTTTAATAAACACTGTACTGTACCTTGTTGGCAACTTGTGGCCCAAGTTGTGGATAGAAATCTAAGGTGAATTGTGTTGGGCAGCCAGTAAAACGTTTGCGTATGTGCGGCAGAATGCAAGAATTTAGATGAAAGGAAAGAAATTTAAAGAATATTTGAAGAAAAATATTTGAAAGGAAAGAAATTTAAAGAATATTTGAAGAGAAATTATATTGGATAATATGAATTTTGAAGAAAATAAAAGATATATTGAGTTGAGCAGCCAGTGAAACGTTTGAGAATAAAGAAAAATTTAAGAAAGGAGATAAATATCAACATATTGTAGTTATTAAAGGTATTCAAGCTGCTTTTGAAGAGTGTATGAAACGTTGGAAGAAGAAAGGGCAAATTATGGAAGAAGGGAGAACGAAGAAGGGAGAGAAAAGAAGACTCATAGGTGGGACAGAGACAGAGAATGAGTGGTACAGACACAGAGGGAGAGATATTGACAAAGTCAGAAGCAGTACGACGCAGAGAAGGTGAGAAATTTAAGGGTAAAGAAATTAGCTTCAAAGAGAAGGAGAAAGCGAAAGAGAGACAGAAACAGATATAGAGATGGTAAAAAAGAATAGCCTTGAGTATATAGACATAGTAGATGGATTACAAAATGATGAGCAATTTATGCTATATTTCTTTAAAAAGAAACAAAAAGAGAAATCCCAATTACCTTCTCTATCCAACCGATGCTGACAAATGCACCAGCATCTTCTGCTAAGAAGCAATATGTAATCTCTATATATTATGTAATATGAAGGGAAAATCAATTGAGCACTCGAGAATATTTTCGAGTTCGACTGACTGCCTGGGCAGTCACGTAGCTTGCAATGGGCAGTGCGCTGGGCGGCTCGGGGGCGAAGACGCAATGCTTGACAGAGTTTGTAATGCCCGTATTACAAAGCTAAGAGGTCTTTAAGGAAAAGTAGTTCAGCTGCGCTCAAGAGACCTTTGCACAATTTAGCACAGCTGCGTAAACCTTTAAATTTGTCAACCTCACTCACACACACACACACGCACATTGAGGCAATGCTAAGCGCATGTCATAATTGTCAATGTCAAGTGCGCTTTGGTTTGCCCAGGAGCTTAGAGCAGGCCTCAAGACGACAGCTGACCCCAGCTGGGCAGAGCGACAGATTATAAATACATAAATATGATGTATGTGTACATTCGGATATTAAATCTAGTTACCGGTAGGCGGAAGTGCGCCATCTTTAAAGGCTCAGGCGGCGGGAGTGCGAGAGAGAAAAATGATTTTTGATTTGTTAGCCACTGGACTTGACATTGTCGCAAAGGGGAAACGTCACGAGTCCTAAAGCATGTGCCATCAAATGGGAGACAGAGAAAAAGAGAGCGAGAGACTTGAGCAAACATTTGCAGCATTCGCCATGCCAGACATGTGTGTGTGTGTGTGTGTGTTTGTATAGGCTGGCGCTGTCAGTGCAGGCGCCGCAAAGTATGCAATTGCTGCAAAAAAAAAAAAGGAGCGTTTGCCAAAAAGGCCAAACGTCTGACTGGCGTCCTGTTGCCGCCTTGTGCTATCCATTACCAGGCCGTGCCTTGCCATGCCCTGCCCTGCCCTGCCCAGCCCATAGAGCTCATCCGCATCCGTATCCTGGCCTAGTTCGCATTTAAGCATTACGCCGGGCAATAATTCAGGGCGTCCGGGCGTAAAGTCGCATAAAAATCAAATAAAAGTGCCAAAAAAAAGAAGAAGAAGCAGACGAAAAAAAATAAATAAAATAAAACAGAAAATTGCTCTCTGCAAATGTACAATAATAAAATGTTAGCTTCCAGCTTGCACTCATTACCTCGCACGGCCCGCGCTCTGCCCTATCTCTGCCCTCTCTTTCGCTCAAAGATAAGCGGGCCAAAGTTGGCCCAGTTGCTGCTTTTTGGCGCAATGAATAAATTTTCGCCTAGTTTTTGTGTCGCATTTTTCAATTCTCAGCTCAGCTTTCAGCTGCAGTTAGCTTCAAGGCGCTATGAAAATTTATCCACATACACAGACAGGAACAGCAGAAATTTCGCAACAGCAATAAAACACATTCGTTCGCTCGTTCTGCCCAACACGGCAATGCCCTGTTATAACTACAATTTTAGTTATTAAAGTCTCTGAACGGTCGGCAATTACACGAGAACTCTTAACCTGAAAGCTTAGCTCAGAATTGCATTCTGTTGTATATAGACACAGCAAACTATATGCCCAGTTTCACAATAGCAGCTGCCATTTTTCCCGAGTTCCATCAGACTAAATAGCGTAATGAAGAGATATTAACATTAGAAATTAGCATTATGCAGCGCAACTTTTGAGCATAAGTAGTTCAACTCCATGTGCATACACTTCATGCCACTCATTTTACAGGGTATTGAAAACTTTCGAATTACAAGCAGAACAGTTAGGCAAACATAACAAACAATATTGTTGGCTAACGATACTTTGCCGGAGCTAAAATTGATAAGCGTAATTAATTAAAATTCGGAAGTGTGCGAAACGAAACGCAACGCTTTGCTCACCATTCAGTTGGCACTAAAGTTGATTCCATATTTCACGGCATTCGGGATTATGGATTATGACAGCCAACAAACGTGCCAGACGGCAGTAGCAGCAGCCCAAGGGGGGAACTGGCCAAACAAATCCCAACAAATAGGTCGACCAAGTGTGGGCAAGCACTCAGCTTAACTCTAGAAAAAAAAAATATATATATATATAGAGAAAAGCGCTGAGAAATAAATGTGAAAAAAAAGGGAGAATGAAAATTTATTTTGAAAAAAATTTAATGAAAATCTGCAAAGTTATGGCAGCAAATTTTGTGGAAAATATTTTATGCCAGATAATAAATCAGTTTGTTTTTAGTTTATGCTTCCATTTGTTTCAACTTTTCTTAAAATATGAGCTTAATTGTGGCACATCTATGTAATTCTCAATTGGCTTAACAGAGTGAAAGAGAGAAAGAGAGCGAGAGGGAAAGTGAGGAGAGAGAGTGAGATAGAGCGCCCCGCCATTGCGTGCTATAGCTTAAGAGCTTTGTTGTTTAAACTTACACAAAGTCTAATTAGCGCATTGCTGATAAGCTCAGTATAAGTTGAGTAAGAGCTATCGCTTATACTATCGAAAAAATATTCAGTTTATATAAAATATATCGAAAAATAATTTCAACTGCTTTAAAATATAGTTTAATGAGTAGAGGTGCTTTCTATATCAATATGTTACCTTTCACTAAAAGAGGTAAAAATATTGCTCGAATATATTCATATTTAATAATAATAATATAATAATAATCAATATTAATATCGATAATAATATCGATCTTTGTAGAGCGCAACTGATGCCTAAATTATTTAACATTATCAGCTGATTAAGTAGCTTATCGATAGTTACACCAAAATTATTGTTTATTGCAATCGACATCGATAATTTCAGAGGCCTGCAAATATCTCTTGCATAGCCGAAGAATAAATAATAATTATGAATACAATAATTGCATTGCCGACATGCTGAGGGCTGAGCTTGAGGTGTTGGCAGACTTACCGATGGACGGTGGAGAAATGGTCTGTGAGTATGTGTGTGTTTGTGTGTCTGTGTGTGTGTGTGTGTGGTGCGAAAGAGGTGCTCTGAGTGCGAGACAAGTGCATTTAACAAATTAAAATAGTGACCAGAGCGACGCGATTGCGACGATAATATAGCTGATGATGCCATTGGGTCTGCATGAGTGTCTCCTCAGGATGGCGATGATGATGATGATAGTGATGATAATGAGTTGTTGTTGCCTGTGCAGCTGGTGTTGCTGTCGAAAATGAGCTGCGCTGTGAATTGAAATGCAAGCGAAGCAAGAACTGACACGCACAAAAGGATATATAACATTTACTAATAAATTTCATATTTATGTACGGACATTGCCGGTGACCGCAGGGCCAAAGCGGGCTCAGGATATGCCAACAAGCGGGCAGCAGGATGAACGGCGGAGCTATGACCCGGGACTCGGACACGGACTCCGACACGGACTCGGACACGGACACGGACACGGATACGGACACAGACCCGGAACCCAAAGAGCGCTGAAAATCAACGTGAAATTGCAGCGGCCTATACGAGTGTGTGTGTGTGTGTGTGTGTGTGTGGGGGTGTGCGGGTGTGTGTGTGTGTGTGTGTGCGTGGGCTTTGCGCTGGGACAAAACAGTGCGGTTGGCAATGCAAACAGCAGGGCTGGCCAAATGGAGAAGCAGCAGCGCCGCTTGAAATCACAGCAGGACATAAAAAGGATGCGTGGCAATAAAAATAAGCGAAAGCAAACAAACAAACAAACACAGAGACAGACAGAAAGACAGAGAGACAGACAGAAAGAGAATGAGGGAGGAACAGACTGGCTGATTCAGTGACGGGATGCAGGACGCAGCAAACAGTAAATGGCGAAGGCGTTGGCATAGGGGCAGAGGGGTAGACGGTGCCAGGGCCAGGTCACAATTTGCTGTCTGGCTGAGTGCATTGCTCTGCGAGTCGCTGCCAGTGCAACGGGCGGGGAGACAACAGGCAGCAGCAGCGGGACGCAGCGGGAGGCAGCAGGAGGCAGCCGTGTCATCGGGGAGCAAATATAAATATTCTTCCGCGCACACAAGTCAATTAGTTTAAAGCAGAAAGGAACTCCAAGCGTATCACAATATCCAGTTTTCCCGATATCCATTTACTTACATAGACAGCTATATAAATTATATATTTATTTATGTAGAGCACTGACAAATTGTTTTCATGATTGATTGCTCATCGAAAGTCAGCTCAATCAGCTATGACTATGCACATAAATGTTTACTATGCTCCAACTGCAATTGCGACAAATAGTTTCAAATATTTATTGAAGGTAGATTTCAATATGCATTTTAGATAAAGCTTAAATTAAATTTGACTCAATGGAGCCTAATGCAAATTTTCAAAATCATTTGAGTGATTTTTTTTTTTTTCAATTGTTTTGCCTTAGTTTGAAGGAATTATAATAAATATTCAAATATTTTTTAATAAATACTGGATTTTTTAGCTCCAGATATGAACAGCTTATCAGTTGCAGATTAAGTCTAAAAATTATTCTACTAATTCATAGAAAATATACATAAAACTTTATTATTATAACCATTTCAATTTAAAAATACAAAAATAATTTATTATTTATTCATAAAAAAATTAAATTAAATTACTAAATATTATTATTAATTAGAATTTTAATATAAAATGAAATTAATAGACATTTCACTAGCTTAAAATGAGAATTTTAATTTTAAATAATCGTAATTATATATCTTTATAAACAAATTATTTTCAATTTAATATTTATAGTAATATTTAAAAGTGTGCTTTAAAGTCTTGCAAAATGAATTGAATTAGTCTGGCATTTTTGCTTTTGCTTCGAATATAATTTGAATAATTTCATGGATTTCACTGCATTCCGCAAACGAACGTGCATATTTATATAAGATATTTATCAGCAGCATAAACTGAATGCCAATCTAAATGGGAATCGGCCTAATTTCCAGTGCAGCGAAAGACTAAAACAATAATTGAAAACGACAAAATGAAACCAAATCGAAAATGATTTCGTTTCAAAAATAAATTATCAGATTTGGCACAGTAATAATTATAATGTGATGTGACCAGGGGACCACATGCCATGGACACGCCCACATAGCCGCACGCCATGGCAATCGCATTAAATTTGCGGTCGTTCTGCATATGCATCACGTATTACATATCAGCGCAAATTATGCATAAACGTTTTCAATAAAACTCCGAGTGATAAATATTAAATTATCATTCTTATCATAACATAATTATGCGCCTAATGCAAATGGCGACTGACATTAGCCAAATATTTCATAAATTTCGTCTAGAGAGCTCGAAAGTGCAGTAAAAATGATTTAATCTCCTTATTTTACCAACTAGGCGCACTTCTAATTGGTTTTAGATGAGTTAAACTGTTTATTCGGCTTTATCTTAATTTATTAAATATTCTATTTTTTTTTTACTGCACGAAAAGTGTTGAATTGGATCTAGAAAGCTTCGAATCGGATAAGAATAAGAACATTTCTGATCTGAAATAGATTTTTTTCACTTCACTTGAGCAAAATTTTTGGGAAGCCAATTTTTACTAGCTCTGCAAGCGGCTTCAGGGTATCTTCTAGACGAGCACGCCCCAGCACTGTTTGTTGCCATTTTGAGATATTGCGCAAATGAATAAAATATTTTTTATATATATATTCATTTATTAAAGTAATTAGATGTCATTAAATGTGACAGCTGTAAAGTGTTGGCGATTGCGCAAACTTGTAATGAGCGGAACAAATATTGAAATCATAAATAAAAAGCGAATTAAAACAAATAAAACATAGCTGTTAATGTGCTGCCGTTCGTTCAGTTTGTTGAATTTTCGCAGTAAATTACAAACAGAAAGACAAAATAAAAAAAAAAAAATCATAATAATAATAAATAAATAAAACAACGAAAAATAAAACAATTAATTCAACAATTTCATAATTTGTTGACAGAGTGCGACTATATCAAAGACAACTTGAAATGATATTTTTTTTGCCGCATCCTTTCATAAAATTCAATATTAATTGATATTTCAATTTTATTTACACTCCAATATTTGTGAGTTTAGGCCTGAATGGAATAAATTAAAGAGTTGCCTAAAGGGGAAATATATTCAAAAACTGAATACAATTTCAGGCGCACAATTTAAATAGAAACTATTAAAAGTCGATAAAGTTTGAACAGGATTAAAGCGACTTGCAGACTCAATCAGAATTTTACTTAAAATTAATTATATAAAAGGCAAATGTATTAAAGTTGTAGAAGTAGAATTTTGAGCATGAATTAAAAATATTTTTTTGTTAGGAATTCGAGGATAAAATAAATATTTTTTATTAAAAAAATATTGAAGAAAATTTGTTTATAAAAATTAAAGTAAAATTAAAGAATTTTGAGCATGAATTAAAAATCATTTTTTGTTAGAAATTCGAGGATAAAATAAATATTTTTTATTAAAAAAATATTAAAGAACATTTGTTTATAAAAATATGTAATTAATTTAATAAATGTATTAAGGAAGCACTCAATCTTAAACTTGAACAACTTGAACTAAGGCTATGCATCGCACATAGAGAAATAAGATTAGGATGTGAAAATCCGATAATGAAAAGGTAATTTGCTCATGTCAAACCAACACATTGGGCATTTTTTTGCTATGAACAACTCTTATCTCATTAAAGACACCTTGATTAAGTGTAGTAGAGTAGAGCCGTACAGCTTCTTAGGCCATTGTAATCCGATTGTGGGCATAAATGGCACACACAGCTGGTCATTAAGTCGGCTTTGGATTTACTTGGTTTATAATGCATAAATTCTCTCCCAACCATAATAATTATCTAAGCATATTAATATAATGGCTTACTTGAGTGCGCGGCGGTCAGCTGCTACTACTGAAGCCATCTATCGATTGCTGGGCGCCTTTTTGCAAAGGGTTGACCTCATGCCGCCAAAGTAATTATAACTATATTCACTTGACCTCACAATTTGCCCGCAATTTGTGAAGCAGACACATTCTACATTCGTCATATGTATTGCTATTATTAATTGAGGCAACGACATACACACCCCGACACAGGGACAGTCATGCATGCGAGCTTGTCGCATATTTGTCTAGGCAACAAAATTGGCTTTGCCCGAGCAGAGCTTGACAAACTAACAGAGTTTGGCAGTTTGTGCAACTGCAGAGACAGAGAGAGAGAGAGAAAGCGAGAGTGAGTGAGTGAGAGAGAGAGAGAGAGAGAGCGAATTGGCAGAGTTGCCAAGTGTTTGCGAAAGCCAAACTTATGCTCTAAGCACTTGACATTTCACGCTTCATAGCAATATCAATGGCAATGTCAATCGGGTCCACAAACTGCCATTGCCCACGATGACTATTTACTTATTTTCGGCTTTGGCCTGGGACACTGCACAGAATCTTGATTAAACATTCGTATTATGATATAAATACGTGTGTGTGTGTCGCTCTGAATGCTTGTGCAGTTTGTGTAGGTGTACTTACAATTCGCTTTGATTGCTATTTACCGCCTGACTGCATCCTTTTAGCCTTGCAGTTTTGATCCTTTAATAGAATATTTAATTTTAATTACACACATTTGATTTCCCACTTCAGCCAGTGCTGTCGCCGTTGCTACTCTATATCTAGCAAGCAGCCGACCGAGATGGCAATAGAGTGAGTGAGTGAGGGAGAGAGAGAGAGAGGGAGATGGGGAATGGCATGTGACTTTAAAAATGCATGACATATGTCGCTCTCGCCATATACAGAATTTGCGCTGAATGGCAGGCGAATTGAATGCGTGTCTGGCTGAATGCAGGCATAAGCCCGCCCAACTTGTGGAACTAAGCTCAACGGCGAGACGACAAGAGCATCTACTATATACGCCTTTGTTAATGCCCAGACTGGAGCGCTGACAGCGTCTTGAGTTCTTCCAACGAGGGTCTCCTTACAGCGCTGAGAGGGCACGCACTACGCAGACAAGCTTTAAAGCAATTTCCTATTCTAATTCCCAATTGGTTTAAGGTGAAAAAAAAAAAAAAAAAAAAAAACAATTTAAGCTGCCGCCCAGTTAAATTATGTAGCAGTAACATTGCGTGTATCGATATGTGTCTATCGATAGCCAATGACATTATTATTATTATGACATCATTCTGAATATCTATGCTTATCGATAGCCAGTAAAAATATTCACAAAGTTTTCTTACGGTTTTCTTTTACCTAACTATCGATTTATCTCTGCTTATCTAACTATGTTTGATTATCGATAGAAATGCAATATTTTTGGTGTGTTTAGAATTTCGACTATAGATTTGTGTTTCTGAGTATTATGAGCCTAATGATTGGCATTTATTCCAGAAGTAGCTAAATATTAATAAGTATAGCTAATAAATGTGTATTTATCGATCATTTGATGTTATGGTTGATAAATGTACATAGTTATCGATGTGTGTCTATAGTTAACTTTGTGTAGATATCGCAATGTATATTAACTTATCGATAACTTGTTTGAAATTGTTCTTAATTGCATACGATAGATATTATGCATTCAATGGAATCTATTAATATCAATATCTATCGATAGCCTAAAAATATGTGTTTATAAATTTATCGATATATATCTATCGATAATTCATGTGAAATGTCACTTAGTGTCTGTACTCCTTTGAGCAACCCTCGCGAAACATAAGAATGAATATGCCACATGCAGCTGCGACATGCAACGCTGGCTGCTTTCTATGCTTATTTGCTGATGCTCGCATGTTGCACTTTATGTGCCATGCCTGTGGTATGATGAGCTCTGCGTATGTTGACTGTGCAGCAACAGAAGCCGAGCGAGCTTACGGCTGCTGCTCCACGAAGGACTATTCAATCCTTTGCCATGCTCCAGCGATTGAAGAGTCATAGCAATGACCTTAGCTATACTCGGGGCTGCATTAGCATCAGCATGGAAAGAAAACAACCTAGCTTAGAGTATAAAATATGCAAAATATGAAAAACATGTCTAATAATGATTTTTTTTTTCTCTCTCTTCCTTTGCAGGTAAGTAGACGAATGCGTATTTGGAATTTTCAATTCCCAAAAATCCCAAACATCATGCGGATGGGCACATGTGCATGTACCGTCTCCGCTCCCCTTTCATGTGTGTATGTAGTTGGTAAGTAGAAGCAGGGATGGGCATTAAGCTCATCCAATAAAACACAGTGAAACACACACATGGACACACACACACCTGGGCAGCACTCACCACTCACCACTCACACACATTGACAGCCCATCGATTTTGCAGTCAAAGTCGGAAGTTAAAGTTTGAATACGATACGATACTTCTCACCCTCTTCACGATTCCTTTGCGTTAAGTTCTGCGTTTGCCAGTCGCGTTCCATTTGTCAATGTGGAGCACGTACTCAATCTTCTGGCTTGTCAAACTTCCCAATGTTTGCAGCCAAAATATCAAAAAGAATGAAAAAAAAAAAAACACACGCACACACATATATATACATATATATATATGTATAAATAAATAGGAATTTTGTTTGATGTTTCCCTCAATTGTGGGCGGCTGCAGTTACTTATGTGACTGCTGTTGCTGCTGCTAGTGACGGTGACGGGTGCTGGGTGCTGGGTGCTGGGTGCTGGGTTTAGCAAATGTCAGCTTGTCTTGTATATTGATATACAAGTATGTTATATACATTTGTATACACACGCACACATCAGGCCATATATAGCTACTTACCAAAATAGATGCGAATTGAGGGCTTGCGAGCTGTTGTGCAACACGTGCTGCTTGCTGCTATAACAAGGAAAACAACAGTGATAACGCACAGTTATCGATTTGTTATCGATAGTCATTGCTTTTTATATTATTGATAACAGAATTGAATTTGAATTTATCTAGCTGTTAAATTTAACAGCAGCCTTTAATATGAGCTCCTGCAGCGTAAAGTCGATGTTAAGACTATATTTTAGGTTAGAGGTCAAAGTTTATTAAAAAAAAATAATTAAAAAGCTTAGCAGCTTCGGGTTGACTAAGGAACTTTTATATTTTATAAGCACAAAATATCAGATGGCAAAATAATGCATTAAAGTCGCGATTAAATTCGGAAAATGCCAAAAAAATTTCAAGAAAATATTTAGCTGACTTTAGTTTATAAATTTTAGCCTGCGGCACCTCATGGCAAATGATTAAGTAAAATTATATAATTTTAGTGTAGCCCAAATTTAAGTTATATCTAACTTTAGTTAGCGCATGCTAAACCAGCTGATAAAATAATGCATTAAATTGGAGCTCAAATAAAAGAACTGCAATCAAACTGAGAGACAAATGCTGTCTAAATTTAACTTAGCTAACTAGATTGTAAGTTAGGGCAACAGTTTTTAGCATGAGGAAGCGCATTGTAAATTTAATGAGCCAAATACTTAGACATTCAGGCAGTGTATGAAATGCTGTTGCTGCGTTATGCATGCTCGTGTCACGAGCTCTGTGGAAATAGTATTAAATTCATATGACTCTATTAGTAAAACAAACAAAAGCAAAAATGCATGCACATGCACATACCAGAACAGGCACACACACACACACAAATATAGAGTGAGTGAGAGAGAGAGAGAGAGACAGAGACAGAGCATTGTGTATCCATATCCAGCCACTCACGTAGCTCTTGAGCTCTTACTCAGCATCGTTTGCTCGACTCTCTGTGCCATAACGAAATTACGAAGTTCCTAACTAAACAAGTTGCCAATACATAATAATGCACACAGTCCAACCAACAATGGGGCTGACATGGCTGCGCCTGGGTGGGGCCAGGCCAGCTGAGCTGGCTGCCGGAGTAAGCCAGGCGGAGGTTTTTTATTCGTAGCTGGACAAAAGAGACGTCACTCGTTTCATTTGACTGATGTGTATGGTCACTCGCTGCATATATAGCTTGTACCCACTCTCTCCCACGCTCACTCTCCGTTTCGCCTTCTCTGTCTGTCAGTGTAAACATGGCTGCTACCCCATGGCATTTGCAATGCTTTTTACAGCCGAGCTGCTCTAATAATTCAAATACACAATAAATAAACGTGCATTGGACTGCATCAACTCCAAATGGAATACTGAGTGAGCACTTAGGCTCAGCTGCTGACTCGAATGCCAAAGGAAATGCGTAAAAACGAAGAAAAAAGGAAATGCTCATACTGCAAAGCCGAGCCGCATAAGCCCAAGTGTGAGCATGAGCAGCCTATATGCGGGTAATTACGACTCGAGTACTCAATGAGTAGCATTGAGTACCTTTGAGCACACATGCAATGCGCTTGGCCTTCAAAAAAAAAAAAAAAAAGAAAAACAAGTAACGAAACTCTAGTCGAGACTGCTCGACTAAGAGATACCCTGAATCCATTGGGCTGTAATACCATTCATTAAGAGCTTCATTTATTCATTAATAGTAACCAACCCAAGCACACACACACACACAAACATATGCATGCACGTAATATGCTCGCAGCGCAGTTTTGCGGCTGCAGAAGAGGCTGTGCTATGCAAACTTTATTGTTTAATAACTTTTTTTCTCGACATACGTTCTTAATGAAATTTTCGGGGAGTGATTATGACATCCAAATGTACCTATTTGCCAAATTTCAAGTCTCTAGTATTTGATATACGTGAGTTATCGTTTTTGTTGAATTGTGGGCGAAAGGGGCGTGGCATCAAAAATCCAAAAATGACAAAATGTGCGGATTCAATATAGCAATCAAACACAACTTAGAGCACGATTCTATCTTTAACGGTGTGCACGCCAGACCTCAAAAACAAAGCGATATTTTCGATAGTTATCGATAAAAAAGGAATGGGACGAGTTATCGAAAAAAAAAAATAAACTCGTACAGCGTATGGTATTATCGAGCATTTTGCTTTTTATTTGAAGTCTCTAGCTTTTGTGGTTGCAGAAATCCAGGTGTTTACACGGACGGACGGACGGACGGACGGACGGACGGACAGGGCTAGTTCAACTCAGCTCGTCGAGCTGATCAAGAATATATATACTTTATGGGGTGTGGCACGCCTCCTTCTGCCTGTTACATACATTTGCACAAAAACATTATACCCTGAAATTTCCATTTTCAATGGATTCAGGGTATAAAAAAAACCAAAACATACTCATTAGATTATTTATTTGGACTGAGAATAATAATGATGCATATATATGAAAAAATATATATATATATTATAATATATATATATTTAATTTTTTTGTTATTGCCTTAGCTTAACTTAAAAAAAAAAAAAAAACAAATTAGAATATTAATTTTATTTAATTATTCATTTTGACTAGCAATAACTATGGTATATATATATATGGATATATATATACAAATTTGCATATAGCCCTAGTTTAGCCTTCAAAAAACATACTTATTAGATTAATTCATTTGGACATATATATATATATATACTTTTTTTTTTTTTTTTTTTTTTTTTTTGAGCTCCATACAGTTAAGTTTCTAAGACCTTTAAGTATTCAATGAAAGATTTTGGAATTTTCTATGACAACTCAGAGACTAAACCTTTTCACCTCCTCTACATTATATACATATATATATTCAGCTCATATTATATTTTCGCCCAAATCATGTTTTCCCTGGTTATCACCGAGAGCATTGATATAGAGCATTCTATAGATCTATGTAAATAATATTCGTAGCTTGCTCATGCCCAGCTTTCATGCGATCGGCTTCTGTATACCACAGGCAATATATGCTCACAACTACTTTCAGTAAATTCTCATGGCATTAGCTTATTATGAAGCAGCCTTGATGATTGCTAAAGTACACTAAAAACTACAAGCATAATAATTACTTCTCTTTGATGTTGACTTTGGGTTCGAGCACACATTTCTTTTTAAGTTTTTAAAGTATTAGAGACTTGTGCCTTGGCAAATCAATACATCTGCATGTTAGATTTTCATTTCATTTTTGTCGCATTAAAAGATTTGCTGTGGGATCAATGTATTTCCCAGTTGAGCACTTCCAGCTAGAGCTGCATTACTAAATTGTTTCTCACTGCTATTTACGTAATCCAGTCTATATAATATTAGACCTCATGCTCTGTAGACTACATATATGTATGTATATATTTATAAATATATTTATTTATATATATATATATTTTTTTTTGTAATATATATATTTATATATGTTTAGCTTCGCTTTTGATGGCTACTATTATGGCAATTACTTTCAAGTTTTTGGTACATAATTTATCATGTGAACATCTGCATATGGTGACCCTCGTTGCTCTAGTTTCCCATGTGCCATCGCCCATTTTGAATTTGCCGTCGTCAGCTTTCAATTTACGTTGTCGTTTTTGCGCCGGGCTTATCAATTTGTTATTTGTTGGTAAACCTTTTAGCCGGGACATGTGCACAAATTTCCACTGTTTGGCTGTCGTAATTCAAAATTGATAAACGGAATAACATTTTGCAGTGGGGCGTGTCGACCCCAAAAAGTCAAAATAATTATACTCAATGTAAACTGAATGCTCCAGCAGTGTTCTATCCTACATGCATGTCTATTAAGATGACATTAACCTAGTTACCAACTTTAAATGGCGAAAACTTTCCCTTTTTTTTTGGCTATTTTTTTTTTAGCTTTAGCTAAAACGAAAATATATATTTGTAATGCAATTTTATAGACTTTATCCGCACGAACTTTTGCTGTCAGCTCATTGACATTTGTATGCCATGTTCACTTTACATGCACAAAATTGATTGTTGAGTATTTTTCGGTGTATTTTTTAAATAACTTTTCAAGGTGAAAATCTGAGTATTTCGAGCTTAATGCTTGGCTTCAGTTTTCTCTGATTCCCCAAATTGGATTTACTTGCTTCAAGCTGAGTCTGCATTGGCTCTTTCTGTGTTAATCAGTATTTTTAGCGTATTTTTAAATACTTTTGTGGCAAGCTCGGATATTGCATATGAAATTCGTATTCATATTTGAAGATTTCGATCTGAAAGTGCCACTATGGCTCTTAGGGAAAACCAGTTAATGTTATTCCGTCTGTCCATCCGCCTGTCCGTCCGCCTGTCCGTCCGCCTGTCCATCCGCCTGTCCATCCGCCTGTCCGTCCATCTGTTTCTCCGTCAATTTGTCAGAATGAAGACAAGACATTTGGGCGAGATTCCTGGAAATTTGGTATATATTCTCATGGGCACCTTCCTCTGACAGTGTCAAGATTATCGCGATATGCCCACTGGGAGCATGGCAAATTAGGACATTCCAGATTTCGTATATCACAAACAATATTCGCTAAAGAGCCAGAGGTTTCAAAATTAGAATATATACTCACGTTAACAACCCGCGTCTAAAAAGATATGGATTAAATATTTATTTCCATAGAAGGGAAGAATCAATCGATGCATTATTGGCATTTCTGCAATACCCTGTAATTTACACATTTTTGCATGTTAAATATGATATTACTGATATAGCTTCTCTTTCAGTTCTCATGCCCTCTACTTTTTTATATATTTAGTCTCGACTCCCGCCTGTAGTCACGGGCTGCTCTTGCTGCCGCAGCTCATGTGCTCAGCTCAATCCAACTTTGTACGATTTCTGCTTCTTCTTTGATTATTATTTGAATAATTATCGCTTGGTCTCGCACCTTCATGTATACCTAGAGCTCGCTCGATTGTCGCAAGCTCAATATTTTAATTGAATGCAGGCTAATTAATTAATTGAAGTGAAATGAGCAATTGTTGCCTTTGCCTTTGCCTTTGCCTTTGCCGTCGCCTTTGTTGCTGTTGCTTGTCTGCAATTTGTTTCGTTGTCGTTCGATTTGCTTATGCTGCAGTTTTTATTGTAGTTATCCTTGCCCCATTGGTAGGTGCTGCCCGCTGGGGGCGTGGGCCCTCGTCGAGGGCCCAGCAGCACATGTGCCACAAACAGCAATAGCAACAGCAACAACAATGCGCATAGCCGGACTAGCTGGCGGGCTGGCTGACTGGCTATGGCTGGTGTCTCAGCTGTGACACAACCTTGAGTCACGGAAAAAAAAAAACAGAAAGCACCCACTTGCCATACGCACACACATAGCGCGAGAGACACACATACTCAAGGCTTGTATGTAAATTTTATATGCCTGCTCTGCATGCGCCTTCGGGTGGTTATTGATTTTTGTTGCTTTTCATGCCATTTTTTTGCGCCCTTCTTCTTCCTCTTCTGCTTCGCCTGCTTTGTTGTTGTTGTGCGCGCGCTTAAGCATTATTATTATAATAAAATCAACAACAACAACAGCTAAAACAAGCAGCGCTCATAGTAGCTGTCTAGCTGGATACCCTGTGCATAGAGGCTTTTCTGTGTTACCACTGCACGCCATCGATAGTTACCGATAGTTATCGCGTATTATAGTTAATGCAGGCTTGTAGACAAGCAAGGAGAAGACAACAGCACACAAAAAGCTGCTTGAATTGTATATATATATAGGCACCGATTGAAAATCGATAAATATCGCTTAATTTGGAGATTAGATTAAGGAATCAGTGATATATTGAAGTAAACATATGGATCACTCTTCATTTAGCATTAAGCAGCTGTCTGGCTGTTATGACTTGTGCTTACAAATTGGACCCTATAGTAAGCAATGACTGCGCAAAATCGATATATATCGATTGCTATTGCGAGTACTGAAGAAATGAAAACATAAACCATCATGAATTGTAGCAAATGCTAAATATTTAATAAATATCGACTGCAAATCTATAAATATTGATTATAGTGGAGATGAAGAAAGATAAGAGATAAATGCTCTATATAGACTTATGATGTGTATATATATATATCTGACGAAAGATATCGATAAAAGTCTATATTATGTAAATTTTGTAATAAATATATATATTTTATATAAATTTAATTTTATTCCAATTATCGATTATTTATTATATGTATTCTTTCTGCACATCTTTAAGATACTCTCTCATTTTAACAATAATTAGCTCAGAATATATATACATATATGGAGTATATGTGGTGTATATCTTCTAATATTAACGATATATAAATATTTATGCATATATATATATTTAAATATCTTGCTAACAGCAATTGAGAGACTCTGTAAAATAAGCTTGGCTTTAATGTCTCGAACATGTGTCGGCCAACCACACACACACACGCACACACTAACACACCTTATCTCTGTTTTATCCGCTACCCACATCGCTCTCCCCCTTTCTCTCGCTCTGTACGCTTGCTGACCCTCTGTCATTTATTACATATTTGTATTAATTTAGTTAAAGCTGCTCGGCCCCACTGCCTGACCGGCTACATGGATGCCAGTGCTGTGGGGGCCGAGGCAGCTCATTAAAGCGGTCGTGCCTGGGCGCGCGTACAACTTGTAATTTCAATAACTTAGTTTGCCAGTGGCCCGGGATGCTGAGGCGAGCATCGAGAGTTGAGAGTCGCTTTATCGCACTGCCAGCGGCTGCCTCGAGCGCCTTGCCGTGTGTAGTTTGCCTTCATTTTGCTCCAATTTTCAAAGCATTATGCTTATGAGAATTTATGTTATGGCCAGACAGACATGTGTGTGCACACACACATGCATACCGGGGTCTGCTGGCATGTCCTGTCTGCCTGTCTGGCTGGCTGACTGGCTGGCTGTCTGTCTCTTACACTTGCCGCATGCTGCGGCCTAGTTTGCCGCAGCTTCGCGCGCTTCTGCAATTAGTTGAGCATGATATAAATGTTGCCCTGTTTTGCTATGTTGCCATGAATTGCCTTTGCACTTTTACCAGCTCATTTGCTGCGATTTACCTATCTATCTGCACACGCACACACACACATACACACACACACATTTGTGGCTGTGTGCGTGTTGGAGCTAATGAAGTTGCCAAGATTGCCCGCAACTTCGTTTAGCTGCCATTGCCAAGATAAGAGTGCTGTTAGTCGATTGCCTCCGACTGGCATATACCCTGTGTAGGGCAGAGCAGCTAGACTTGGCCGTTGATATGTACATATATAATTTATGTGCTCAGTTCTGCGTCTGTCTGTTTACCTATTTTCATTCAGTTTGGAATGTATAACGAATAGCTAATACTCTACCTAAATGTATTTGATGTAGTTTGGTATATTTTATATCAAAAAAATATAAGAACTCTTTTTTGTCTTACTTTCCCTTGACCCAAGTCTGCCTATAGCTAAATTTTGTTTATATCTAGTATCTAGATAATCTAGATTATCTAATATCTAATATCTAATATCTAATATCTAATATCTAATATCTAATATCTAATATCTAATATCTAATATCGAATATCTAATATCTAATATCTAATATCTAATATCTAATATCTAATATCTAGTTCACAGTTCCACAATTTCAACTCATATTCATCAATTCAAGTCGAGAATCTTTTCTGGCCCTGGCCCCATTTTGCTCAATTAGCCAGGGTTAGGGTATTCGCACGCTGTATCGTAGTGCACTTAGTTAATTATGTGATTTGTAGTCTAGATACATTAACCAAACCAATTGTTGTACCTGGCTCGTCCATCCATCTCCATGCCCACATCTCCTCCAGCTGCTATTCAACTGTCCTGCATTGCTACTGTGTGCTGCCTGCTGTCTGCTGTCTGCTGTCTGCTGTCTGCTGCCTGCTGTCTGCTCTCTGCTGTCTAGCTGCAAGTCGACAACAATAAGTTTTCAGCTGATTTCCAATATGGCCTGCTGGGCATACAAATGTTTATCTTGTTGCTTTCTTGTTACTTGCTTCTGCTGCTGCGGCGGCGGCTGCGGCGGCTGCGGCTGGTGTGTTCAATTGATTTCAAGTCAAAGTCAAGGATGAAATTGAGCTCTGCATAATTAAACTGAAAACTTTGTTTGCCCCAATGCCAATGAGACACATTCAATTCATTTTCTATAACATTAATGGCCTTTCCCTCGCATATCCTCGCTCATTTCGAGCGACAGCTGACAAATTGCGGCTAATTAGAGTTGAGCCTTGCTGTCTATGAGACCTAATGTTGCAGCTGACGCGTAGCTGTCGAAGTTAGCTGCACAAAATAATCTAGGAAATGCTTGAGCTTCCTAGAGCTTTTTTAACCGTTGAAAGCATTGCTGCAGGTGCTTGCCAAAGCTGCTGTTTTTTTGTTAACTTTTAAGCCGATATTTATTTATTAGTACATTAAATTGATAGATAGAGCTTTTAAGAAGCTTTTCAGCTAATCACATTGCTCTACGCAATAAGCGTAACTTAAAGCTGTTTTTACAAAGGATTTCAGCTTAACAAGAATATTAAATTGATAGATAGAGCTTTTAAGAAGCTTTTCGGCCAATCTCATTACTTTACGTAGTAATAAGTATAACTGAAAGCTTATTTGATATGATATTCAGCTTAAATTGATACAGAGAGCTTTTAAGTTGGCTTTTAGCCAAAAATAAATTCTTCATAAATTAAAAGACTTTAGCAAATAATTATTAAGCTCAAGAACGTATTAAAATGATCTAGTTTGATTTGTGAATTGTAGAATGTACTTTAAGCTTTCACGTATATGAATAATAAAATATTTATAAATGAAAAATTTGAATATGACACAAGAGTTGCAATGAAAGAGCTTTTACTTTTCCTTAATTTCATTTATTTTAATTTTTATTATTTATTTTTATTTTAAATTAAATTCATTTCATTTAATTCAAAGTTAAATGATATTCAAATCCTTTACGCAATTATAGATGAATTCAAGTGCGGCTTAAAACCTACTTGACCAAGCTTTTGTGCTGACTGAATATTAAGCTATTAGCAATATAATTTTTTTTTAAAAAGATTTTTTTTTTGTATTTCAAGTAGCTAAGCTTTAAGGTCACTTAAGTTAGTTTTTCTTGCTGCACTTCAACTATTGAATGCATATTCTATAAATACTTTGTCCTCATACATACATATATTCGAGCTTAATTGACCCAGTTAAGAGCCAAGCTCACACTCGACTGCACCTTCGCTTGCCGCTGCGAGCGAAGCATTGCATAGCAGACGGCTTCATTGATATTTAATATGTCTGCTCAAATAAAAGTGCTTTGCACTTCAGCTGCGATCCAGGAAAAAAAAAAAACGGAATAAAAACAATAAATAAATACTTAAGTATTCAAATGAATTTAATAAACGACAACTTACAAAGAGCGAAATGCGAAATGAGAAATGAAATTGGAATCAAATGGAAATTGAAATTGAATTCATTTATTCATTTCTATAAGGTTTCGTCCTTCACAGAGCTCTCAGCAAGCTTCAAGTTCAGTTGCCATGGCTGCTTAAATTCTTCACTTAAAGTTTGCAACTTTTTCTCCTTGGCTTGGCTTGACTTGGCGCTGCGCTGCGTTGCGAAGCCTTTTTTTAGTCGCAACACTCATATTACCCACTCGCTTGGCCTTGTGTCAAAGGCATTTCAATTTTGTGATTATGCGCCTGACACCTGAATAGCAGCGGAATCTGATTGCTTCTAAACATATAACTCATACTTGTGTCAATCAGTAGATGTTAACATGCTTGTCCTCTCCCTTGCCCTCTCACCTCTCTCTCCCTCTCTATCTCTATATCTCTCTTTCTATGTCAAATAGCTGTAGTTATTGGTTACTTGAAGCTATGCATAGCATAAATATTCTTCTTTGAGAGCTCTAAAAGAAGCATTTCAATATTCGAGCTCTCCTAGCTTAGAGCATTATGCGAGTATTTTTAATGGCAGCTTCTTAAAATTAGTTTCACTCACTTTTAGTCTCATATATCAATCGCATTTGACATATTTATTGCTTAGATTTGTCTTTATGTGTGTAATTGAGTGATAATTTTATTTATCAAGTATTTCCTCATTGTCATAGAGTAATCAAGTGTTTTTATTTAGTTTTTTGTCTTAGGATTTGCACTTAAAATAATCAAGACTCAAACTCAGTTTTGGTACAGCTTTCGTCACTCCGAACGTAGTTCGCGCTGTGATTAAGATAAAAGAAAATTACGATATTGGAAATTATTTGAGTTGACGCTAGTAGCACAGGCAGCATGGATGACTCGGCTAGAGTGAATTTAGTAGCTTGTTTCTGACTGGAATATACACTGTACTGTTGTAGGATGTACCTAAGAGAAGAGTATATCAGTTGATGGACAGCTTGAGCTGTTGATTTATGTATATATAATTTATGTGTTCAGTTCTCGTTCAAGCAGCTCAACATGAAAATTAGCCACAATTCCTCATAGCGAATACATTACATGAGCACGGGCAGCATAGACGAGCCATGAATGCAGCTTGTAATTTAAATACAATAAACATTTCATAGCACAAACAGTTTTTATCCTTAAGTAATTTCCTTATTTAGGCAACCTGCAAAGCTCCTTTCAGTAAATCTCAAACTGAATGAAACTTGGCTATTTAGAGCCCGAAACGGCTTAGTTTTAGCTCGACTCAAATGTAGTAAGGAAGCTGGTGAAAGCCTCGGTCTGCAGAGCAGCTAATTGTGTGGCTTAAAACTTGCTTTTGATATATTTTATTCATTCGTTAATGAAGTCAGCTGAGAATGATTCAAAAACAAGCTAAAAAAAAATAAGCAAAGGCAAATAAGTTATAGATGAGCGACATGATTAAAAAATTTGCTAGCGCGCTCAAAGCGTTCACACACAGCGCAGCTGCTGGGGTAGTTTTCTTTGTTTCTTTTTTTTTTTTTTGTTTCTTACATAATCATCTACAGCTAAGCTGGCCAAAAAAAGCGAGGAGGGGGGGGGAGTGGTAGAAAAGTTGCTGCCTTTTTTTCGGGGGTAGCGACGAAATTTATGCAAAGCACAGCAAAAAGCGAACAAAAAAATGGAAGAGCGAAAAAAAAGACAAAAGTACAAGGCGAGAGTGCGGGTGGGAGGAGGCGTTGAGGTGGCTTGTGTCGAGGGGCGGCGCTAGTATTTTGGGTGGGCACAGGGCAGGGGCCTAAGCTGGGCTGTGGCTGTTTGTTGTTTGGCATTCCTGTGTGCGGCGAATGCTGCAAAATAGAGGCGAAAGAAATTGTTGAAAATCTTGCATAAATTGCGTGACGCATAAAAGTATGCAATAAAAATCACAACAAACATGTGCGTACCACCACCACCAACACCACCACCGCCAGCAGGTCTAGGTCTAGGTCTAGGTGGAGAAGGTCTAGGTGTTGCTGCAGTCAGTCCCCACCTGTTCAACTTGGCCCCGGGCGGCAAGTGGCAAAGACAGCGAACGCCACATAGCGACACGCGCCAAAACTTTAAAAACTATGCAACACTGAGCCGTAGTCCTTCGGACACCCGCTGCCCCACAGCCTCCATTCTCCTTCTCTGTCTCTCTCTCTCTGTCTCTGTCTCTGTCTCTCTTTCTATTCATCCCTCTGTGACGGCCATGACGCAGCTCTTTGGGGCGTTTTGTCACGCCCACGTGCGGTGCCATGCTTTAGTGAAGCTGCAAAGCTTTTAATTAAGGCATTTGCATTTTATATCAGACAGACGCACACACACACACACACACACACACACACACAGACATACACACACAGACAAGCGAGCGCGCGCGAGAGCATTGGGAGCGAGCTGACAGGTAGCTGTGCGAGTATTTCGGCCACAAGCGCGCCGCAAGTTATGCAACAAAAATGCGCTCTCCGCCCGCCCGGCGTCCGCAGCTACCAGCTGCTGCATACCTTGCGGCCAAGAGATTTCACTCACAGCGTCAGCAGCCACCAGGCAGCCAGCCAGCAGACTGCCAGCTGCTTTACTATTGTTGCCACCACTCCCCCTCGCAGTCTCCAGCTCCTGCTCCTGCTCCTGCTCCTGCTCAACCTGCTTATACCCAGTTAATATACAAATTTCAAGAATCATTGTAAAGGGTATATGCATCTGTCCTTAAGACTATTAAATACATCGCTGCATCCATCATTCAAGGCTCATGGAACGTGAGTATAAAGAGTGCGCCAATTGGTTGCTCTGATATCAATATTAATATAAACACATGCTTGATCGTAATACGTTATTCGATTTGTTATGATTGTGTTGAGAATCAGTTGAATAACAAAAGTTACTCAACTCTTGATCGTAATACAATAGGCGATATTTAACTGAGGAATTCGTCTCAGCCTCGGCAGCAGCTGTGGTCTCCCTCCGTTAGGGGCGTTACTTATCTACATCTATATATTAAAATAGTCATGCATGTCAAATTAGCTTATCTTTTGCGTGTCTCTCTCTCTCTTTCTCTTTTTTTCTCTCTATCCCTTTCTCTTTTTTTTTCTCTCTGCCTCTCTCTCTCTCTCTCACACACACAAGCTTCTATGCTGAGAGAGTTAATACATTGATTGCTGATCTATGCTCTAACTTATGCCATATCGTAATACGATATTCAATACGATATTCAACTGAGTCTCGTTAGCAGCTGTCGGTTTTCTCTGTCGGGAATGTTACTTATCCACTTAGATATATGAGAATAGTCTTATATGTCAAGCTAACTAATCTTTTACATATCTCTCGCTCTCTTATATATAATATATTCTCATATATTCAGAGATTCGATTGCCGATCTATGCTCTGCGCTTTGAGTTGCTTGAACGTTATACGATATTCGAGGCGTTTGCATGAATTGCTTAAATACGATACTCAGCCATGTGTCAACATAAGCATATGCTTGATCGTAATACGATATTCCATAAGCTGCGCTCCGCTGGCAGTCTGAAGCTTGTCAAGCTAACTAATCTTTCACATATCTCTCGCTCTCTTCTCTCTCTCTCTCTCCATCTCTCGATTCGATTGCCGATCTATGCTCTACTCTTTGAGTTGCTTGAACATTATACGATATTCGAGGCGTTTGCATGAATTGCTTAAATACGATACTCAGCCATGTGTCAACATAAGCATATGCTTGATCGTAATACGATATTCCATAAGCTGCGCTCCGCTGGCAGTCTGAAGCCTAAGGCTTTTCGCTCGCATATAATTTGTGCTCATTACTGGGTATACGATATTCGTGCTGGCAGCGCCAAGCACATGCCAGCACGTTTTTTTCTCTTCAGTTCTTTTTCGTATGTTTCGAAGCGGCGTGCGCTTTTGTGTTTTAATTGATTTTGGCGCTGTGTAGGTGTGTGTGTGTGTGTGTGTGTGTGTGTAAGTGTGCTAATTTTATGATTTGAATAGTTGGACAAGTGAGTGTGAGGGTCCCTCTGTGCGTGTGTGTGTGTGTGTGTGTGTGTGTGGGCGTCTGAATGTGTGCAATTAAGTGAAAAGTGCACACAGCAATGAAGTAGCGGAAAATGCAATTGTATTTGCGAAACGTGTTATGTGATGCTGTTTAATAGCGGATGTGAGGGCTGCCGGCTTCTGGCTCCTGGCTCCTGGCTCCTGGCCGTTGGCTGCTGTTGAGTGCGGGCTGCATTAGGGTTGGTAAATGTATGATAAGCAGTTGCCTACCCAGGGGCCAGCACGTAATCAGCAATGATAATGCATATATTACACGCACGATAAGCGTGACGAGGGCTAAAAACGCAAAGTTCAATCAATAGAAATCGCGCTGAAAGCGAACCGTAGTCAACTTTAATATAAACGAAATAGCTGCCAATATATGTGCATATCTTTATACATATATATATATAAATATATAATAATACATTATATATATAAAGAAGTGTATGCTCAAGTATATAAAAGAGTGTAAATAGGGACGTATTGAGGAATATGTGTGGGAAGAATTTATAAAAATACATAAAGCAGCATATTGGGGTATAAAAAGGCGTTGATACAGCAGTAGATGTGGAAGTAAATGTACAAATGCTTAAAGGGTATTTAATATTAAAAGAGAATATAAAATATATAGATCAAAATTAGACAGCATGCATAAGAGGAGATATAGGAGTAGATATGGGAATATGAATAGAAATATTAATTGGAGTAAATATATGGGTAGACTTAACAGACGAGCAGATATAGAGATAGGCTTGAGAGTATCAATGAAAGAAGTTATGGGAACAGACAAAGGAGTATATATGTGGTATTTATGAGGGTAAACATTGTACATATAGTAGTAGATATAGGAATACCATTGCCTAAACTTGATATAATAATTGGCATAGGTAAATATAAAGCAGGATTTATATATATAAAATAAAAATAAAATAAAATAATATATATAGCGGTAAATATAAAGGAGTAGATATCCGAGTAGATACGAGTATCGACATATATTTGAGAGTAGATGTGGGAATGTATATAGTCTACATAGTATTACATATGAGAGTAATAAATACAAGAATGTATCTATGACTATATATATACAGTGCATATACCGGATATAAGAGTAGAAATGTATTACTATATGTATTAGTATCTGATAGTATATGCTTAAAGAAGTAGGTAAAGAAATATATTTAGGAGTAGAAATGAATGTTGGAGAATAAATAAGCAGAAAATATTCAAGTACATCTAATAGTAAATATAAGAGAAGATAGAGAAGTATTTTCAGACTTAATGGGTGCATATATAGGGTCTCCAATCTAAGTAGAAGTTGGAGGAAGATTTTATACAAGTGCAAAGATAGTATTTAATTTAAAGCAGCATAAAATCAGCAGATGCAGTTACTACACCATAAATGCCCCATTCTTATTGCTAATTCTTTATTTTTTATATCATAAAAAATCTTTTTTTAAATTTGATACACATTTTTTTTCAAATCAAATATTGCTTAAGCCATATTAAATAAAAAAATACAATAAACAAAAATAATAAAATGAAATACTTAGCTTTGCCTTCATTAACGAAAAAATGATTCCACAATTTAATCCCATTAATTACAGTCACATTTTTAATTATATTTTATAAAATTTGCATCAGAAGCCGAAAGAAATTTGAATAAATTCAAATAGTTTGTCAACCTTTTTTATTTGTGACATTTGCTTTGCATTGTGTAACGTTGCGACTGCATAATTGAATTGTTTTTACTAATTGCGAACGTATTATCAGCGTCATTAACAGTAATTATCGTTAATTACCTTTAATTACTTCATTGACTTCGATATCTGGACAAATGGGCGCTGTGAAATGCTGCAAATCGTTTCATTGAATGACGATTCAATTGACAAAATCGAATCAATTTGGCTGCGAACACATATGTTTCGCTCTGGCGCGTTCTGTCTCACTTGCGCTCTTTTTCTGCCCTTCTCTCTCTCTGTATCACTCTCTCTCTCTCTCTCTCTCATTTTCTGTGTCGTCTTTTACTTTCACTCAGCGTGTCGAACGTTTGTTTTGTCTTGCATTTTTGGGAGCTACTTCAAATTGCCGGCCTAAAAGTAGGCAACATAAAACTTGTTTGCTGCTTGCTTTGTATGGCTTGTCAGTGTATGTGTGTGTGTGTGTGTGTGTGTGTGTGTATCCGTTTGTGTATTTGCGTATTTGTGTGTGTGCATTTGATACATGTGCATATTTAACTTAAGCAAAGCCATGTGCATATGCCAGTCAGGCCGTTCGGGCGCCGTTGTTGTCATCGCCTCTGTTGACGAAGTTCAGGTGACAGACGTTAACTGTCGACTTTGTTGTTTGTAGTGCTCAATTCTAGTTGCCTCATTTGTATAGTATCATCACACATACACGCACACACGCACATGCATAGACACATGCACAGCTACAGCACACGGCATCTAACTTAATTGCAACTGTCTGGCCGGAATGTCGCGTGTGTTTATGCATATATGATATGCAAATATTGTGGTATCAGTATAGCCATCTACACACACACACACACACACACACACACATACACACGCTCACACACACCAACGCTCAGCTAGACACATATGCGTATACATTAAATTGCCTGCATTTGGCTTGTACCACCTAGTGGGAAACTGAGTGCATTTAAATGGCTCGAATCGAAGGAGACCCAAAACCCATAAATGGAATATTATTTTTTATTAATCGACGTCGTTTAATTTTTAATTAAAATGGCATCAAATGTGTGTGTAATACATGCCAAAGTAATGCAATTGGAAGTGCTTTTGACATGCTTATTGTTAAAAGGAAAAAAAAAATAGTTTTAAGATAAAAATGCATTGAGTACCATATATAAATACTATAATTACAAAAAAATAAAAATAAAATACTAATAATGCATTAAACACTAAAAATACCTAAAATTTTAAAATACTAAAAATACTATGGATACTATAATATATAAAATAATTTCTATATATACTATAAATACTATACAAATTAAATATAAATACTATAAATACCACAAGTACTAAAAATACAATAAATAATTTAAGTAAATAATAAAATAAATAATTTAAATATACTACAAATATTATAAATACTAAAAAAATCTATATATACTATATGCACAGTAATTACTATAAATAATATAAATATCATAAATACTATAAAAATTATATATACAAGAAATACTGGAAGCTCTATAGTATTTATAGCACTATAAATACAGTGAATACCATAAATATTATTATTAACATAAATAGTATGAGTAATATAAATACCATAAATACCACAAATACCAGACATACTATGAATGACATAAATTAATCATAAATTCTAAAACAATGCATGCCTAATTGGAGTTTCCATAGTTGTTCATGCTCGAGCAGCTTGAAGCTGCTAAAATTAAGCATTAAACACTTAATTTTTCTGCTCTATGGCGTGCCTAATTGTGTTGGCAATGGGAAGAGCTGTAATGCCGAGTGCATTACATAAGCTCGCCAGCTTGTTTTTCTCTAATTTCGGAATAAAAATGTTTTGCGAACATTTCTAAATCTGTTTTAATTGATGCTTTCCATCTATCTATGACTGGCCTCAACTCAGCCGCACGGCGCAGACAGGTGCCAAACGAAGTGGTTCGTAACTTGTTTTGGCATGCAATTTGTTGCAGCTGGGCATGGCGTGTGCTGTTGTAGCTTGAACTTGTAGCTCGTAATTTTTGTTACCACTTTGTTGTTGGCTCACACACACACGCACACACGACAGAGGACGAACAACAACAATTTATGCAACACATTTGCTTAATTTATATTTATAACTTTGCCCCGCGCACAGTGAAACTCGTGTTAACTCAGCTACTGCTCAGTTACGACCAGCCACGCCCACTCAGCAAGCCACAAGCTTGAGCACACGTGCTGTGTGTGTGGGTGTGTGGGTGTGCGTGTGTGTGTAGGTGTGCGTGTGCATGGGTGTCTTTGGCATTTGCATAATCGCTGCCAATGAGCGCATGCAACTGGCAAACCGCCGTCCAAAGGCCTCCCACGGGAGCTGCTGCGATTTTCACTCTCGCTCCCGCTCCCTCTCCCTCTTACTCTCCCTCTCTTTCTGTAGTATTTTAGCTGCTTCTCTTTCTCTGCTGCGGCTGCTGCTCTTGTTTATTTAAACATTTTTTCTCTCGGTGCTTCTTTCCCGCCATTATTCAGCATTTATAATTGCAGCTGTTTTGCGTTTGATTTAAATATTTACGACGCACACAAAGTGCAATTAGATGGCATCCATAAAATTTATCCAATGCGCCAATGACTGACGGCCACATACCCTATACTTATTATATATCATTAATTAAATATATTCTTAGATTTATTTTCAATTGAATATTTCAAAATAGATTTTAATTTTTTTATTATTATTAAATATTTTATTATAGTTTTTTTTTTTTTAATGCACGCACTCATCATACCCCTTGATCATATTTTTGCTGAGCAGCCCATAAAAAAGTGATTATATTTTCATTGTGGTTCGCAGTTAATGTCGAGATATCATTACAAATTCAGAAAACCATTCCTGTCCCCTTGAATAATAATGAAGCTATTGTAATGCGCAAATTGGTTTCGCTTTTTATTGTATTTTTAATTTATAGTTGAACTTTGTTAATAACAAATACGAAATTGCGAAATGCAAAATGCAAAATTATCATAATATGTTCAGCAAATTATATTTCGCCTTTACGCATTGTTGTGCTGCGTGTTTCCATGTCCGTCGAGTCGTCATTGCTTGGGGCCTGCTCATGTTTCACACAAGGTTAACAGCTAATTTGACATTAATTTGATTGACTGCGTTGCCACATAACATACTGTTGCGATAATTGCTGTAAGTGCAATTTATCTGGCGTTGCCAGATGGTGACAAGTCGTAAAAGTCAAAAGAATATTTGAGCTTGCGCTGCTCTAGTCATTGCAGTTGCCATTTTGTTGTTATATATAAATATGGCGTTGCCAGACTTTGTGTTTCTAGACTAAGGCATGGCGTTGCCACACTATTTCTTGGTTTGAAGCCCGCCATTTTATAGCTACTTCAGTTGCTTGAGGACTTAATGCTTTAAGACTTTTGTGTCATGGATTTGACGTTGCCAGATCAGGTCTTTTTTATTAATGAATAAATAAAGTGGAGCCCATTATTTGATATGCTGCTGCCAGACAGACAACAGGCGTTGCCACAATTTGCAATTTTAGACTCTGTTTTGTTAGCGTTGCCAGTATATACATCAGTTTTGGTGTTGCCAGAGCTGGCAACTGCTTCATGGACTCTTAACATTATCGTCGTCGAAATTTTTCAGCATGCAAGGTGCTGACACGGCTGATGCTTAAAGCCCAAGTGTTGCCAGACTTGCCAAACGTTGGACTTGGAAAAAGGGACTTGGCATTTGAGATTTCGAAACTTAACGCTGTCGGACGCGTTAATCCAATGCGCGGTGCTGCCAGATTGGCAGCAGTCCAATGCAGCCCCACGAGCAGTTAGCCTTAATTGCATTGTAACTCAGCTAAGAGGCAACTGACAGGAAATTCAGTTCACATTTGGACTAATCTAATTACGCTTTGCATTTCTATGTGCTTTAATTTTACTCGCTTTTTTTATTATTTTTTTTTTTTTTTTTTTGGCTTTCGTTGGGATTAAAAAAGTTTGGAAATAAAGTTGATTTCGTTTGGGGCTGAGTTGAGAGCGCTGAGCACTTTTACCGATTCTTGTCGAGGCGAATGGCAAAAGCTAAATAATTTTTGCTGTTGACTGGACTTTAAAGAGCTGCTGCAACTGGGGGCAGGCGCCGGAATTGATTGTGTGGGACTTGGGGCTGCTTTGGCTAGGCTGGACTGGGCTGGGCTGGTGATGCAGTCGCACTTTAAAGCCAACTGAATGGCTAACCGCAGCAACAAGCACCACAAGCCTGAGCCGTGCCGCAGCTTCAATCCATTAGTCATTCGTGAATGGAGCCATGGATGGATTGAAATGGCCTGGGCTGGGCAGCTTGTGGCGTCACTTGAGACGAAAACTTCAAAATGAAATTGCCGTTCGGCTGTTCTCATCGTTATCGTTATCGTTGTTGTTGTTGTTGTGGCTTGCTGCTGTTTGTTTTTTGTTTTTAATTTGCCGTCCTGTCCAGTTGGAGCTGGCTCCATTTGCAGTTTGGGGAGTCTCATTAGCTGCACATGCAAGTGGCTACAGCGGGGCTCTAATGATGCAAAAGAAGCTGATGAAAGGGTACAGCATTTTTATATATATATATATATATGTATATGCGTAAGCACAGCGAATGGTTGGCGTTGCCAGACCGACGGACTACCAACAGCAGGCCTTTGATGCAACTGCAACTTTTGCGCAATTTTCAGCTTCAGCTGAAAAAAGCGATGCAATAAAGCGTTCAGAATATCAAAATTATATATAAATGGAGTATATATATATATATATATATATATATATATATATATATATATATATATATTTTTTTTTTTTTTTATATATATATTTATATTCATATATTTTTATTTTCGCTCCGCTGTTGCTCGTTTTTATTTTTTTTTCATTTGTAAATAAACCACAAAGCGCAGTCATCGCCATACAATCGCCCCAACTGCCCGCAACTGTCGCCCAGCTGGCCCCAACCGCTTCTATCTGGCATCGGAAACCTTTGTGCCAGGCTCGTTTTTCATTTTTGTAGTGCGGTCTTTTGGATTTATGCGCACACTTGAATTTGCATTTGGTCAAACAAAGCAACGGCAACAAGCCATGACAGCGGGCTGTAAACGACTGCCAGATACTCTGCAGGCTTTCATGCGTTAGGTATGCTACTGCTACACGATACAGCTTACAGCTTCGATGAGGGGAGCACAACTAAAAAGTGAAATATTTCCGATATTTGCATAGCCTCTAGCCTAGCCTCGCCCACAACTTTAACGTGTTTGTCTCTTAAAAATCCCGAGAGCATAAAAAGATAATAAACTGTACGAAATGAATATAGTCGCACTCATTGAGCTCATCATTTGAATTTCATCTTCTTTCGTACTCTGCTCTAAAAGTTTCAAACCTCTCTTAGTCCTCCTTTGTATCAAAGGGTGTATGAATAACATAAGTGCGTGGCTAAACACAGCGTAAAACAAATTCTGTGGCAAAAAGCAATGCAAATACAAGCGAGTCGGTCGCAGTCGACTGCATGATGCTCGTTTACATTAAGAGAGTTCTACACACGACTTTATAAATATATCAAATCTGAAATCTCTTGTGTCTATATTTACTATAATCAATATTTACTATTATTAAATATTCTCTGCACAAAACTAATATACTCTTTTCGCGTATTGTGGCCCCACCTGCAATGCCACGCAGATTAAAAGCGCGGTCTGTCAATTTTCCAGACTTGCGCTTTAAAGCTAAAACCGTTTAAAGCGTCACACGTTGCGTATGATTAATATAAATGTTGCAAATTCCCTCACACACACACACACACATAGACAGACAGACAGTCTCTGAGAATATTTATTGCCCTTCAATTTGCGTTGCCCACGCCATGGCCAGCTGCAGTCGTGTCCCTCAATAAATGTCCAGCTGGAGTCCGGTTCGGCTTTGGCTTTGGCTTTGGTTGGTTGTTTGGTTAACCGCCGAAACCGATAATTGAATTCCATGGCATTTAAAAGGGCTGCCAGCATTTCGAATTTAATGGTCGAGCTCAAGAGCTAAACACTGAAGAGGCTGCACTTCAAACGTTTGCGAATGCAGCGCAAAAGACAAGTGCGAAAAGTGTGAGACGGGGGGAGAGAGATGGGAAGAGAGAGCGCGGAGGAGAGTGAGTGAGAAGGAAAGGTAGATGGAAGAGCAAGGTGAAGAGCAAGGTGAAGAACAAGATGAAGATGTCGATGAAGATGAAGATGAAGAAGAAGATGAAGATGGCGAGGAAGAAGACGAGGAAGAGGAAGAGCAGGAGGCGGAAGAAGAGAAGAAGGAGATGCAAGCGCAAGAAGAAGAAGAAGAAGAATAACACGAGAATGAAAAATAAGAAGATGCAAAAGAGAATGATGAAAGAAAGGGAAAGAAGAAGATGATCATGATGAAGAAGAAAACAAGAAAGAAAATGATGAAGAAGAAGAAGAGAATGAGAAAGAGGAAGAAGAAGATGATCATAATGAAGAAGAGAACGAGAAAGAAAATAATGATGAAGAAGAAGAGAATGAGAAAGAGGAAGAAGTACTTCATCTACTTCTTCCTCTTTCTCATTCTCTTCTTCTTCTTCATCATTTTCTTTCTTGTTTTCTTCTTCATAAGGAAGATGTTGAAGAATATGAGGAAGAGACAGAGAAAAGCCACAAAGAAAGGGAAAGGGAGAAGTAGGAATAATCGAAAGAGAATTATGAAGAGAAAAGGGAAAATGAAAAGAAAGAGAAAAAGAAAATAAAAGAGAAAGAATATGAGCACGAAATTGAGAATAAACATGGAGAAGATGGGGCAGTGCAGGCCACAAAGAAGGGGAAAGGAAAAGAAAGAGCAAGAAAAAGTGTGGAGAGGAGGAGGGTAAGAGGGGGAGGACGAGGAACATTTTGGATCTTTGGACTCTATATATACATTTTTCCAAGCCACTAAGTACTTGTTGTACTCAAACATCGCCTATTTTACTATTACGTAAATAAATAAATAAAATTGCTTCCCTTTGGTAAGCTTACGAGTTCCGCTTTGATAATTAATTCATATATATAATTGCTAAATGTCGCATAGATAATGTAGAGAAATCGGTGCTTTTTATGATATATATTAGATATACACATATTTCTTATACACATCTAAAAAGCTTTCAGATTGAATTTCGATTTTAAAGCCCGAATTTGAATGCATTTAACTAATTTGTATTTTATAAATGATGCACAGGAACTGGATAAGCAATAATGCGCATTTAGTATACACACACACACTGTGTATGTGTGTGTGTGTGTGTGTGTGTGTGGAGAGAGTGTATATCTGGCTATGCAGCTATGTTTAATTTATGGACTGTTCGTTGAGCCGCAGGACGTGTGCATTGGACGTCCCGTTGCGCACAGTCTTCTATGGGGTTCAGTAGTTCCCATTGCCTGTCATTGGCAATTGGTTAGCTAATTTGGCTGGCTGACTAAATGCGTATCGAATGACCAACACCTGCTGTACTCCCACCCCCTTTAGCTGAGCGTTCCAAACAGAACACAAAGGCAGCCCAGTCCAGTCCAGTCCAGTCCAGTCCAGGCCAACTCAGTCTGGGCCGCTGGCCCGTTGCGTTTGCAATTCGTTTTCGTTTTTCGACAACGCTGCGAGTGGCATAAATATTTGATGCTCGCTTATGTGCGTTGGCCTCCGACTCTGTTGCTCTCTTGCTCGAGCCTCCTTCTGTTTGCCAGCGTACGTAATTTGATTGCTTTTCATGGCATTGGCGCCACATTTTTCAATTTGCGACCAAATCAAATGCAAATGCCAAACAAATCTCCATTTCTACTTCTTATTAATATATATATATATATATATATATATATATATGTGTGTGTGTGTGTGTATGTGTGCTCTTGTGTATTTTGTATTATTTTTGGCTACTAATTAGATGGCGTTATTTGTAGCTGGATTTCTTTTTGGTCTGTCGTCCGCTCCTGATTGACATTTTGTGTGATTTAATTAAACCGCAAATTGGAATTTTTTTCTTCTTGTTTCTTGCTGTTTTTTTTTTATTTATTCTCCCTTGTCATCTAATTTATGCATAATATTGACTTTCTACTTTCTGCTCTCATTTGTGTTTGCGCCTCTGACCGACAACTACAATTTGAGCCACCTTCAGCGGCTCCTGCGGGTCGACCCACACGCCAGCTCCTGTGGGGCGTGACGCTAATGCGTCTAATTGCATTTTGGGCCTCGTGATTTACTGCCGCGCTAGGCGAATTATTTTCACGCTCTTGGCTTTCATACATGTGTGTCCGTGTGTGTGTGTGTGTGTGTGTGTGTGTGCCTTAGGCCATGCCGGCGCCCGCAGCTGCCGCATTTCGTCGCATATGAAAAATGTGTTCCGACGACAAAAGCAAAAGGAAAAATCATGCAATTTTTATCTACATTCGCGCAGGCAAATGGAAATTTGCGAATCATGCAAACAGCCCACAAAAATGTCGATTGCATTATTGTGGCTATACAAATAGATGTAGATATAGATATAGATTTAGATATAGATATTGATATAGATATAAATATAGATATAGATATAGATATAGATATAGATATAGATATAGATATAGATATAGATATAGATATAGATATAGATATAGATATAGATATAGATATAGATATAGATATAGATATAGATATAGATATAGATATAGATATAGATATAGATATAGATATAGATATAGATATAGATATAGATATAGATATAGATATAGATATAGATATAGATATAGATATAGATATAGATATAGATATAGATATAGATATAGATATAGATATAGATATAGATATAGATATAGATATAGATATAGATATAGATATAGATATAGATATAGATATATATATATATATATACATATATATATATATATATATGTATATATAGACACAGATTCACATACTTCAGCTTCAACTTGTCTGATTGTAGCAACTGCTTGGAGCTAAATGTTAATGTTTGTTGTCTCAGTTGCCTTTGTCTAATATATGTCTTAACTAAGCACACATTAAGGATTAAAGTACTCAGATCTTATATGCGTATTACTGCGATTAACTGTTGTATGTTGGCTGCATTATTTCTAATTAGGAAAGTTTTTGCGCTTTCTCCCTCCATTTCCCTTTCCTTCCTGTGCTGTTTTTGGTTTGCCTCTGTGTGACGGGCTGCAAAAGTTTTCTCAATTCATGCCAAAGAGGCGGCAATCAAATCAAAAAAAAAAAAGTTGCAAACATATTCAAGCTGATATATATATATATATATATATATATATATATATATATATATATATATCTTTATGTATATAGACTCCTATCTAGATAGAAACTAGAAGTAATTGCAACGCAATTGAAAGTCGCAAACACACACGTGATAGTACCACCCTCCCCCCCCTCACCCTGCTCCCTTTCCCCACTCTCTGTGTGGGCGTGTGTGTGCGCCTAAATGGAAATGCCAAGCGACACATTTTGTATACAATGCCAAGTTAATGAGCCTGCCCTGTCTACCCCTAACCTAAACTGCTTTGCCCTGCTGCTTTCGAGTTTTTCCCTGCCTTCTGGCATCATTGGCCTGTCTGTCTCCCTCACTCTCACTCTCTCGCTCTCGCAGTCTGTGTGTGTGTGTGTGTGTGTGTGTGTGTTTTGGTTTTAGCCTATTTCCCAGGCTTGTCATTTTCATGTTGTACAAGTTTGTGCAACAACTGGAAGCCAACAACTCGAGGCAACAGAACCCGCCTCAGTTGCAACCCGAAACTCAAACAGAAAATAATTTGACAAAAAGAATAAAAAAAAGTTCAGGTGAATAGGAAAGAGAGCGAGAAGTATCTATTTTTAGCATGTCGAATATTGAATATCCTGAGTGCGCAAAGAACTCAATATTATTGGCTTACAGACATTCCTATCTATGCCGTCGACACAGTTCATCAATGAACTACTTGAACTAGTTGAGCTAAACTAAAGCTGCGCTGACAGCTGCAGCTGAGCAGCAAATGATTTAATTTTTATATGAATTTTGAATGCCACTTTGAATGTGTTGAGTTAGAGGCCATATTTAAGAAGAGCGGACAGTAGTTCATAAAACTAGTTCCTTTTCGGTAAATGCTCAAATACTAAATATTTCAATTTATTTATTAAAAAAAAGCTTTATCTTTAATTTTCTTTTAGTTTAAGTTTATGTTAAAGGCTAAAAGTCTAAAAATATAACTAAAGCTTAGTTTAGATGCCTACTACTGATACAGATATCTGAACTACTAGTTCATATATCTTCATATATATATAGAGACTTTGACATTAATATACCCGCTTGAAGTGTGGAACATTGCATGACAAAAGTTTTCACATTCGATTAGCTTCCGTTAATAAGCCATCTAGTCAGCTGTACCGTTACTTAAAGCAACCCTTACAAAGCAACACCCTAATTCGCTCACTCCCTCTACCTGTTGTTGTTCTCGTTTGCAAGTTGTCCTCTCTGTCTTTGTGTGTGTTTCATATTTCATTTGGATTTCGTTCTTTGTGCTGGTAATTTTATGCTAATGGCCGACGTTTGCATGTGTTATCGATTGTGATTACGTTAATTATCGATAACTACGTGACTTCTCAGCGAGTCACGCGATTGAGTGTTTATTGTCGCCCATTTAAGCGACATGCTCAATGTATAAATGATGCGAGATATTTGAGAAATTTACACAAATCCCAAGGCTGAAGCTACTAAGCATTAATTGGAAAATGCGAAAATTGCCTAACCAAGAGATTTCATATAAAGAATATTTGTTTCTTTTTTTTTTGTATTTCTCTTTTGTAGAGCTTTCTTAAACGTTTGACTGGCTGCCCACATGACAGTAATGAAAAGTTACACGAATTGTTATCAACAACGTAGCTTCTTTTTGGATTTTCCGCTTGTATTGAATAACTCTTTGCAAACATATTTTTTAATTAACTAGCTGTTTCATTTCCAATTGTTTTTCACACAAAATTAATGCCGATTTTTATAGCTTTTCGTGTTTTTTTTTTTTACATTATTTTTTCAGCTGCTAGTTTAAAGGTAACAGACCATAAAATTGGAATACGCCTCGCTTCACTTCACTTTGTTTATGTAAACGGATATTTGAATATATATAAATGCATTTATGATGTGATGCATATGTTCCATTCCATGTTGTTGCAAGTTAATAATACTTTACTGCAACTGTTAATCATTAGGCTTTAAAGTATAGCTTTGTTTTAATTAATTTTGTTTCAAGTCATGTTTAATTCGATTTGCTGGAATTCCATTCAATTTGAGCTTATGTGCTGTTGTTTCATTCCATTTCGGTTTTAGTATCTGCATGGCATCTCTCTACTCTGCTTCCGTTCGGCGCTTCTCGCGCTGTCGTGCTTTAATTGGAAATTGTTGCCCTATGAATGTGCAGCCGCAACAGGAGTTAGCGACCGCAGCAACAAGGAATAACAATTGATAGGGAAACGGGCCTGCCAGCTAGACGGCTAGTGTAGCGCATTGTCCTGTGTTTCGGGGCCATTTCTCTAGCGGCAGAGACAATAAATCTCACATACAATTTATTGACAATGCTTGGGGCGTTGAGCAAACAATGTCCTTCCGGCGCTCGGCTGCAACAAAAGGATGTTTCAGCCATAACCCGCACAGCGAGAGGCACACACAAATATATGTATATATATATAGAAAGAGATAAAGAGAAGGAGAGAGAGAGAGAGAGGTGATGAGGGAGGTGCTGTGTATCATGGGGCCAGCAAACGTCAGCGCATTGCGTTATTTTTTTTTTTTTTTGTGTTTTTATTAACAATTAACACAGCGACACAGCGCTTGATTTATGAGAAGCAAAAGGACTTACTTCCCCGACTCCGAACTTTATTATAATTGTTATTAGTATTGATATTATTTTTATTATTATTGTCATTATTATTATTCATTTTATTAATATTATTATAATTATTATTATTATCATTATTATTATTATTATTATCATCATTATTATTATTATCATTATTACTATTATTATTATTATTAATATTTTTATTATTATTAATATTTTTATTATTATTATCATTATTACTATTATTATTATTATTAATATTTTTATTATTATTATCATTATTATTATCATTATTATTATTATTATTATTATCATTATTAGTATTATCACTATTACTATTATTATTATTATTATTATTATTAATATTTTTATTATTATTATCATTATTATTATTATTATTATTAATATTTTTATTATTATTATCATTATTATTATCATTATTATTATTATTATTATTATTATTATTATTATTATTATTATTATTATCATTATAATTATCATTATTATTATTATTATTATTATTATTATTATTATTATTATCATTATTATTATTATTATCATTATTACTAATATTATTATTATTATTATTATTAATATTATTATTATTATTATTATTATTATTATTATTATTAATATTCTTGCCATTGGCTATTGTCTCGCTTGCCAGTTGGAAATTTCCCCTAGGTCAATGTGTCATTCGCTTTGAATGTGATGAATCGACGGTCGTTGGGTCAACATGCAACAAATGTGGCAAGCCAATGGCAACAGAATCTATAGACTCGACTATAAATTCCAGCTGTCCAGAGCCACTCTGCATACATACGCATATGCATACATATATTAAAGTCACTCTTTGACTTAGTTATTGTCGTTATACCTTGACACCATTGGAAAGCGCAAACGGCTGAAAGAGACCTGAAGCAATGAAACTTTTAAAGTTTTTTAAAGTTTGCTGTAAGGAATAGCAGGTGGAGATGCAGCTCTGTGAGTGGGAGTGGGGCCCTACCTAAGATCGCTCTCCTTATGATCGCTCTGTGATATGCTGTATGCGTGTATGCCCTCTCCTATGTTTGCTCCCCCTATGATCACTTATGATATGTTTGCTCGCCTGTACTCCCGTACTCGCTCTCCTTTCTATGATCGCTCTCCCTATGTTTGCTCTCCTGTTCTCGCTTCGGCTATGTTGGCTACGCTTTATGTTGAGTTCGTTGAATAAAACTTGCAGAAAATGCAGCCTAGAACAGTGAACAATCAGTTGCCTTGGAGCACCACAGGTTTTATTCAGAATCCAGCTTAGGCTGGCTTGGGTCATTTTCATGTACAGTTGTGTTTATGAAAATAGTAGCGAGACTGAGCACAATTATGAAAGAAATTTGAATAGAATAAAAATGAAAAAAAAATAAAATAAATTAAAATATAAATAAAAAAAATAAAATGAAATAAAAATTAAAATATATAAAAATAAAAATTAAAATAAAAATAAAAGTAAAAAAAAAATAAATAAAATTAAAAACATTTATTTAAAACATAGTTATATTTCGTGTACGTTTCATAATATATATATTAAAATAAAAATATAAGTAAAAAAAATAAATTTAATTACAACATTCCTTTACAAAAGAATTATATTTCGTGTATGTTTTATAATATATATATAAAAAAAAAAAAAAAAAAAAAAAAAAAAATATATATATATATATATATATATATATATATATATATATATATATATATATATATATATATATATATATATATATATATCGATTTTGCTTATTTTCATGTATAGCCATGGTAAGAAATACCATTTCATATTTTCCACATGCCAGGTACTTTCAATAAATCGATAATTTTAATTTGCCTATAAATTTATTACAAATATTTTATTAATAATTGATAATGCAGAAATGATAATTGCGTATTTTTTTTAAATTGAAAGCTTTGAATTCGCTGAAAACTCAATAAAACTCATAAAATATTCAAAAACGTTGTCTCCACAAAAAGCTTTCGTTAATGGAATATTGACGACGATGCAAATGTGTGGAGATTTTTTGCTAAAAGCTTTTCGCATAAGCTCCGCTATAAAGTGGTGCACCACAGTGAGAGTCTCCGCGAAAGCTTGCCATAAAATACTTGCCATAATGGCCGCCGCGGCAAGGGCGTGTTATGGCTGTCGCTGCGACGCCATCTGGCGACAAAGCGCGTTAAATGCTCGAAATATTTGTAGAATATTTTCTAGTCAGTTATCAGTGGGAAAGTATTTTAATTAGACTTTTAATTGTGCAATGAAAAATGTTTCAATTATGGCAACTATGCTAAGAGGGAAAGAAGAAGTGGGAGAAGTCGAAGCATAACACGAACGAAGCCAATTTTGTGTGTTGTTATTCAATCTGTGTGAAAACTTGAGTGTACTCGAGCGCGTGCTTTAACGACTATTGCCAAACTTGGCCAGAAAATATCTGGGAAAATATCTGAAAAGTTGTGCTCGAACAAGTGCATTAAGCTGCAGCGATAAGTGTCATTAGCTAATGCTAATGCAGACGAACGAGCCAACGCATACGATGTTCGCAGTAGAGATTAAAGCAGCTGGGAGCGATTAGAGCACTTAATCAAATATAACTGGAGAGTTCCAGTTGTACTTTATAACTAGTACTGCAATGAGAAATAGGCACAGTTTTCTGTAGAATTTTGTTTTTTCTCCTACTTTAAAGAGAAGTAAGAGTCGATGGATAATATATATTTTATATACGATTTCAAAAAAGCTAATGAGAACTTTAAAAAAATAGTAATTAATAAAACTAAAAAAATATAAAACTTATTTTGTCGAAAAATTATTGTAAACATATTTAAAAATATTTAAAAAATAAATTGGGCAATACTTTTTTTTATTTGTTTTGTGTTTTTGAATCAAATTTTAATAAGACAAGTAGAAAACGGGTATAAATAAAATAAAATAATTATAAAATTTCTTATGCAAAAAATATTTTTAAATGTTTTCAAATATAATAATCAAATGTGGGAAGATTTTTTATTAAAGAAAAATTAGTTTCGAAACTGTAGGCTTATCATTTAATAATTACAAAAGTAATAGAAACACAACGTAATATTTGTTCAATAATATTATATATTTCTTATGCAAATAAAAATACAAATACAAAATATTTAAAAGTAAAAACACATATAAAAAAAAAACTGAACAATAAATAAAAGAAATATAAAAATGAAATAAACATAATTTATCTCATTTTTTAAAAATAACAAAAAAAATTATAAATATTTATAAAAAAAAAGTCTATTTAAAAATATATTAAATTAATAAAAATTTAATTTATATTTAGATGTTTACATATTTTTAATATATATATATATATATAAATATATTTTTAATATTCTGCATAATTAATTATTACACAAATATTTATTAATTAATAATAAATTCGTCAGCAAAAACATTGTCTGGGTGAAAATGAAAGCTAATGTTGCTGTTGGCTCTGCCGTTGCTGCGGCCGCTGCAGTTGTTGTTGCTGTTGTGCTTGCCACATCGTCCTGCTAATAAATTTGTCGTTACAAAAATGTTGTGAATTATTTGTTGCTGAACAATTTTTATTGTTTTGGCCTTAGTTGCAGTTGCTGCAGTTGTTG